>JADXDR010000096.1:46372-99704 GCA_025026875.1 Chlorella ohadii
CAGCGTGGGTGCCAGCCCGATGCTGGCCCCACCGCCGCCCCTGTCTGCTGCTGGACCTCCAATGGTCGAGGGGAGGCTGGCCCCAGCTGTGCCAGCCATGCCTCCAGCGGTCCCTGGCCTCCTGCTGAGCCCTCCTTGCTGCTGGACATTGCTGCAGTTGCTGTGTGATGGGCAGGTGGGGTTCCAAGGCGGTCTGCTGCCGCTCATGCAGGCTGCCGCCCATGCAGGAGCGGCGGCGGTCTTGAGCAGCATGTGGGCTTTGCGGCTGCTTCCACTCATTCGCATACAGTTATCAGCTGAGCCCGTGTGACCAACTTGCAAGCCTCGCGGCCAGCAAACCCTATCGTGGTGAGCCCGCGCAAGGCCTTTGTGCACGCCACGCACGCTTGATCCACACCGAAAGCAAGACCGGCCGTAGCGGGCTGCCTGCCGAAACCGTTTGTGGCCATCTTGAGGTACAGCCGCCCTGCCACACCACCGCCGCCGCTCCCACTGCAGTGCTCATGGCGCCGCCAGCCCCAGCCAGCCCGCCGTCTGAGCTGTACTTCAGTGCGGCTGGGGAGGCGGAGCTGCGACGCCAGTATGACGCTGCGCTGGCGGCCCTGCCGGCGCCGCACACCGAGCGCTACGTGACAACCGAAAATTTCGGACAAGTCCACGTGCTCGAGTGCGGCCCTGCCGGCGCTCCGCCGCTGGTGCTGTGGCATGGCACAGCCTGCCCAGGCCCCTTCATGCTGTCTTCCGGATTTGGATTTGGCGGCCTGACCAAGCGCTTTCGAGTCATCATCCCAGACATCCCGCTGCAGTGTGAGCTGATGCCGCAGTTGGGGGCGGTTGGGGGCGGAACTGTCACCGCCGAGGGCTGCTGGCTCACTAGGGCCTGCAGCCTTGCATGGCAATGCAGGCAGCTGCCGCAGCGTTGCCTGGCTGGATGCTTTGTCCAGATGCTTGAATTCACCTGGCCCTCCGTGTTCCCCTGCTCTGCTTGATGTTGCGCAGCCGGCGGCCGCAGCGACCCAGCCAACCTGGACCCCGCTGCACACGGCCACGGCCGCTGGGCTGCCGAGGTGCTCGCCGCTCTGGGCTTTGCTGGTTCGCCCGCCAGCGCTTCCGATGCTGGTGCATCTGCCGCTGCTCCCAGCACAGCGGCCGGTGGCGCCAGCGGGGCAGGCGCGACGGCCCGCCCACCGCTGCAGATGGGCGTGTCGCTCGGCGGCGCTCTGCTGCTGGATGTGATGGCTATCCACCCAGAGACCGTTGGCGGCGCAGTGCTGGTCGTCCCCGGCAGCTTGCACCCAGGTGTGTAGCATTCTTTCTGGTTGGCGACAACTGCAGAGCAGCAAATGTGCAGTGGGGGAGGCTGCGCTCAGCATGTTTGCCTTGCTGTGCGCTTGTGCATCCGCTGCTTGCAGTGCAGCACTTCCACCGCCTGGCCACATCCACAACTCACCCGCCCAACCCCCTGCACACTGCAGAGGCGGGGCACAACTGGCTGCCGCTGCGTGCCTCGCTCGCCATGCTGCTGCACTGGGTGCTGCGCCGAGACTGGAGCGGCGCGCTCGTTGCGCGTATAATGATGGCTGAGATGTGCGACGAGCCAGAAAGCACCGACCCCGCCATGCAGGCCGTGCGGCTGGCCTTCAGGCGAGTGGATTTCTTGGTTCCGGTGTAGTCGCAAACGGCAGGCTGGCATGCTGCCTCCCGCCAGGGATGCTACCATGCCCACAATGCCACAGCTGCTGCTGAGCTCCCCTGCGCCTGTGGCTGCCTCCCGCATCCATCCAGGCACGTGCGCTTCTTCCCGGAGCCTCCCCGCACGGCCACCATCACAGACGAGGCGCTGCGCGCTTTCAAAGCGCCCGTGCTGCTCATCGCGTCCGAGCACGATGTGTTCGGGCCCGGTCGCGGCACCATCGAGCGGGCGCAGCGTCTGTGGCCTGGCAGCCAGTGCGAGGCTGTGCTGCTGGAGGGGCACAAGCACATGCCTGGGGGCCAGGACACAATGGACGTGACTGGCAAGATCTGCGAGTGGGCGGCTGAGCACCACTTTGACCGCACCGAGTGACGTGGCGGCGGCCGCCGCTCGCCCTGCTTTGATGCAACTGCTGAAGCGGCTGTTGCGGTGCACATTTGCACAATTCATATGCGCTGTGTAGCGACCCCTACCAAGCCCCTAGGCGCTGCACGAGCGACAGCCTTTCAGCCCAGCAGCTCGCCGCCCGCTGGGGCGCGATCGCCATTCCGCTGCGTTTCCAGGCACCGATCTGATAGTGTTGGGCTCACCGGAAGCGGGCGTCAGCCCGCCCTTGTTGCCGGCGGCCGACAGACAGCTCGCTCGGCGCAATGGCCAAACGCATGCAAGAGCTGATCGAGGCGGGCCTCGTTGAAGATGGCGAGCTCCTGCGCTACAAGGTGCGGCGGCCCGCACGGGACGCCGGGTCGCGCGGTCGCCCGCTGCTCCCAGCAGGGCTGGGCCTTGCAGCACGATGCAATGCAACTGTAGGCAGCCATCTACGCTGCTATTGTTGCACGGGCGCTGCCGCCGCCGCTGCGCGCCGCCGCCGGTTCCAAAATGCCCGTCGCCGCGCCGCCTGCGGCCTTCTCCCAGCTGGCTTGCTCAACCCCCTTTTCCCTACTTCATCACCCCTTGGATGCCGCGCAGAGCAAGAAGGGGCAGGTGCTGGCGCTGGGGCGCGCCCGTGAGGGCGGCATTGAGGTGGAAGGCAAGGCCAAGCTGCTGGGCTTCACCGCGTTCGAAGCGGTGGCTGGCAGCGGCTACCACCGCCCCGCGCTGCACACGCACACCATTGCGGGCCGCAATCTTCAAGAGCTGCAGCTGCAGGCGGCGGGGGTGGAGGCCGGCGGCGGGCCGGGGGTGGGCAGCCGCACGCGGCATGCGCAGCAGGCGGAGCAGGAGCAGGCGGTGCAGCTGCTGGAAGATGACAATGATGAGCTGTGCCACATCTGCGGCCTGGGGGTGAGCTGAATTCTCTGCATCTCAACTACTCATCACTGCAGGCGGGTTGCAGGTGCATGCAGAGCAGCGAAGCGGCTGCGCTTGTGCCGCTGCCACTGCTGCCGCAGCAGACCATCTCGCTCCAGCAAACTTGCCATTTTGGTGCCTTACCTACCCTGCCTACCCGCCTGGCTGCCACATTGCAGGGAGACCTGGTGTGCTGCGAGACGTGCCCGGCGGTGTACCATGCAGACTGTGTGGGCCTGCCCAGCCCGCCAGAGGGGGACTATCATTGCCCCCGCTGCTGCTGCACCACCTGCGGCAGCGGCGGCAGCGGTAAGCGGGGCTTACGGCATGAGTGGTTGCAGGAGGGGGGTGTGCACCCGGCCGCTGCAGCTTGCAGCCTGTAGTTCTTGCTATCGCTAGGTCTGGCACCACCAGCCTGGTTCTGCTGCGGTGCACAAACAAGCGCGGAGGGGTGCTCACAACTGCTGGCCTGTTGCGACGCCTGCCGGGGCAAAGCATGTCTGCTATTTGCTCAGTTTGCTTTCAACCGGCCCCCTTTCCTGCTGTGCAGATGGCATTCTGCCCACCGGCTGCCAGTGGGTGGACTGCCAGGCTTTCGTGGGGCCTGACACCCTGCAGCAGCAGCCCAGGCCGTTTGCAGGCACCAGCAGCGGCGGCGGCGTCAAGCCTGAGCCTGCAGCCGCAGCTGGCGAGGCGGCAGGGGCGGCAGAGGCGGAACCCATGCAGGTGGATGGGGCAGCAGCACCCGGCACAGCGGACTTCAGCCGCATCATAGCGGCGGCCAGCACAGCAGTTCTGCAGGGCGGCGTTCCTGCAGAGGCTTCTGCGGCCGCCGCTGCAGCCCAAACGGCAGCAGCAGAGGCGCCAGAGCGTGCTGCTGTGCACTGCCCAGTGACGGGCCGATGGAGCCACCTGAGCTGCTTTCCAGCTGGATTTGCGGAGCAGCTGCGGCACGTTGCATTCACGCAGCCCTGCATCAGCTCCCAGGTGGCGGCCACAACCAGCCAGCGGCTGGCGGTGGTCTGTGCCGCGGGGCTGCTGCCGCTGGGCAGCATAGCAGAGGGCGCCCGGGCGGGTGCAGCCGGCGGCAGCGCAGCAGCGGATGCCGGCGGCGGCAGCAGCGGTTTTGTTCCCCTGCCGCTGTCGCTGCTGGTTGTGCGGGGCGCAGCTGTGGCTTCGCCTGCCGACTGTCGCGGCCACTCCCCCGCCTATGCTCCGGAGCAGCGACGGCAGCTGCAGGTTGCGCTCTCAGCGGCGCTGCAAGTGCTGCACAGGTGGGCTGGGCGGTTGGCTGGGCGCAATGCTCTGCAAGTGCATGTTGCACCATGCGTGTACACAGACCCCGCCTCTGCTGGTTCTGCAGCAGCTGGGGGSCCCCACAACCACAAACGTGGCTCTCACGCTCGAGCGTGGCCATAAGGGCTGCAGGCACCTCACTTACCTTCCTCGCTCCCTGCTGCCTCCTCATCATTGCAGCTGCTACGACCCGCTTCCCGACAGCCGCACCGGCGCAGACATGCTGCCCTGGCTGCTGCGCGGCGCTGTGCTGGCTGGCGGGCGGGCAGATTATAGCGCCGTGCACACCGCGCTGCTGTACGCAGGCCGGGCAGTGGTGGGCGTAGGTGAGCGGGACTGGTGTTCCGCTGGGCGTTTGCTTGCAGCTCCGTTGGGAAACGCTGGCCTCTACTTGTGCACTGCCTGCTTAATCATGGCATGCCCTCTGTTTGGTCCACTGCTGTGGCGGGGTGACACACATCACACTTCAACCCGATGCGCCCTAACACATCCGATTCCCATCCACTCTACCTGTTTGTCCCATCGTTGCCCACCCGCAGCCGTGTTCCGCTGCTTTGGCGAGGTGGCAGAGCTGCCGCTGCTGGCGGTACGCCCAGAGCTGCAGCAGCGCAACGGCCTGGGCCGCCTGCTGCTGGCGGCGGTGGAGCAGCTGCTGCTGGTTGCTGGAGCCAAGGTGGGCAGTGTCCAGTGCTGCTTTGGGCAATGGGTGGCATGCGCAACAGGTGGCACAGCACTCGCGTTACTCTCGTGCTGCTTGCCACCACAAACCAACCCTGGTTCTGTCATGCAACATCATGCCTGACTACCGCCTGCCTCTTGAGGCAAGTGTTCTTCGCTTCACCATGCCCTCCCTGTGCTGCGCTTTCCTCTGCCTTGTCAGGTGCTGCTCATGCCTGGGTTCGCGGCAGACGGCTCCCCCTACCTGCCGGCGCCGGCTGCAGCAGGCGGGCCGCCCCTGCAGCCTCCGCCGCTGCTGCAAGCCAAGTGGGGCTATGGCCTGGCCAAGCGTGAGCAGCTGCTTGCCGCTTGCCAGCACCCCCTGCTGCGCATGCCGGGCATGCTGCTTGCCAGCAAGGCGCTCAGCAGCAGCAGCGTGCTGTCCCCGCCGCGCCTGCCACAGCGGCTGCAGTGGGCGGCCAGCCCAGGCTTGGATGCAAAGCAGCTGTTGAAGCAAGGCCTCGCGGTAGCTGTGAGCGGCCCGCGCCCTGCAGCAGAGCCGTCCGGTCCAGCCTCCCGCCCGCCCCGGCCAGCAGGCAGCCAGCGGTCGGCGCCAGCACCCAAGGTGAACGCACAGTTTGTGCCCACAATGCCACCCGCAGCGGCGGGCGCTGGGGCGGCCTCGGCAACGGCCATTGGCTTGACTGTGGAGCAGAGCATGCTGCTGCGCATGTATCAAGCGCAGTGGGCAGCGGCAGCCCAGAGGCACGCAGAGACACACGTGGCGGCGGGGCCGGCAGCGGTGTACCAGCAGCTGCTTCTGCAGAGCGCGCAGCAGCAGCAGCTGCAGCAGCAGGCTGCACAGGCGCAGCAGGCGGACGGTGCACCAGTGCTGCAGGCGCTGCCTGCGCAGTATGCAGCGGCTCACCACCTGCAGCAGCAGCTGGCTGGTCCGTACGCAGCCTTCCTGCAGCAGCACATTGCGGCGCAGCAGCAGCAGCAGCAGCAGGCGCAGCAGCCGGCACCGATGCAGCCGTGAGGGTGCCTGCCCATCTTCCCTTGATTTGCCCGCGCACTGCCCTGATTGCTCCTGCATCTGATTCATGATTCAAAGTCTGATGCAAAGTGTACAGGATTCTGATGGCAGTGCCTGGAAGTCGCGGCGGCAAAAGTGAGGAAGGGAAGGCAGCGAGCGGGGGCACACGAGGCGGCTGAGTAGGTGGTGCCGCCGTCGGATGCCTTTGTTGCCCCTGCGCCTGGCTGCTCCATTCGTTCTCGATGCAAGCCGTTCTGCGGTGCTGCGGCTGTCGCTCCGTGACGTCTGCGGGCAGGAGCGCGGGCACTCGGGTGGGAGCCAGCCGACTGCTGAGCACCATGGCCGCAGCTGGGGTGCCACGGCCGCCGCCTGCCTACGAGGCGTCCAAGAAGGAGTTTGCCGTGAGCCCTGGGGCGGTGGGTGGGCGTCCGAGGCCTGCAGCAGAGGGCGGCGCCGCCGCCGCTCAGCTGCGCCGCCGCGGCGCAGCTGCTGATGGCAGCACGAGGCAGCCCGTCTCGTCTGGTACATCGCTCCGTCAAAGGCTGTGCTGCACACTAACGAACAAAGCGACACGGCAGCGCCTCGGCCTGAACCAGCGCTAACCGCTGCTGATGTTGCCACTGGTGCCTAGTGCTGCAGGTGCCGGGCCTATCCCCTCAATCCTGCTGGAACCAGAAGAGCCTGGACATCAAGTACTCGCCGCTGAAAGAGGCGAGTTGGGCCGCATGCCTGCTTCAGACCAGCAACTGTTGTTGAACGCATGGAGGGTGTCAGAGAAGATGCTGCACGCTGCTGGAAGTGCCGCCTGCTGGAGCCTTGCTGGATTTGCTCTTAACCCCCCTCTGCCCCCTCCTTCTGCTGGCGCACTGCTGCTGCAGAACATCAGCGCGGATGTTGTGGTCATTGGTGCCGGCATCGCAGGCCTGAGCTGCGCATACAACCTGGCCAAAGAGGGTGGGTGGCAGTCCGCTAGCTTGGTGTGGTGGCTGTGCAGCTGGGTCGCGGCCAGCCTGACTGGCATGCTGGGCATGGCATGCCAGAGGTGTGGGGTTCATCCGCATGTCACCTGGTGCAGGAACGGTGTCCACAGCTGTCGCTTTCCGATTCCCTAATACCAGCTCACTTGCACACTTGCCCACTTAGCTGCCCTGCAAGCCCTCCACACATGCAGGCAAGAAGGTGGTGGTGCTGGAGTCTCGCACGCGTGGGGCTGGCCAGACGGGGCGCACAACCGCGCACATCATGACATGGGTGAGTGTAAGGCGGGTCGTTGACCAGCTGGAGAGCAAAGGCAGGGGGTTGGCTGGCGGTCAGCTGCGATGCAGTGCTGTGTGGCACCTGTGCATCGGCACGCTTTCACGCCACAGCGCCTGGCTTGCTGAGCGTGCACCCCACCCTCTTACAAACTCCCTTCCGTTCCTTCCCCATGGGCAGCTGGATGACTACTACTAGTGAGTTAAAGAGTTGAAGAATCGAATCGATTGTCACCAGACATTCATGTGTGCTCGGGCAGCAGAGGTGCCGCACCGGCCATTGCATGAAGCGTTCCTCGCTCCATGCGCTACATGCCACATGGACAAGCTTTACACGCCGTGCTCCCATGAATGCAGCGAGTGTGAGTCCATGCATGGCCTGGAGAAGACCAAGGTTGTGGCCCAGTCGCTGCGGGGCGCGGTGGACTGGATCGAGAACGTGTGCCGCGAGGTGGGCTGAGCAGGCAGCTTGCAACGCCAACCGCTGATGGGCAGGCATGGCCTCGAGCCAGTAGCTGCGCCTTGAGTGTGGTTCTACAAGCTGCTGCCGCTGAGGCCCGGCAAGAGTGCACTAACAACAAGCTCGGCGCGCCGCCCATGTGTGCAGGAGGGCATCGAGTGCAAGTTCAAGCGCGTGGACGGGTGAGCAGTGGTTGTTGGATGCTGATGGAATCTGGCCACAGCGCTGGGCCACCAGCAGCCCGGCATCCATGTGGTTGGCAGTGCTCGCCTGCAGCTTGACGGTCAGCTGGCTCAGAGTCCACCTTTGATATCCCCGCCCCGCAGCTACCACCCCTGACCGGAGAGCCACACATGCCCACCTGTCGACCTGTTCAGCTCGCCTGCAACACCGTCCCTTCATGTCCCCACCCCCACATTTGCAGCTACCTGTACCCGCACCTGACCGGGGAGTCGCCCATGCCCACCTCGGGCATGTCGGCGCTGAAGAAGGAAATCGAGGCGGCGCACCGGTGAGGGGGCGGATCCGGCAACAGCAGGATCCAGCAGCAGTAAATTCGCCTGTGTCTGATAGAGTCGATTCTGGTCGCTGCCATCAAGAGTGAGAGCGTCTTTTGGATGGCGGCAGCTGTGCAGATCGCTTGCAGATCTTGCGCAGTCCATCGCCTGCACCTCCTCACACCAGGGCATCCTTCATGGGCGTATACGCCCGCTCTGCTGCAGGGCGGGCCTCGCCGACACTGAGTGGGCAGACCTGGGCGGCGGGCCAGGTGAGGCAGATTCAGAGTCCCTGCCGGGCTTTTGCAGCAGTGCTGTTGCAGCCTGTCCTAACACTGCGGTGCCATCCCGACACTGCGATGCCATCCTAGCTCTCTGCTGTGCTGCCGCTGACCCAGCGGTCACACTGTGCATGCCGTTCCGGATCCGTGCCATGCTCCCGCCGCACAACGCTAAGCACTAGCGTGATGCGCACCATGCAAGTTGCCGCCACAATGGCATGACTTTTACTTGTGCAGAGGTGGGCGGCATCCGTGAGTGCCTGCGCTTCCCCAACAACGGCGAGTTCCACCCGCTCATGTACCTGGAGGTGAGACGGATTGTGGGAGAGATGTGTTTTGGACAGAATAGAATCACCCTGATGCTGTGCCTGGCAGAGGCGAGTTGCACCCGCTCGTGTACCTGGAGGTACGATGAGGGAAGAAAGTGCACCCAAATGCATGGTTTGTGAAAGGAAGGCATGAAGTCTCGATCCACCTCGCCACCGGCCATGGGGATAGAACCTCCAAAGCCACTACCCTGGCACCCGTACACAGGGTCTGGCGGCGGCAGTAGAGCAGCGGGGCGGCAAGATTTACGAGGGCACCAAGGCCTGGAGCGTGGGTGAGTGTTGCCACTGCAAAGACAGCACTATTGTCAAGTTGGCTAAATCCTGCCCACAAATGAGGGCAGCACAGGCATTGTTGCCAAGCTGTCTCTGAGGCCGCTGCTAAAATGCAGCCTCCATGCCAGCTTCTAATTTGCCCCCATGCAGAGAGTGACCACGTGGAGACGGACACCAAGCTGACCATCAAGTGTGACGCCACAGGTGGGCACAGCTGCACATGTCCCTGGTGGCATGTGCTTGCGAGCATGTGGTGAGCAGCGGCCAGCCAGAGAGAACCCTGAGCAGGTCAGCGAGGCAGCGTAGCGGCAGCGGGCCCTGCACAATGGGAGCCCAACCTGCAATGGCAGGCCAGTTCAACTTGCAATGGCAGGTCAGTGCAAGCTGAGATCCCACGACTCGACTGCTACTCTTTGCCACTCCCCACAGTGCTGGCCACCAACTCGCCCAGCAACCACGACCCTGGCGGTTGCAGCCCGGCTGGAAAGGAATCCGCCCACATTTGTTGCAGTGTGCCAGTTCTCCCCTGTGCAGTGCTGGCCACCAACTCGCCCTGCAACCACAACCTGGCGGTGCATGCGCGCCAGCTGCCCTACAGGCAAGCCCGGCTGCGGCAGCTTGCATTGTCCGGCAACAGGGTGGCCCACCCATCAACAAGCATCGCATGCGCATCAATTGCAGTTGCAGTGGGAACATTTCCTGCTGCATGCCACCCTGCTCGGCTGCCCCCGCCGCTTTCCGACCGCAGGACGTACGCTGTGGGTATCCTGGCGCCCAAGAGCAAGGTCAAGCGAGCGGACTACTGGGACACCGCGTAAGCTGGGTGCATTCGAGAGGCTGCACAGCCAGCTGGCACGGTGCAGCAGGCCAACAGCGGGATTGTTTGCACCTTGCCCAGCGCTTGCGATCCTGCTCCTGCTGTTCCGTGCATGCAGCAAGCTGTGCACCGCATGTGACTTTGGCCTCACCCAGCTGTCTGCATATGATTGCTTATAATGTGCAGGGAGCCGTACCACTACGTGCGCTTCGACGACTGGGATGCTTGCACTGACTGTCCTCCATTGTTTGCTTTGCAGGGAGCCGTACCATTATGTGCGCTTTGACGACTGGGACGACGACAATTACCTGCTCATCGTGGGTGAGCCGTTTGCCACTGGTTGGCCGGTTAGGATGGGGCCACCCCGGTCAGCCAATCAGTCGCATTTCCAAACGTGGCAGCGTGGAGCAGCCGTACATGTTGGGATTGCAGCATCCGTTTGAAGCAACTCAGCACTGCAACCAAACGTTTTAGCTGGAACGCTGTTACTGTGCAGGCGGGGAGGATCATAAGACCGGCAGCCTGTGGCCGTACGACCCGTACGACAGGTGGGCTGCGCTGCGCTGTGCCATGTTGTGCTGCGCTGTGCTGTGCTGTGCTACAGTGCCCCGTTCTGTGCTGAGTGGGTTGCCCTGCCGGAATGAGAATGGCACTCGGCTGTGCTCCCTCCTGTGCTGCACTGCAGTGCCCCGTTCTGTGCTGTGTGGCATGCTCTGCTGGCCAAGTTCACGTGCTGCATGGCACAGCATCTCGATGCGTTGCTGCAGATGCTTTACTGTTGCTCCTTCATAAATTGCAGGCTGGAGAAGTACGCTCGTGCCCGCTGGACCGACATCACCCAGACGGTGCTGAAGTGGAACGGCCAGGTCATGGAGCCCGCAGGTGGGGTGTTGGTGGCAGTGAACACAGAGCAGGGGTTGCAACGAAGGGTGATTGTTTCCAGATGAGCCACACCACAGCCCAGCCTCTGCCTGCGCAGCCCTTGCCGGCTGCCCATCTTGCCTCACCTGACCCGCTCCTGTCGAACCGCTTGCCTGCCTGCCGCCCAAGCAGACATGCTGTACCTGCATCTCTCAGCCTTGCAACCAACCACACCAAGAGTTCTGCTTCTCCTGCCTGCCTGCCGCCCATTGAGCAGACATGCTGTACCTGCACGGCCGCAACCCGCTGGTGCCCGACGGCAGCAACTACATCATTACCGGCGACTCGGGGCAGGTGAGTTTGGGAGTGCTGCCCAGCCACTCAACATCAGCAGCAGTGGGGGCTTGGGCAAGGCGAGTGCAGTCGGGTTGGAGGGCAGCAACTACATCATCACCCGCGACTCGGGGCAGGTGAGGCAAGCATTAATATCTGGCAAGGCAAACAGGAACTGTGCAGGAGTGGCACGGCACGGTGATATCTGTCTCGTCAGCCAAGGCACGGGCAGATGGGCCTATGGTTTCCAAGCTTTCGATTGCGCTCACTCATATGACTTGTTTCCGCCCGCAGGGCATGACTGGCGGCACCATCGGCGGCAAAGTAGTCGCTGACCTGATCCTGGGTGAGCCATTCACAGGCCGGTGTGGCTAACTGAGCCAGCCTGTCAATGGCAAGCGTGTGAGGAAGCTTTCAGCTGCATGCTTGCCGCCAACAGGTAAGCAGGCCATTGCCGGGCAGCAAGCACGCATGAACGGACCCATGCCATCTCTCTGTCTCTTGCACCTGCAACGTTTGACGACATGCGATTTCCATCGTCCCCTTTGTGCACCGCTGTTTCTGGCCGCTCCAACCCGTGGGCGGAAGTGTAACGACCCTCCTGTAAATGCATTGCCTGAGAATGCCCCGCTGCTGATGGCCCTCCTATCTGCACTGCTGCAGGCCGCTCCGATCCGTGGATATGAATGCACACTCGTGCGTTGCTACCGCCTCTCTTTTGTGAGCTGCACCTTGCATTTGTCTCTTGAAAAATTATAAAAATGCAGGCCACACCAACCCCTGGGCCGAGGTGTACGACCCCGCCCGCCCGCCCCCGGTCAAGTCGCTCATGGAGGTGAGAGGGCGCTCCACAGGTTTTAGTTACTAGTTACTAGTTAGCCTCTCCTTTGCATCTTCCTCAACCAATCACTGTGCTCAGAAGTCGTTGATGGCGGTGAGTAGGAGCTGATGGCTGGGGCATGCTCTGAGGCAGCAGCGTGCACCTCAACCTGCCCTCGCCTTGGCTTTGAATGTATCGTGCGGTTGTCTGGTGTGCCACGTGCCAACCCACAACATGGCGTTTTGCTGCCCACCATGCCTGCAGCTGGCTGAGGAAGGCGCCATCACCACCGCCTCCTTTGCCGAGCGCGTGCTGCCCAAGGTGAGGTGCCAGGGCAGGCAGCGGGCAGCCTTGCCTCAGCAGCCACAGCTCCCCGCACACAGCTGGCTGGGAAGCACAGTCGGCTGACTGCCGATGCCTTGGGGCTTACTGGTGTGATTGCTACTGCCGCGCGTCGGCCGATTTGCGGCGCGGCTGAGGTCATGGCACCTGATGCACACATTATTCACCCACGTGCGCCGTTGGGGAAATGCAGATCACGCTGCCACTATCTATTGCTTGTTGTATCGCCTTCCTGCTGAGCTGGAACCAATGTTTGCCTTGCAGATCACGCTGTCCTACGAGATGGAGCCCGACAGCCTGGCCATCGTGCAGAAGGGGCTGTCCAAGGTAAGATAACGGCTTGCAGGCTCGCAGCAAGCCTCAGGGTGCCGAGCCTGATCAGCTGAATGGTCACCGCAAGGTGCACCGCAAGGCTGCAGCAGCCCGGCCCGGCAGAACGGCCCTTGCATGCCCATTGCTTGCTCCCCCAGGTGGCTGCCACAGGCGCATCACCCACTCATGTGCTCAGTCCTCGGGTCGGAATGATGTGCTGTCCATCCTGTGCAGGTGGCGGTGTACTGCGACGAGCACGGCAAGCAGCACGCTTACAGCGCCATCTGCCCCCACATGGGCTGCCTGCTGCACGTGAGTGCTGCTGCGGCTACATACCATAGGCAGCAGCTGGTTGGTCTGCGAAGCTTGTGCCGCTGGCAGGAGTGTGCCCGCAGCAATTGTGCGATTGCTGCTGCGCTGGCCAAATGCTACATTGACTCCGAGGTTGTCCTCCCACCCTGCACCACCAACTCAAACTTAAGCTCTCTCCCTTTCGCAGACCAACTCGATTGAGAAGACGTTTGATTGCCCCTGCCACGGCTCCCACTTTGACCGCTGGGGCAAGGTCATCAACGGTGAGCAGCTGAGCGGGGCTTGCTGTGTGCAAGTTTTGGGGCTCAGGGACTTCAAGTTGAGGCTGATGGAACAGACTGAAGCCCACCATCCGCACGAACCATCTGCACTTGCGCACGCATCATCCGCACGAACCGCCTGTCCCTTGCAACACACTGGGTGCAGGGCCGGCCAAGGGCAACCTTGCGCCAATTGAGGACTGGTGAGCGGCAACAACCAGCTGCTCCCTCGCCTTCAAGGCACACTGAGCAAAGGCACACTGTGCGGGGCGAGGCTGTAGCGCATCCGTGCATCCGCCTGCGAACCAGTGCAGAGCGTGCCAGTGGGGCAGCCCTGTCCTCCACAAGCACGCTGAATGACCTCCCTGAATTGGCTGTGTTGATGTTGCTTGCNTTGCNAAATGGTAGTATCNAAACGAAACAGCAACGTGTAAAGGCTGGACCGATGGACGGCAGCCACGCAAGTCTTGCAGATAAGCATCTTGCAGATAGGGGGCGATATGGTGCTCGCCAGGCAGTGGAAACGCGGGCTTGGAAGGGGCATTGGGCATAGAAAACAGTGGCCCGGCACAGGAGGCGGGCATGTGAAAAGTGTACAGGCGGGAGGGATGGAATGAAATAGGTCGAGCAGAGGACAGCCTGCAAGCACGGCCGCAGGCACGTTGGAGGGCGGGGGTGGTCAAGGAGGGGAGCGGCACAGCAGGCGATGCGTGCCGCATAATGAATGCAGAAGCAGACAGAAAAACGGAGGAGCAGAGAGGGCGATGGATCGCACTGGGCCGCCATGTTAAGCGAGGAGGAGGCGGCCGCAGTTGGGGGTGGGTTGGGTTGCAAGGGGACGCACAGAGCGCAGGACCAAGGGGGAAAGGACAGGGCGGCGGCGGTCGGTGCACGCCGCAATCAATCAAGCTTTAGGGGATCAATGGATGGGTGGGTTGGGTGGATAGGCGATGTGTGCGGGCGGGGCTTGTGGCACAGGCCAGCCGCACGGAGGACCATGAAAACAAGTTGATGAGTTTGGGGGCGAATTTGGTGGCTTGGAGGTGTTGTAGCCCTTGCTGGGCAGGTGCAGCACGCGCTGCAGCCAGGCCCGGCCGGGCAGGGACCAAAGCATAAGCCAGGGCAGGGACCAAAGCACAAGGCCAGGCAGCCGCCTGGCTTGCCCGAAGAAGCTCACCACAGGTTCTTGCCGCTGCGCAGCAGCATGCGTGGGGAGCCTGCCTGGCTCTGCACGGGGCTCTCGCTGCGGCCGCCCCGGCCCCGCTGCCGCAGGCGCGGCCGCACCAGGCGCTGCGCCGGCTGCAGCAGCACGGCGGCGGAGGCCCAGCTGCCGCCGCTGAGCTGGGAGGCGAGGCCATTGGCATCGGAGTCGCTGCTGCCCTGCCGCTGCAGGTGCGCGCCCTCCAGTTGGAGGTAGAGCAGGTGGAAAGCCTCGGCCATGAACACGTGCCACAGGCTGTGGAACAGCCAGTAGTAGTCTGCGAAAGAAGGGCGGGGCGAGCAGCAAAAAATGATGGTAAGAACAAGCACCAGCTGGGAGGCAGTGGCACGGAAGCCAGGACCGGCAGCGGCGGCATGTTCGAGCTGCTGCAGCGGGCCTCGCAGCGGCTGGCGTGCAAGCAGGCAGCGGCGCAGAACACAACACAGCTCCCAACACTCACTCGGGAAGAGCTCGGGCAGGGGGAAGACAGCAAAGCCAGCCGCGAAGCAGGCCAGCGTGCGCTTGCCGTAGCGGGGGCAGTAGCGGGGCAGGGTGTGGAAGCCTTCGAGCAGCGCCTTGGCCGCCAGCGTGGCCAGCAGGACCAGGACCAGCACCTGGTGTGGTGGAATTGAGAGGTGGAGCAGGTCGCCACTGAGCGCAAGCCTTGAGTGAAAGGGCGGCAGCAGTACCTCGCCTGCACGCTTTGAAAACACGCTCGACCGCACGGCTTGGCCCGACATGACGTCTCATCTGCCCCCCACATCGCCCCTGCTCCCAACATCAGTCCTCCCCGCACCTTGGAGGCGAACCCCAGCGTCAGCACTCCGTCTGCCAGCAGGTGCGCATAGCCCAGCAGGGCCGCTGGGAACACCAGATTGGACAGGACGTGAATTG
Source organism: Chlorella ohadii (assembly GCA_025026875.1). Classification (NCBI taxonomy): domain Eukaryota; kingdom Viridiplantae; phylum Chlorophyta; class Trebouxiophyceae; order Chlorellales; family Chlorellaceae; genus Chlorella; species Chlorella ohadii. Next base: position 61,590 of record JADXDR010000096.1, read on the forward strand.
GGGCTGAGCGCGCGCCCACAGCGTGGCCCAGCGTGCGGGCCAGCAGGGCCTGGGCCATCAGGATGTCCAGGCCGCGCCAGGTGGAGCCAGGCAGGCCCAGGAAATGCGCGTTGGCGATGCCCTGCGGGCGAGGGCAGAGGAGGAGTGGGCAATGTGAGCGGCGGGGGTGTGGAAGAGCGGTGCTGCAACATGGCAGCAAGTGGTGCCGCGAAAGGAGGTGCAGCCCAGCTACGCCGCCACTCGCTCCTCCCCTACAGCTGCATTTGCAGTCCTCAAGCAAGAGCCATGCCCTGGCAGCTCGGGGAGCTTGCCTCGGGGTGCATGTGCAGCCAGTGATAGATGAGGGCCAGCACAAAGCCGGTGTTGAACAGGACAAAGTCGGCGTACCGCCCGCGCCGCCAGTGCAGCTGCAGCGTCTGCGGGAGGCAGGGTGTGATGGGTGGGGGCGGNCATGTGCTCAGCTGAGGGTGGTGATGCAAGGCTGTGCTCGCCGCGCCGCGAGCGGCGGCAGCGGTAAGCTTCCGCGCGCCGGCGTGCAGCCCAGGGCCGCGCTCGCGCCCGCACGGCCCCTGCTACTCACCGAGGCCATCGGCAGCATCGTCAGGAGCGGCAGGGCGTCCAGAAAGGTGTCGGTGTTGGCCTGGAGAACGCCTTTGTTCAGCGGCACATGGGGCAGCGCCCCGCGCACCAAATCAAGCAGCAACGAGGCCATGGCCGGCCGCACAAGAGCGTGTGGCGGGCTGCGCCGGCCTTGTCAGAGAGGGCGGGGGCTGCCGCGCGGTCTGACTGCAAGAAAGGGGGCGCTGTGCGCCCAGATGACTCACGGGTGGACTGTTGAACAGACGAGCGACGAGATCTGGGCCGCCCGCGCCCCACGCGCCGCCAAGTCCAGTGCCGCCGCCGCTGTGCACGGCGCCGCCGCCGGATGATCGGATGCATCAGCCGCCTGCCCTCGCGACCACGGCGCAGCGCATGCTTGCAGGCATGATGAGATTGCCCGAACAATAAGCTGTTTACACTCACACCCTGCTTCTGCCGCCATCGCTGTACTGCAAGAGGGGCAGCAGCGGCCGCCGCCGCTGCTCGAGTTGGTGCGGTACGCGCTCGCCTCAGATCTGGACCAGCAAAGAAGCACGCTGTGGCTAGTTGTCATTCAGCTGGCGCGCTTGTGGTTGTCGGGAAGATCTGAAGGGAAAATTTGCATGAGCCTCGTGCAGCATCACGCCACGGACGAGCCCGCCGCCCTCCCCGCCCCGTCACCATCAGCGCCGCTCAGATTTGCTCCCTGCCCGCTCTCTCGGCTGTGCAGCCTGCTGTACTCCTCCTCCAAGGCCACCATGCTCGCCCTCTCCACCTGCCTGCCCCGATTCTTCAAGCCCCAGGGCAGACGGCCCCCGGGGCGGGCCTCGGGGCCCTTGTCTGCCTCCCCTGCGCGTCCCAGCCAGACTGCCCCTCAGCCCAAGGCTGCTGCCTGGGCCCTGCGTGCCACGGGCGGCAAGGAGCCCGAGCACGATGTGGACAAGCGCAGTGGCGACCCTGAGCATGGAGGCCTGACGTGAGCGCCCTTCCAAGGCGCCCATGTGGGGTTTTGGGTTTGCCGCGGCGCCGCCGCCGGCGCATGAAGTCGTGCGGGCGCCGCTGCCGGCAAAAGCCTCCCAGCTGCACAACAGCTTGCATTCATCCGCCCACTGCCTGGCCCTGCCTTCTCTCTCCAGGAGCGGAGAGAAGGCTGCCATCACGCGCGAGGTGCACGGCGAGGCTCAGGCAAGTTGCAACAGCTGGGCTGCATGTATCGAGGGCCAATCTCGACTCGAAGCAGCGCTCCCTGGGCGCACAAGCGTGAGGGGCGTAATTGCCCAGACTCCGAGCTCTGAAACGCACCACCAGCTCGCCTGCAAGGTGCATTTTTGGGAGTCCCAGGCCTGTACGTTGTAACCGGTCCCAGATCTAACTGTAACCTCGCCTATTTAGCGCAGGTGGACTTCACTGAGGAGCAGCCTTATTTCCAGCGCAGGTGCACTTCACTGAGRAGCACCCGGAGCTGAAGAAGGCGGCCGAGGCGTACCGCAAGGAGGTGAGTGTGCTCTGTTAATTAAAATGTGCTCTGTTAAAACTGCACTGTCCTTGAGTGAGGTAACAACAGTCACAATGGTGAGCTGCTTGGCTGCTTGAGCTGCGCTTGGCAGCAAGGTCGAGCCCTGTGCTCCCCTTGCCCTGCCGGCAGACCGGCAGAAGGCGCACTTGTGTGCTGCAGCATGCAAGCCTGCTGCCTCCTATGTAGCCCCCCATCAATGCTGCCTCACTGCCCGCTCCCTTCGCCGCAGGTGATCAAGGATGAGAAGCACGGCCTCCACCATGGTGCCGCCCACGCCACCCCCACCCCAGCCCTGGCGTCCGCCGTTGCGCCGGCCGCTGCCGGGGCAGAGCGCCACGCAAAGGAGGCACACACGAGTGGCCAGGAGGGGTCTGGCGGCAAAGCCAGCCGCCATGCTGTTGAGCTGAGGTACGCTGGTTGGGGTCAAACCTGTGCAATGGGGGTGCAATCTCCTACTCCTCCCAATCCCTTTTGCGCACCACCCGCTGCTTCTCTAGCCGCCCGTTTGCCTACCGCCTGCTGCCATTGAATCTGAAGCCATTCCATGCCATCCTGCCCTGCAGTCCTGGAGAGAAGGCCGCCATTTCGCGCTACCTGCACGAGGGGCGCGACGTGCGCGCCCTGCCCTTTGTGCGCGCACACCTGGACAAGGTGGGGGCGGTGGAGGCGTACGCCAAGGAGGTGCGTGGCTGATTCATGCATCTGCTTGCAATGCCTGTACTGAATTGCAGAGACCTGCACAACACTTCAACCACCCAAAGTAGACGTGTATGTTGAGGAGGTGCATTGGCCGGTTTTGCGGCTGCTTGCACATTGCAGCTGCTTGCTCCTTGCACTCCACTTGACCACCGGGTGGAGGCACTCGCCCCGGGTGTGCAGACCAGAGGGGCGTTCACGTGGTGCGTGGATGCCCCTTAGAGTGTGCCTGGTCCACCCCTGGTGTGACACGTGACCTGTTGATATTCTGCAGCAATTTGCTCACGTCCCGCTTGCAGCTGAAGAAGACGAAGAAATGAGAACGCTGTGGCCATGGCCAGCTCAGGAGGGACGCAGGCGGCCCTTAAAATGCACAGCCGCGGGGCTGAGCTTGCTGCACCCCTGCGGCCGGCCATTCTAAGCGGCGCGTCTGCCGCCGCACAGCAGTGTAAAACATGCATGCAACGCTTGCTGTCACGCTCCCGAGCCCAGGGCTGTGACTGTCAGCACTGCAATGCAGCACTGCTAGCTGTCCCAGAGGCATGCAGAGGCGGCTGCGGCGGCAGGGAGCGGCAAGTGCTGTCGGGCGGCAACCTTGTGCGCTGCAGCCTGTTGCGCCTGATTGCATGCATTCCGATCGTCTTCCACTGTACTTCTAGCGCAGTGCACAGCCCTTCATGGCTCCAGCTTGCTGCAGGGGGACGGCGGTGTGCGGGCCAGCACTGCGGCCCTCCCCAGCGCTGCAGCACATGTAAATTGGGCATGCAAAGGGCATGGCAGGCCCCGCGTGCGCTCCAAGCCTCCGGCACACCGCTGCATGAGCGCCATGCGCCACGGCTGAGGCGGGGCCCATCGACAGCCGGCAGCGGCAGGGGTCCGGCACATTTGCTGAGCATCCCCCAGCANGTGTCATNCGAGCGCCCGAGCGGCCGCAGGGAGTGGTGCCCACACACAAGCCGCAGTATGTCGCTCGCCCTGGCAGCCGCGCAGCCCGCCTGCGCCAGCAGCAAGCACACCGCAGCGGCGGCTCGCCAGCAGGCGGCCTGCCTGGCCGCCCCGCGGCTGAGCAGCGGCGCCCGCCGGGCCTTTGTGGCGGGCAGCAGCAGCAGGGCCGTGCAGCGCAGCAGCAGSGKGGTGGTCAAGGTGAGGCGCCAGCCGATGGCTGCACTGGCGGGCTCCCAGGGCTGCTGCCGCTCMCCCCGCCACCCCTGCCCGCCCGCTCGCTCTGTGCAGGCGGCGGCGGCAGAGGCGGCCACTGAGCTGCGCAAGTGAGATCAGGGCTTGATAGCAGATGGTTTTGGTGCTTGGTGGACAGGCCAGGTCGGCCATGTGACAGCTGCACAGTCTTGTGGCGGCACTCTGCCGTGCCCGCATGCGCCCTTGGCCACTGGCGCTTGTGCTGCCCTGGCATCGCATGCGTCAGGCAATCATGCACTGCAGGAGCTGGGGATCAGCGGCGTCACCTTGCGCAGCTGCCGGATCTTACATTACAGCGATACCATTAGCTGTCTGTGATGTCCACAAGCCACTGGCTTGAGCTGCGTGCGCTGCTGTGTGTGCTGCTCTGGTGTCACTGTGGCTCTGCTCTTTCTTCGTGCCCCCGCAGCTATGAGACCATGATTGTGCTGCGGCCCACCATGGCTGACGAGGAGCGCGACCAGGTGCGGACTTACAATGCATCTGTGGGCTGCTCTGGCTGCTGCTGCTGTATCGAATTTTTGGTTGAGATGCTGCTGCTGCTGCGGGGCGCTGCCTGCACACTGGCCGATGAGGAGCGCGGCCAGGCGCTGCATGTTCGGCGGTTGGCAACTGCTGCTGCCACCGCCGCCGCTGCTTGCATGCTGCTACTACTTTGTGTGTGGCAACGCGCCTGTTTCTGCTGCTGACTCTACTCTAGTCTCCACCCCCTCACCTTCCGCAGGAGCTGGCCAAGTTCCAGGCGTTCCTGCAGAAGCAGGGCGCGACCCAGCTGAGCGACATGGTGCGCGGGCGGCAGCGGCTGGCCTACCCCATCAAGCGGTGAGGCCACAGATGGTGCACTTGCACAGTCATTGCTTTGCTCGTTCTGATTTATGTGGTCCGATCGGTGGTGGATGCTTGGTTTGACGAGTGTCCACTGTGCAAACTAAGTCTGGGCGGTGTCACTGGGGCTGTGCATGTGGTGGCAATGCAGCACAGCTGTGTTGGTTTCGTACTGCTACAGCTATCGCTGAAGATGCGTTGCAACCCCTTTCCGCTCCTGGCAGCTTCACCGAGGGCATCTACGTGCTGTACACCTACACTCAGTCCCATCGACTACAAGCCTAACCCTTTGTTTGCTTTTCAACCCCTCCGCAGCTTCACCGAGGGCATCTACGTGCTGTACACCTACACCGCCAACCCCGCGTGCGGCCAGGCGGTGCAGCGCTACCTCTCCACCCCCACCGCCGGCAACGAGGTCAACGTGCTGCGCCACATGACCTTCCTGGGCGCATCCGCCTGAGCGGCGGTGACATTTGCCTGAGCGGCATCCCGAGCGGCTTGGGCGTGGCAGTCTGGGCAGCGGCATCCGCGTGAGCAGCAACAGCCCGAGCAGCTCAGGGCGCTGCTGCCTGAGCGCTGCACCCAGCCAGCGGCGTGGCGGATGAAGGCAGCCATGCCAGCAGCCGGCCGCGCCACTCTTCTGCATGTTTCTATTAGCTCCCGGCTCCGGCATTCCGCCCTCCCAGCGCACATTGACGCTGCGTGGGCGGGCGCCGGCGGCCTTTGTTAGGTCCCATTCATTCCTTTCTGCTGCTTGTGTTCTCCCCTCGCCTGCGGCGGCGGTGGGCAGCAACGGCCTTCGAATCCGTCTGCCCCGCTGCCACCTCTCAGCATGACTCCTTGCAATGTGTAAGGCCCAGCTTTGAAATGCGGTGGGGGAGTCGTGCAGCGTCTGTGCAGCGTGTGATGCGGCTCGACGTGAAGGCGGTTGGCCAACCGAGCGCTGTGTGCTGCGGCGAACGAGCGCTGTGCCATGGCGCGCAGTCCTTGCCTTTGACACACGTTGCCGTTCGGGAACCGAAATTGTTGCTGGGATTGAGTCCAGGCAGGCCCCTGCAACACTGTTTCAGCGCGGCCGTCGGTCGGACAAGTTGCTGGAGGCCCGCATCGCTCGCTTCACGGGCATCCAATTGATAGGTTGGTACTGTCGTTTACTGTAGTGCAGCTTGCAAGCCGGCAGCGCCACCTTGCAGGCGTGGCCCACTTCCCTCTCTGCCGCGGTGCGGTCTCGCCTGCCGGGAGCGCTGCTGGTGGATGTGCATGTGATGCCATGCCTCTGGAAGTGGCCGGCGAATGCCGCGGTGCTGGCCCGAACCATTCAACTCGAGCCGTCTCTCCTCCCCTTGTTTCGTCGTGCAGGGGACCTTGCATGCGCTCGTGGCAGCCTCAATTCAAGCGTGCCTCGAAGTTCCGACAGCCTACAGCCCTGGGGCCGGTGCAGCGCCGTACGGCGGCGGCGGCGGCAGCGGCGGCGGCAGCGGCAAGTTAGATTCGCCCGTGCCGGCGCACTGGCCGGCAGTGAGCCAAGCACGCAGCGGCAGCAGCTGCAGCAGAGCAACCAGGAGGAGCCATGCTGAGGTCCCGCTCCAGTGGGCTGCTGCCCATCACAACCTCCCCGCCCGGTTTTGGGCGCCTTGAATCGCGGGGCAGCCTGCGCCGGAGGGGGAGCGGTTCCGCCAACGGCCTGCAGCGGTAAGAGCGGCAGCTGCGTTTGCAAGCATACCACCTGGTTCTGCTCTTGCGTGCAATTGCAACTGCTGCGCTGCACTGCTGGACAGCATGCGCCCATGGCTCAGGGCTGGCAAGCTGGCTGCCGTACGCGCTCATGCCAACTCCTGCTGCTCCTCGTGCCGTTGCCCAGCCCTGCATGCCACCCCCAATTCAACATATCCCTCCTGCTTTCGGCCTCTGACCCGCAGGGCGCTGTCCTATGTGCTCATAGCAGCGCTGCTGGGCGGCTCTCTTTATGGGGTGGCGCGCCTAGGGCGTGTTGGGCTGCTGGGTACAGGCAGCAGCCGTGGCAGCGGCGACGGCTTCCCACTAGGCACCAGCACAGGGCAGCAGCAGCAGCAGCTGCAGCAGCACCAGCATCCGCCGGTTCACGTGCATGAGGATGCACCCGACCGCCGGGCAGCGCTGGAGCAGCACGCAGCCGAGGCAGCAGCACTTGGGGCGGCGGCAGCGGGCGGCGGCTTGCACGGTGGCGGCGGCGGCGGCATAGACGCTCCGGTGCTAGATGCAGGTGCCGACTCCGAGCAAGCGGAGCTGGAAGCAGAGCATCTGGCGAGGCTGCAAGCGCTGGAAGCGCAAGGGCACGACCCGCACACGGCTGCCCACGTGGCGGCGCACATTGCGGAGCAGCAGTCGCTGCCGCAGCGGGAGGGGCCCAGCCTCTACGCCTCCAACCTGTCGGGTGCGCTGTGGGTGCTGTGTATGCTGTGCGTGCTGTGGCAGGCACGATGTGCGGTGCTGAGCGTGCTGTGGCAGCCAGGCGCCGTCTTGTTAACGTGCCGTAAGCCGTTTGGTGTGCAGTGGTGGCACGGCGGCTGTTGGTTTGCCTGCTCGCTTAACGCCCTTCGCTGTTGTGCCACGGCTGCGTCCGCCATTCTGCTTACCCCTCCACTGGTCTGCCCATCCCTGTGCAGCGGTGGACATTCGGGGCAACGTCATGCGCACCGCTGACCTGACTGGCAAAGTGACGATTGTTGTGAACGTAGCGTCACACTGCGGCTTCACAGGTGGGGTGGTAATCGGTTGGTTTGATGTCCTCCTTGTGCACAGGCAGCTCTGAAGCCGCCCTGTCTGATTGCTTGCGGGTAGAAGCGCACGCCAGGCAGCATAATTGCAACACACCGAGCCCTTCATCGCTGTCCGTGCTGCAGACGCCAACTACCGCGGCCTGCACCGGCTGTACGAGCGGTACAAGGCGTACGGCCTCCAGGTCATCGCCTTCCCATGCAACCAGGTGTGCTGTGTGCGCTGCGCTGTGCATGCTGCGCTGTGCATGCGTCCCTGTGGGCGGGCCACAAACACGCGCTTTCGCCTGGTGCTTGCGTGTCCACCTGCAGTCTGCCTATGTGGCAATCGATGAGACCCAGTGCTGCAAGGCATCGACCCATCGCTGCCTCAGCCCATCTGCCCACTCTCTCGCCCCAACGCTCATCCTGCTGCTGCAGTTCGGGGAGCAGGAGCCCGGAACGCATGCCGAGATTGAGCAGTTTGTGGCCAGCCATTATGGCGCTCAGTTCCCACTGATGAGCAAGGTGCGACGCCAGTCGCTGCTGCTGTTCTGCTGTTTGGCGCATCTGCGGTGTGTCTGCTTGCGCGTGCTGCCACCCCATGAGTCCACTGGTAGCCAAGCGGTGCTGACCACCTGAGAAATGTGCTGACGTCCTTTGCTGGTTACTGCAGGTGGAGGTCAACGGCGCGGGGGCGCACCCGCTGTTCGCTTGGCTCAAGCAGCACACGCCCGGCGACCAAACCGGGTTTGCGGCTGGGGAGGACATCCGATGGAACTTTGAGAAGGTAAGGGGCTTTGTAGGGAGGTGGGGGAAGGGTTGTGGCGAGAGCTGCCCTGAGAAGGCTGCGGTGGCTTGGGACGAGAGGAGTGCTGAGGGGTGGGCACATGCGTGAGAGCCATGGTTATTTGCAAAGCTGTGCGCAAGGTTGCAGCATGCGCAGCCCCACCTGCCCCATGCCAACCATGCACCCTATTCAACACTTGCTGCATTCGCCCCCTGCTCTCCACCTGCCGCAGTTCTTGATCGATAAGCACGGCAATGCAGTGAAGCGGTATGGCTCAGGCAAGCCTTGAGCACCACGGAGGGGTGTACACTGGCTGGCTCACGCTGTGCACATCTTTGCTCCTTAGTGCTATCCTGCCAGTAGCACAGCTCCGCCTGCCATGCCAGCTGCTGCTGCGCTGGGTGCCTGCCGCGCATGCACAGCGGGGCCGGCAGCACCACGCTGACGTGCTGAAACCGCCCTTCCGGCCTGCCAACCTGCTGTCGGCCTTTTACTGCTTGCCAACCTGCTGCAGAGCTGGACTATCACGACCTGGAGCTAGACGTGTACAACGAGCTGATCAAATTTTGAACGAACGCAATCCACACGAACCTGTCCTGGAGTAAACGCACGCGAGCGGCTGCTCGTGATTGTGCCACGTGCAAGCCTGGCGCATGCATGCACGGCTGCCCCTGCGTCCGGCAGCTGCCCGTCCCAACTGTTGACCCTTGAGTGATGCACTGCACTTTTCACCCTGCATTTGATTGCTTGCTGCCGGTAACCTGATCAGAAGATGGCGTGCCAGGCGCGTTTGCTGGCGACTGTGCAGCCGGTTTTATGAGCGCAAGGGCAGGAGGAGGAGCGGGTTGCGTGGTTGGAGGCAGGTGGCAATGCTAAAGCTGCGGTATCTCCAAACTACACAGCATCATAGCGCCATGTCGAGTGCTTTGGCAGCTGGGCAGCTGAAGGTTGCAGCATACGCGATCAGGCGCGGCCTGAGCATCAGGCATGAGGGACAGCGCAGCCCAAGTCCCAGCGCGGCCATGATGTGACGAATCTAGCAAACGCCTGCACACCCGCGTTTGTGAACCTGCTAACTGTGATGATTACGATCATGGCCCGCGGGCGCTTCCGGAATGCCTGCAGTGGCGCGGCCCTCGCGGCGCTGACCATCCTGGCCTTCATCGCCCCTTTTGCCTACGCCGCACGACAGGTGCAGCGGCCTGAGTTGCGGTTTGACCGCCCAAGGCGGCAAGCGGGAGGTCCCTCCGCGAGCGGCGGCGAGCGGCGCTCTGCTCTGCGTCGTGCGGCCCAGTGCATGTGCTTGGTTGTATCAGGCCTGCACAGGCGCCTGTGCATACATTGCATATGCCTAGCATGTGTTTGCTGCGGCTGCCAGGAGCTGACATTCCACGTCCCCACATGCACATTGTTCCCCACATGTGCCCGCAGGGCGCAGCTGAGACCGCTCCCCGCTGGGAGCGCGCCCGAGGCCTTCCGCCGCTGCAGGAGCCCGGTCTGCCGCTGTCCTTTGTGCTGGAAGACCCTCACCGCACTTTCGGCGAATATACCGGCCCGGAGGAAACCTTCCCAAACCTGGCCATCGATGGCGCCTCTGGGGTGGGGCTGCTGTCCGCAAGCGTGTTTGATTACAACGACTACACAGGCAGCATGGCGCTGTACTGCACCCTGGACAGTGGCAGGTAGGCTGGGCAGTGCTGCAGCTGCTCAGGGACTGACGCGCAGCTGTCAGGCTAGACCGGCTGCTGACTGCAGCTGGTTGGTGTAGCGCTTCGATGCACAGCGGTAGGCCATGGCTGTGCGTGGCACAAAGAGCTGCGTCCAGCAGTGTGCATCGCAACCTGCGCTGCCCGCCTGCCCGCAGGAATTGGGCCAAAATCAGCAGTCACTACATCAGCGGGATCTGGATGGCTGGCAGCCACGCAGCCTTTGCGGTGGGCCAGCTGGCACCCGAGTACAATAGCACTGAACCAACCGCCCTGCTTAAGTGAGCGCAGTGTGCGTTTTGTTTGGTCGTGGAGGCTTGGACGTGGGCAGCGCAGCGGCGCTCCCCCCACTGCACACTGCTGCTTTCAGTATGGCCGACCACCCAAGCACAGCGGCATGTCTTTGTTGATGCAGGTGGACCCGCGGCAAGGGTTGGGCCGTCAGCCTGAAGCTGCCCAAGGCCTCTAAAGCGGCAGGCATCGAAGTGCAGCAAGTGGCGGTGACAGATGGCGGACGCAATGCATTTGTGCTGGGCCTGCTTCTGTGGAGGGTGAGCTTGCTTTCTTTAATTCTTTCTGGAGGGTGAGCCCACTGCTGGCATGCAGCTGGTCAGGTGCCCAGTGCTGCACAGTAGTGCGCGCACTGGGGAATGCAACACTGCATGCTGTGTGCCAGACCGGCCCTTGTGGCTGGGTGCCGAAGTGCATGTCTGCTAGGAGCCGGCCGCTCTGTATGAATGGCATCGCAATTGAGCACACACTTCGTGTTATCCGCTAATTCTCTTGGCAGAAGGGAGAGTACCTGATATCCGAGGGGCCTGATGGGCAGTACACCCAACGCGTGTGGCGGTACAGCGCCGCCACCGACACCTGGGCAGTCGTCCGCGAAGACAAAACACCTGGTGATGCGTGGCAAGCCAGGGTGAACCTGCTGGCTGCCGCCGGCAACACCGCCTGGCTTTCATTCCACGGTGGGCGGGGGAGTGGGCCTGAAAATGCAAGGGGCTGCGCATGCAGTCAGCCGGCTGGAGATTGCGTGCATTTTTGCTGAGGACTGCTCTGCGCCAGTGGTGGGTCCGCTGCTAAGAGGATGGGAGGATGGCCGGATGATTGTTGCACATGAGTACTACTCAGTAGTACTAGGCCGCTGCCCGCACCCTAATTGTAGATACCGGTGACATTGCTTACTACAGCGGCAAAACGTGGAGGCTGGCTCGCAAGCCCGCGGAGCGGGAATTTGTGTCCAGGATGCACGCCGACGGTCCCGGGCGCGCGTTCATCGAACTCAAGTACTATGGGGTTGAGTTCGGTCAGGGCTTCATGGAGGTCTGGCACTTCAACGGCACGGCGTGGGTGCGCAAGGTGCGGCTACAAGCCATTGGCTCTGCAGGGTTTGCATGTGGCCGGTGGGGAGTGGTTCCGCTCCGGTGTGTTGAACAGCTGGGGAATCGGCATCGCATCAACTAGAGCAGCTGCGGGGCGGCCGCTTTGATGCAGCAGCTGCATGCGTCGCCCGCTCCCTGCTGCGTGTGAGGCCTTACCCGCTGGCGGCGCCCCTCCCCTCAACTGCCGCAGCTGGAGGTTCCATTTTACACACCATATGAGGAGGATGAGCCGTGCATTGGCTCGTCAGCAGTCGCCCCCGGCTTTGCGCTGTTCGCCTCCCAGGGCAACTGCAACAGCCCCCAGGCCCAGCTGTGGCGCTGGGACGGCTCCCTCCGCCCCTTGACCCACGATTTCGACTTTACCACCCAAAAACCTCTCTCCATTTCGCTGATGGACCACCATCACATCGTGCGGGCTGCCTCCAGCAAGGCGGCCGTCTTTGCAAACTGGGTCGACAGCGGCCCGAGCGGGGCCTGCCGCCTGGAAAGCAAGCGCTGGCGTGGCGCTGGCTGGAAGGATGTGCGGCCAATCCAGGGCCTGCCAGACTGTGATGTGCATGCACTGGTGCCCGCTGCCGGGCGGCGGCGCTGTGATTGGGTTCAAGAACAGCGGTGTCTACCGCCTGGTGTGAGCAGCCCACTTGGGCACCAGGCCCATCAATGCATCCATTTGCCAATGCCACTGTGAGGCAGCGCATAGCAGCCTCCCCAACACAGAGCCGCAGGTTATCCTATCTTGCGCGGTCCCTTGATTGTCAAAGTTTTTTATTTGCAAACCAATATTTGCAAACCCTGCTTTCTTTCTACCTTACTGTAATGCTGCAGAATGGCTGCCGGGGGCAGTAGCGGCAGCGGCAGCCCCAACAGCAGGTGGAAAGTCGGCGGCGCAAGGGTGGCAAGGACGAGCATTCATCCGCCCAGCGTGCCTCCTGCACTTCCAGCGCACAGCAGCTCACCATGCAAGCCTCCAAGGCCCTCCTGCTGGCCGCCCTGTGGTGCTGCTTCACCAGCGGCACAGCAGCGGGGCGTTGGGTCCCTACTCCCGCCTTCAAGCTGTTCTGCAACACCAGGTGAACAGCAAGCCTCGCCCCCTTCTGCTGTGCGGCGGTCGTCGCCGCCGCCCGCCGCCAAGGTGCGGACGGTGCTCTCACGGGCTGGGCCCGTCACCCTTCTAGCCCATGCAGCGCATTCGATGGGCTGGATCAACCTGACTGGCGCGAGCGGTTTGAACGCGATGTGCTGCCTGCTGTTCGCCAGGGATTTGACCTCGATGCCCCGCCGCCACGGTTGTCGGTCAGTTGCCCGCCCCTCGCTCCCCAACCCACTGGGTGTTCTGCTATGCTAGCGCTCAAACTCATCTGCCGCCTTCTCATGCGCGTTTGCGTAGCAGAGGCCGCCGCGTCAATGCGCTCAGCGCTGGAGTTGCAGCACTGGCTTGTGCAGTTTGCCATTTAGCATGTGCTGAATGCCTGCAGCTCAGCTGGGCAGCTGGGCTAGCGCAGTTTATGGCCGCCCACAGCAGGCCGTGGCTGCCTTGCCGGTGCAGGAGGCAGATTTGGTAGAGAAAAGCGTGCCCAGCCTGTACTCTACTTGGACCCGACAAGAGCTCCAGGTGAGAGCACCTTGGCTCAGCATGGTTCGAGATGGCAATCGCTGTACCAAGCCGGTTTGGGGGGCACCCCACGTGCAGTGCCATGTGACCTGCCGTCGGACACGAAGCTGCTTACCAAGTCAGAAGATCTGCCTGCCAGGCAGTGCCAGCCTTCTCCCACAGGCGTGCCTTCTTTCCGGTCGCTCCATACCTGCAGTGCCACCTCAAGTTTTATGCGCTGCTCTGCAGCACGCTGGCTCGTGAGCAGCCAGAGCTGCTGGAGCCACAGCCTGAGTCTGCCAGCCGGCGGCCTGCCCCGCCACGCATGCCCAGCTGGCCCTGCGCTGGGGTCAGCCTGCGTGAGCTGGGGTTGGAAGTCGAAAACAGCTTGGCGCATATCGCCAGCCTGCTGCACCACAACCAGCCGCTCTCTGCCCTGGCGCTCAGCCTGCACATGGCAAAGGCGCTGGGGTGGGAGTGGGTGCGGGGGCCAGCGGCACACCTGACAGCCCTGAGCGGAGGCGCCGCGCCCTGCTGGGACCAAGTGGCGCTTCTGTCCACCATGTTGGACCCTCTCGTACCACCGACGGGTGAGCTAACCAGCTTATCAGATGGAGGGGGTGGCTTGGGACGTGGCCGACAGCATGGCGGCCTGTAGCCGCATGCCAGCTCACTCCTGGCAGCTGCACTGCCGACTCTCAAAGCAGCCTGCAGGCAGCTGAGGCTCGGAGAACGAGCGCCGCTGGTGCCGCGTAGTGCGGGACTGCGGGCCTGTTGCCCTTACACACTGAGCTGCCCTGCCTTGATCGCCGCTCCTCGCTGCCGCTCCGCTCCCCGCAGTGGCGACAGTCGCAAGCGAACTGGTGCTGGGCAGCCTGCACAAGCCATGGTACCACCAGCTGCAGGCCTTCTGCCAACAATCAACCGAGCACGTTGCACCCTGGCGTATCCACGTGAGACGCTGCATGCCAGAGTCGGCTTGCTTGGGCTTAACAAGCTTGATTGGGCAGCACGCCTGTGCTAACGAGGAGTGCATGCATGTTCAATTGATGTTTGCTGCCAGCATGTGCAAGGGGACAGCTGTAGTTGGCCTCAGCACGGCTGTTGCCCCGCCATCAGTCGTGCATATGCATCCATTCTGCAGGGCAACTTGCAAGTCGCTCAAGCAGCAGCGGACTGTGCATCGGACCTGTGCAGCACGAATGTGGAGGTTAGGAGGGTCACTTTGAGGGTGGCAGCTCTGTGCTTCCCTTGCATAATACGTCCTGCCTCCTGGAATTATTAGGATTGGGCAAACCGCTCAGGATTGTGCAGCTGCCTACCTGCAGAGGGCGCTGCCTCCACAGCGGCAGACTGCTTTCCGCCATCCTGCCCGCCTGCCCGCAGTGGGCGCTGCCGGCAAGCGACTTCCAGCAGCACGCCACCATGCCCTCCCAGGTCGAATCCGAATTGTTCATTGGCCCTGCCTTCAACGCGGGCGGCTATGGCTGGTGAGCTGAGCAGAGCGGCATTACGATTGTGCTTGCATATGTGCATACAGTGCGTACTTGCAAACCTGGTGTGCAGCGTTATAGGCCAACCTGTTCAATGCTGCAGGCATGCCTGGCACGGTCGGACTGCAATCAGCGCCATTGACGCGAGGCATGCATCGATAAGCTCGGCCCTCTGCCACGTGTTACACCCCTTCTTGCCTCCTCTTTTGCAGGACCCCGTTCATCCTGGTTTCGTCAGCGGCAAAGCTGTCTGTGGGCCTGACGCTGTGGGGCCCACATCGGCTGCCACCAGATCTGCCCCTGGGTTTCTTCCTGGAGTTTACGGTGGTGCACAATGCCGGAGAGCACTGGTCCAGAGGTGAGGCCGGCTGTGTTTGGTGTGGATTGCAGTTCATCGCCGTGGGTTGTCCAGATTGCTGTGCCCTGCCCGCCAACCCCTGCTGGGACCGTGAGAGCATGGCATCATGCCCTGGTGGGGCTTTACTGGCCGAGAAACAAATCGGAGGGCTGCACACTGTCTGTGCAGCACCAGGAAACTGCGACCCACGTGTACACGCTGCAGCTGCCACAGCGGCGGCTAAGGCTGCTGCTGCTTTTCCCCTTGCACCTGCAGAGTGGCTATGCAAATGGCCCGAAAGCTTTGCCACCTGCACCACGGGCAGCGGCTGCATCAGCTGTGTGAACTACAGCACGCTTCCTCTGTGGCAGATGCTATCTGGCCAGCGCCCCGGCTTCCTGCAGCACGGCGAGCTGCTGCTGCGCATTCGGGTGACGCCAGTTGCCGCCAGTCCGGAGGCAGGCATGCACTCGTGCAGGCCACTCACCAGCTGGCAGGGCGGCCTTTGCAGCGCGCCGCACATCGGGCCTCTTGGTCCACAGCCGCGGCTGCTTTCGAGCCCAGTGCTGAACTGGGGGTTTGATGTGGCAGACATGGGCCTGTGGCGGTCCCGCGGCTTTGCCAGCCAGCGCCTGCCCGGCGCCAGCAGCGCTGCAGCTGCCCGGCAGCTGGAGGCGGCCAGGCAGCAGCAGCTGGTGCCAGCTCCCTGGATGGACGGCGTTCTAGAGCAGATGGTGGTGGCATATTCCAAGGCGTCTGTCTCCCCGCGCTGCACAGGCGGGCTGCCGGGGAGTTCAGGCGCCCTCCTGCATGAAACAGCCTTCCTGGTGGCGGCGGCAGTGCTCCTGCTGGTGTGCGTCGTGGGTGAGTTTCAGCGCCACTGCCAGTGCTGGCTAAGCAGCACCAATGCAGCTGCGGGGGTGGGACCACCTGGGGTGCATGAGAGGCAGCTGCTCATGGAGAGATGGTCTGCTCTTCCCTCGCAAAGTTCGTTTCATGCGCGATGCAACTTGCTTTATTCGACTGCTGCACCTGCAGCCCAGCGTGCATACGTGCAACGGCGGGCGCGACAGCGGCATGTTTTGCAGATGCGCCAGTTGGCTAGGCAGGGCGAGGCACAAGCGGTTGAGCAGCAGCGGCGGAGGACAGCACGCCTGCAGCAGCCGGAATCGCAGCCAGCAGCAGGCAAGGGCCATGGCCAGCAGTCCGTGGGCAGGCGGGCAGCGCAGAAAGGCCCTTTGGCAAAGCAGCAGCGGCAGCAGGCTCAGCAGGCAGAGCAGCAGCGGCAGCAGGCTCAGCGGGGACCCGGCAGGCCAGCCCAGCAGGCAGAGCACGAGCTGCAAGCCGAGCAGGCAGGCGGCGGGATCGGCGGGTGGCGCAGCCTGTTGTGCCGGCTGCTGCCAAACGTGAGGCAGCAGCGGGAGCAGCAGCACGCCGCCAAGGCTAGCACCAGAGCCTCACCAGCTGAAGCCGCCAGTGTGCCCGCAGCAGACCAGCCTGCAATTGGACCCAAGACCCCTCCGCAGAGGCAGAAGCTGCGCCGGCGCGGCCCAGCAGATCCCGCAGCGGCTGGTCTGCTGCAGCGGCAGCAACAGCAGCAGCCACAGGCCAAGCCGCAGCAGCCAGCAGCAAGCAGTGCAAGCGCCAAGCATGCAAGCCGTCCAGCCGCAGCGGCAGCCAGTCCTGCCCATGTGGCAAACAGGCGCAGCGAGGATGCAGCGACCCTGATGCCTGCCCTGGCCCATGCGCCTGAGGCAGCGGCGGCGCCGGCGGCGGCGCATGTGCAGGCGGCAGCGGGGGCAGCACCGGCTGAGCCAGCCGGACTGGGCCAGCACGCAGTGGCAGCAGACCTCCCGTCTGTGCTGCTTGCCATGCTGCCGCCCGAGCAGCCGCCCACTCCCGGCGGCGGCGGCGCCCTTGCCCAGCCGCAAGCTGGGCCGCAGGCTGCTGTCGGCGTGGCCACTGCTGCAACCCCGGCGGCGGCAGTTGCTGAGGAGCCTCACGACTCGGAGCTGTGCATTGGTGAGCTGCGTGAGCATCTGCCTTGGGGCAGTTCGGGCTGGCTGATGGGGCGGAGCGGTGTGGGTTGAGCTTGTGGTGCATGGTACCATCTTGCATCGATGCCCGCAGCAAGTCGATCCAGAGTTGCGTTGCAATGCAGGCCACACCTTTGCCCTGCCCCTTGCTGTGCAGTCTGCTGGGAGCGCAGGCGCGAGAGTGTGCTCATCCCTTGTGGCCACCTGTGCCTCTGCCGGTGAGCGCTCAGTGGGCAGCTTGCTGCAAAGCTTGGTTGTCGCCGCCTGACGCATGATGATTGGGCACCGGCAAGCAAGCATACCAAGCTGCTACCCTGCACTTCCCATGTATTTCTGCAGGCGCTGCGCGGAGGTGCAGATGGCGGCGGCAGTGCCACTCTGCCCGGTGTGCCGCAAGCCGCTGGCACAGGTGTTTAATGTGTACACGCCCTGATGGGTGCAACCGTAATGTTGCTGGGGACCTGTGTCCTTTCTGCCAACCTTCCGGATGCCGGATGCACTCTGTATGGTGCACTGATGTTACAGCCATGTGCATGTGGAGCAAACAATCAGAAGCAAAGCAGAGGCAGGGATAAAATTGGCAGGGCCTGGGGGCCTGGCGCGCTACAGTGCACAGAGGGTGGATCAGGGGTGCATGCATCAAGACAGATTAGGGGAAAGAAGTCAGTGCAGTGTTGGGATGCCATGCTGCCTGTGCTGCTTGCTGCCTAGAGGACTAAGGAGCCGCCTTTGCGGCGGCTGCCCACGGGTGTGCTACGTTCTGAGATGCAGAGGGACTGGCTGAGAGGCGCAGGGTGGCACTCGCTCCCTGCGCGCTGTGCCTATGTGTTGTATGAAGCTGTTGCTGTTGGAAGCCGAGTGCTTCCTCACTCCAGAATCTCAATGGGATCCTCCTCCGCCTGCTGCGCCTGCTGTGCCTGCTGCGCCTGCTGCGCCTGCTGTGTCTGCTTGGCCGGAGGCGCCTCAGTGGCACCTCCCGCCTGGTTCTCCTTGCTGCCTGGGCTGGCGCCCTGGCCCTGCTGGGCCTGCTGCGCCTGCTGGGCCTGCTGCGCCTTGGGCTTGAGGAAGCCAAAGATGGACTGCTGCATCTTGCCGCCCTTGGCCTTGGCCTTGCCTGTAAACAGACGATGAACAGCAGGGGAGAGGGAGGTGGTGTGAAGCTTGTCAAAAGGCGTGTGGAGGGTTGGGTGGGGTCCAGCGCCTGGGCGCCGCGGCAAGCAGGTGCAGCCTAATATGCACACTGGCTGTGCCCAGCCGACCCAATCCTTGACCCCATACAGTAGTGCCCTATCGTTTCAACGGCTCACCTTCGCTGGCCTGCAGCGCGAGAGGCGGCTTGCGTGCAGCGCCCGCCGCCTTTCCAGCCTTGCCGTCGCTGCCGCCGGCCTCGCCGGTCAGCGGGTTGGTGTAGGTAGTTGCAGACCCGCCCTGCCCCTTGCCAGCGCCAGCAGAGGGGGGGGTGGTGCCGTCGACACCTGCGGGGCTGCCGCCCTGCTTGCTGCCGCCCGGCTTGCTGCCGCCCGGCTTGCTGCCGCTGGCAGCCGCCGCGGCTGCCGCGGCGCCGCCGGTCTGCTTGGGAGCGCTGTGGCGCAGCTCGCGCGGAGCGCGCACAGCGTGCGGCGCCTCCAGTGCCTGCCGGGAAAGATAGGGGGCGGTGGGCGGACAACGGCGAATCAGCTTGGGGTTTGGCCCAACTGGCTGGCACAAGTTTAGCAGCATGCATGGCCCACTTTACTGGGGCTCAGCCAGCAACGTTTGCATGGCCTTGCCAGGCGCAGTGCACAGCCTACTCTGCAGCGAGCCGCCGCAAAGCATCAAAGCATGGCACAGTCGATGCAAGCAGTCAATGGCTGGAAGTTATTGCAAGCTGCCACCGCACCTGCAGCAGCAGGTTCACGTAGTCCGCCACCTTGTCCCGGAACTTGTTCCACTCCTGCAAGGATCGAGTTTGAACGGCACCTTCGTTGGTACATCCTCGCGTCCGTGCCCTCGACATGCTGTTCCTATCTGCCGCAGATATCCAGCACATGTCAGCAGCACACAAGCAGCAGTAGCAGTGCCCCTCACCTCCTGGCCCATCACATGCAGCTGGCGGGACTTGGAGGGAGAGGCGGGGCCTGCTGCCGCCGGCGCAGCCGCACCAGCAGCAGCACCCTCTGCCGCAGCTGCTCCACCCGCAGCACCCTCTGCCGCCGCCGCCGCCGCCGCGGCGTCCCCAGCAGGCTGCTGCTGCTCCTGCTTCGCTGGCGCAGCATCCACCTGCATGGGATCAGCACCCTGCTGCGCCGCCTGCTCTGCCTGCCCCTCGCCAGCTGCGCCCGCTGCGCCTGCTGCCTCGGGCGCAGCAGACCTCTTGAAGCGCACTCGCTCGTGGAAGCCAAAGCTGCGGGGAGGAATCATCAAGTGTGCAGACGAAGATCAGCAAGACAACAGCATGCGTCCGTGGACGCCAAAACTGCTGGGAGCCCGGGATGGTTTGGAGGAGCAGGCATCAATTGGATTTCATGGCGATTGCACTGCAAACGGTGAGTGGCAACAACTGGAGCGCCGCCATAACAAACCCACAAGCAGCCCCCCCTCACCGCTTGTCGCTCAGCAGCGCGGTCAGCAGCTCCGAACGCTGGTTGCCCTTGCGGTGGATCTGCAGGAATGGGGTTCAAGTTCTGAATAGTTCCTTCTCAGACCCCTGATTTGTCTGTGCAGGGTTGTCAGGCAGCAAGGTGCTGGTTGTTGGTGCATGATGCCCGGGCCGTTGGAGAGCTCAACTGCAACTACTTCTCCTCGGTCCCAGCCAACCAGCATCTGACGTCATTGATTGCACTCGTACGCATCCGTACACGACTGCCCTCCTATCCTTGTCGCCCCCTGCACTCCCCCCCCCAGCTCACCCAGCCCAGCTGGTGCACTGCCATGAGCAGCTGGCGCGTGTCGGCCTCGCGCCACCACGACGCCGGCCACTTGCCAGGCTTGACCCTGCAGGCGAACAATTGGGGGTGCAGCACGCTGCGTCTCATGAAGTTGGGGGGCTGGCGCTAAGCTGTTAGACTAGATTGGACTAGCACGCTGCGTCTGGAGGGGGCCCAATGCGCAACGCCATGCCCAAAACCCAGGTCCAATGCGCAGAAGTGCTGCTCAGAAAACTACGTGCTGAAGCATGGTTGGGAATCCAACTAGGCCAACATGATCGGGCAAGCTGAACAATAGGACTGGGCAAGCTTAACGCAAGGGCTCACCAGGGCAGCGGCGCGCCGATGCGGGTGCCCCCTGGGCTCAGCTCGCCGCCCGCCTCAGCCTTGGCGGCCCAGGCGGCCAGCGCCTTGCGCTGCGCGATGGCCTGAAAATTGCGGAGCAGAAGAAGACGGACTTGTGAGTGCCAACTAAGCAGGGGCGTGCGATACGGTGGACCAGGCGGCCAGCAGCTAGTAGCACATGGAGCCGCGGCATGCTGTGGGGGCAACCGTGACCAAGTTCATGTTTGGTTGATGAGATAGTTACCTGCAGCGCCTTTTGGGGCTCACGGGACGCCCAGTCCAGGAAGCTCTTGGTGCGCAGCGCCTGACAGGAGTGAGTGAACAAGTAAAACGAGAGCCATTGAAAATAGGCAACAGGTGATGCAGGCAGTGCAGCTGGACCCAGCAGGGGGCAGCCCACGCACGCTGCGGTGGTGCACCGTGAGTGCATCGCAGACAGGCAGGCAAGGGGGCAGGTGCAGCCGCCCGTTGCTCACGTGCGCCACCGCTGGGGATGCGTCCACCATGTTTTCGTCCATCCAGCGCTGCAGCTTCTCGCCAAACTGAGCACGGGTGGTGGGATGGGTGGGCGGCAGGGTGAACATCATTTCGACCAAACGATGCTGCAAACCTGGGTCCTGTCCACTGTGCATGCGCTGCGTGATGGAGCAAACACGCCACCAACGCTTCACTCCATGTGTGCCAATCCAGCTGTCGTTCTGCAACCATTATCCTTCCCACCTGCGAGTCGCGCTCCTTCTTCTTAGGGCCCCGCTTCTTGCCAGGCGACACTCCACCGGCTGCCGCACCCTCCGCCTTGTCCTCTCCTGCCGCCGCTGCTGCGGGCGCCGCTGCTGCGGGTGCCTTTTGGGCGTCTGCTGCCTTGCTGGCGGCTGCTGTCTCGGCCTCGTGAGCTGCCACCAGCTCCGCCGCCTGTTGAGATGGAGTGAACAATGAAACACGGATTGCTTGGGGCACATGCAACATATGTGTGCGGCACTGCCTGACGTGGGCCCCGCTCTGAGATGCCGCCCATAGCAGGCAAAGCATGCATGTCAGGCGCACAGCACAGCAGCTCACCTGTGGCAGCGCGGTCAGTATCGCCGTCTCCAGCTCAGCCACCTCCTCCAACGATCGGCTCTCCAGCTCCGCCTGAACGGTTGAATGGGCAAATTTGTAAAGTGCACAAACATTTTGCACAGAACCGTCCCCAAGCCAGCCAACGTCCGGCTCTCCAGCTCCGCCTGCGCTCAATCCAAAGCACGGCAGCATGCAGGCGCTTGGCATGCCTGCTGGGACAGCCGTGAACGGAGTGCAGCAGGCTCTAGAGCCCTGACATCGTTGCCATCACTACAAACCAATGCGATGCTGCACCAACGAGCGCACCTCCGCGCGCACATCGGCGGTGCGCCCCGGCCCCAGCTGCACCAGCTTGGCGTACAGCCCAGCCAGCTCGTTGTTCTGCCAGCGCCGGAAGTCGCGCTTCTTCTTGCCGCCCTGCGGGACAATCGAGGCCAAAGGCAGGACAGGGTGGGTTTCATAGCCAACGTGCAGCCATGTTGCCAACATCTCCACTCTCAGGTGACAGCAACAAGTGCAAACTGCTCGTGAGCGTTTCGTGCCGGATGTCCAACCGCGTGTCGTCGACTGCTCTCCATCGGCAATACGGTGTGTTTTGATCCCCAACACACCTTGGCCATGAAGGCATCATCGTCCTCTTCCCCATCAGCTGTAGATGGCGCCACATAGTCGGCATCCTCGCTGTTGTCCGCCCGCTGGAAGCGGCCCGCCAGCTGCAGAAACAAAGGGGTGCAGGTGGGATGCCTTTAAACACCGGTGGATGTCACAGGAAAGGCACAAGGCCTTCGCTGTTGTCCGCCCGCTGGAAGCGGCCCGCCAGCTGCAGAGCTCCAGCTGCAGAGCTGCGGAGGGCCAGGGTAGATGCAGAGGGGCTGAACACGACACCAAAGCAAGGCGGCATGATTTATTTGCCTCGCCATCATGCATCTTGCAGCCACATAGCAGCGATAGCAGTCACACCAAACACACGCGAACAGGACTGCCCAAAAGGCTCGCCTGCCCCTTGTAGTCCACTTGCTTGCGCTGCCGCGGCGCCAGGATCACCGGCGCGTGCGCCTGCAGGCAGGGGTGCACCACTGGGATGAGGCAAATAGGGATATCATCCTCTGGCAGCTGCCGCAGCATCTGCTGCCGCAGCGGTGCTCCTGCAGCTTTGTGTGTGCAGCCTGGATGCTCGCCCGTGCTCATGCACATACGCAGGCACCAACAACACACAACAACCCCCAGCTGGTGTGTGCAGCTGCACACTCTGCTCAGAAAATGCTCCGAAGAAACACACATCGCCGCCCCCAGCATCCACACCACCCACCCGCTTCTTTTGGGCAGAGTACTCGGCAGCCGCTCCCGGCAGCAGGGTGGTCCAGTAAGCAGGGTCGTCGCCGCCGCCGCTGCCGCCCTGCAGAGACATACAGAAACGGCAGCTTTGCAAGCTTTTGTTGTGGCTGGGGCGCAAACTGGAGCAGAGATGCGTAGCTATGTCAGGAGCAAACCATTGCAGTCCACCCACAACCCTTGCCGGGCGTCCCTGTGTCTTTTACCACCCACCTCGCTGCCCCCAAGCGCAAACGTGGCCACGCTGAAGGTGTTGCCTGCCCGCCCGCCGATCTGGCGCTTCTCGGTGCGGCCCTGCGGAAGCGAGGACAGGTGTGTGGCATGACCTCTCAGTTCGGCAAGCGCTCCAGTGGAACTGTGCGGTCCCTTCATGGCAGTTTAAGCCATTATAACGTGCGCCACCTGCACCCAAACACAAAGCCCCACCTGCCTGCAGGATGGCGTCGATGCCCTCTGCTGCAAAACGCGTGTCACTTTCTGCACCTAAACAACACAAGCCTTGCCTGCAGGATGGCGTCGATGCCCTCTGCTGCAAAACGCGTGTCACTTTTTGCACCTAAACAACACAAGCCTTGCCTGCAGGATGGCGTCGATGCCCTCCGCAGCGAATGCGTCGCTCTGCTCGGCCGCCGCTCCCAGATCCGCCAGGCAGTGGGCGCCGTGCTTGAGCAGCTGCGCAATCTTCTTGCTGTCCTCCTCGGGGTTGCCTGTATGGAAACAAAAACCGCAGAAAGGTTGCTGTAGCGCTTTTAGTTGTTGATGCGGGCGCAATGGTTGGAGCAGCTGGGCAATCTTCTTGCTGTCCTCCTCGGGGTTGCCTGCGTGGTGCAAAGCATGCAAGGCAAGCCAGCTTCAATTCCAGAGTCGTGGAGGAGAGAGGGCTGCAATGAAGGGAGGCGGTTCGGTGCTTCCGCACACGTGTGCAATGCAAGAGCCCGCACATGTGGGCCGATAAACAAGCTTGACCCTCCCCAGCCACTTACCACTACCTGAGTCGCCCAGGTTGCCCAGAATTGCCTCATCCAGGCCTGCTGGGGAGGGGAGGTATACAAAAAAAGCGCACGTCAGCTTGTGGCCGCTTGCATGCAGCCCCTGTCAGCGTGCCTTCGCGCCCTGCACAAGGAGGTAACCACGAGCCTGCGGAAGTAGCCGTGCTTGCAGCTGCTCACTGCAAACCCTCCGTGCCGGCGAAGAAGAACCAGGAACCAACCAACCCTGGACTGCAAAACCGACCCTGCAGAGCGCCACGCACCGTACTTGCGGCTGCTGATCTCAAACACGTTTTGCTCGTAAGTGTTCTTGCTGACCAGGCGGTAGATGGTGACCTGGGGCGGGGTGGGCAGGAACAAACAGGCACACAAGTTAAAGGGCCAGGCGTGCGACTGCAACTGAAAGGGACAGCGCGGAGGCAGACCCACGGGCAGAGGGGCGATGCAGAGGGATGCCCTGCATCAGCCTCACACAGCAGCAGCAGCAGCACCACCGCCCAAAATGCAGTACAGGGACACAGGTGCTGTGTCCCACTTGCATCACTGCTCCATTCCGCCCACCTCCTTCTCCTGCCCGATGCGGTGGCAGCGCGCCATGGCCTGAAGGTCGTTCTGGGGGTTCCAGTCTGCGGCAGCGGATAGTTGCACCTTCGGTGCGCAGTTAGGTGGCTGCTGTGGTCGTGCAATTGTGCGCTGCTGTGAGTCTGAGCTGCTTGCATCCAGAAATCACATAATGCTCACAGTGCATTCTTCCTGCTTGCTTTTACATCCAAAACTTTCTAATAACTCAACCCACCGCTGTCGTAGATGATGCAGGTGTCTGCCGCCGTGAGCGTGATGCCCTGGCCGCCGGCGCGCGTGGACAGCAGGAACACAAAGCCCTCGCTGCCCTCTGCGTGGGTTGCGGCAGAAATGCAAGACCTGGGTTGGGCAAGTAGCCAAGTGTCTGATCTCAAAACAACCAACAACATGCCAGTTGCTGCTGGCCACACTGCGGCACCCTAAACCCACCCTTGGAGTAGCGGTCGATGGCGGCCTGGCGGTCGCGGGAGGAGGTGCAATTGAACAACCACAACCAACGCGGCCCAACCTTGAAAATGATCGACTCACCTTTTGAGTAGCGGTCGATGGCGGCCTGGCGGTCGCGGGAGGAGGTGGAGCCGTCGATGCGCTCGCAGGGGTATCCCGCCATGTGCAAAAAGTCTTCGAGAACGTCCAGCATGATCTTGAACTGCATATAAATGGGGGGTACAGTGAAGCAACAGAGTGAAGGGTACCTTGCCATGTGCAGGAAGTCCTCCAGCATGATCTTTGAGGTTGATGACGGGAGCAAATGGAGCATTTTGATGAGGACGAGGGAAACAGGCATCGGCCGGAATTGGAGCAACCGCACTTGAAGCAGCATTTAGATGGACAGCATTTCCAGCGTAGCTTCCTGCTCACCTGGCTGAAGATGAGCACCTTGTGCCCCTCGTGCCAGCACACATTTGTGTATCAATTGCGCACTTTACTTTCAGCAGCACTCTGGAGTGCGAACTAGTCCCAGTTGNATAGCCTGACTAACCTGGCTGAAGATGAGCACCTTGTGCCCCTNGGCCCGCAGCTTGGGCAGCAGCNTATGCAGCAGCAGCATCNTGCCCGAGNCCTGCGGTTGGTTGGAGCAGCAATGAGAAACGTGTTGGACGGGCACCTATCAGACTTCTAGCAGCAGCCGCGCACCGATGTTGGCGAACCCTGCATTTGGGACCACATGCAGTTCACACCACATGGCATTGAGCACACGCTCTGCATGACAGCCACTGGCAGCAGCTGTGCAAGGCTTTGCAAAGTAACAACTAGCACAGACCTGCACCAGCTGGTCCAGCTCGGTGGCAGTGTGCCCCACCAGCAAAGCATCAATGAGCAAACCCACAAGGCACACAGSRGWKRCCAGTACAAGTCTGCTAACCTGCACCAGCTGGTCCAGCTCGGTGGCGCTGTGGCCTGCCGCCGCCTTGCGCGCCTCAATATCTTCCTCCAGCCCGTTGCACAGATACTGCGGCAGGGCACCGGAGAGATCCGCACTTGATTCCAGCAATTCGAAGCAGTGCGGAGATGATGGTTGCATGTGTGCCGTAACATCATATGCGACTAGCGCAGGACAGGCAGAATGGCAAACACAGAGTGGCTAGTGCAGCATGACTTGTCACCAGGTGCGTGGTGCAAAGTTCAATGCAGGGCGGCCGCTCACCGGGTGGCAGCACACTTTGCGCAGCTCCATCGCCAGGTTGCGCAGGTTGGGCATGTTCTTGGCGCTGGCGCCCGCCAGCAGCTGCAAGTGGAAAAGGTGGAAGGGAGAGTGCAGCAGCGTGTCTGGTTTGGGAAGCGAGTGCTGCAGATCTGAGCAGGTTGGGCATGTTCTTGGCGCTGGCGCCCGCCAGCAGCTGCAGTGGAATCAGGGAACGGAATGCAAGCAGGCACTCCTTCAGCATGCAGACAAACCAAGCTGTACACAAGCTGAATCTACACGCGGATGTTCCAGTGGGTGCAAGCACTGTGCCGGCCACCTGCCACCTGAGCAAGTTGCAGGCAGGTGTTGTGCGGTGCTTACCGTGCCGATCTGGCGCTCGTAGATGGCCTTGCAGCAGAGAGTGTGGAGGTAAACATAAGTACAGCAAACACGACATGTGCTGATTTCTGCCTACCGTGCCGATCTGGCGCTCGTAGATGGCCTTGTAGTAGGCGCGCTGCTCAGGTGTCAGCTCCACCCAAATGATGACCTGCGGTGGGTTGGAGGGGAGAAAACACCAATGCTGGAGCTTGTCAGACGCTGAGGGGCTGCTGCCTACGCAACGCCTTGATGCATCCACGGGATGGCCGCCAGCCCACCAGCGTGCACTGCACTCAGGACGCTTCGCTACCTGCGAATCTCTGCCTGTCAATCAACGCACCTCCTCCTTCTCGGGCAGCGTCTCCACATCCTCCTTCATGCGGCGCAGCAGGATGGGGCGCAGCGACTCCTGCAAAGCGCAATGGTCAGGGTGGCAGCGGGTGGTTGAGCAGTACTTGCAAAAGTTTCAGATTGATCGAACTGCCCGCAGCAGGATGGGCGCAGCGACGGATGCAACTGCTACACACTTGAATGCCCCGCATCGCATTGCGCCACCGCACAACTGGCCACACACTACATTTACAACTTCACCCTGGTTTGCTTGCCTGCAGGGCGCGCACTTGGCCGGGCGTCATGCCCGTGCGCTCGTCGCCGTACTGCTCCAGGAATTCCTCCTCGTCTGGGGAAAGAGTGAAAAGAAAGGATTAAAACCGATTGGTAACAAGCAGTGCATGCAGTACTGCTCCTGGAACTCCTCCTCGTCTGGGGAAATGGAGCATTCCACGATCAACGAAACCAGGCAGCGGGCTGAGGCGTCTTGACTTGTCGGCAGTGGTCAGAACCTCTGCTGCCACAGTTGAGCAGTCGACATAGTGAGCCCAGTAAATAAATGACACCCACCAGCAAACTGCTCCGGGTTCAGCAGGTTGAGGATGCCAAAAAGCTCCCGCATGTTGTTCTGAACGGGCGTGCCTGCAAGGGTTTTCAGAGATGTTATGTGCAATTCAGCAGATTCAGAGAGACTTCCTGGCGATACCAGGGATGGTCGGGGTGCACCACAGCAGCAGCGCCAGCCCTGAGCGGCAGCCAGCAAGGCGCATCACGCACACGTGAGCTGCAGCAGCCAGCCGATGGGCATGGCGGCTGTTATACCATCTTCACCTCAGCAGTCGCACTTAGCAAAGCAGCAAGCAACCCGACGGCATGCGCAGCAAGGCACATCRMCCANCCGTGAGCAGCAGCAGCCAGCCGATGGGCATGGCRGCTGTTATACCATCTTCACCTCAGCAGTCGCACTTAGCAAAGCAGCAAGCAACCCGACGGCATGCGCAGCAAGGCACAGCACGCACCCGTGAGCAGCAGCAGCCAGCCGATGGGCATGCCGGCGATGACGCTGCGAGTGGACGAGCCGGTGCTCTTCATGCGGTGCGCCTCATCAATGATGACCGTCTCCCAGCCGATGTTCTGCAGTTGCATTTGGCGGTGGATGGGAGCATTTAGAGGGTGCAGAGCATTTAGAGGGTGCAGCATTGCTTCTCAGGAAGTAGTGAAGGGCTGCTCCATGCGGTGCGCCTCGTCGATGATGACCGTCTCCCAGAGATGGCAGTTTGGCGATGCACAGAGGGCGCAAAAGGTGTGGTGCGATCAAGCCGGCACTGCAATGCAATGGATTGCAAGGAAAAAAGGGCAGCACCGCATTGCAATGTAGACAGCGAACACACCTGGAACAGGCCGCGCTCTTTCAGCACTGTTTCGTACGACGCCAGCACCACGTTGGGCTTGACGGTGCGGCCGCGGCCGGCCGGGCCGTAGTACAGGTCGTACTTCTGCGGGAGGGCGGAAAGAGGAATGTGTTGTACTGTGGCATCTGCAGTGGGTTGCGCAAACAAGGATTAGAACGGGCCGTAACACAGCTAGCGCATTGCCTCGCACCTCAATGATCCGCCGGTCCTCCTGCCCTCCAGCATACACCACGCAGTTCATGTCCGTCCACGTCTCAATCTCGCGCTGCCAGTGGCCCAGCGTGGTCAGCGGCGCGATGACTGCAAAAGCAAAGCAGAGAAGGGCGCACGTGGGGTTGCATTGCGCACTCGGCGAATGGGCGCTGTGCATGACCACCCGCAGCAAGCAGTTGCTTGCAGCGGGCTTTGGGCACCAAGCGCAGCTCCAAGCACACCTCCAAACAGTGCAGAGTTCTCCACAGTTTGCCACTACTGCGTGCAGGAATCAGCGGTGCTGCACCTACCCAGGAATGGGCCGTTGACGTGGCCAAACTGGCGCTGGTAGGCCAGCACAGAGATGGACTGCGCCGTCTTGCCCAGGCCCATCTGAGGGACAATAGGAGGGTAAAGCACGCAACGGTGCCTGTTGGCAACTGCTGCAGTGTTTGACGTCGCAGTACCGGCACGCAGCCAAACAGGGCACATGATGCAACCTCATACAGCAGAGCACCCGCGATTTCAAGCAGGCAGCCACTCAGCCCTCTCTCACCTCGTCGCCCAGGATGCAGTTGATCTCCTGGTGCCAGTTGGCCACCATCCACTGCAGGCTCTTGAGCTGATAGTCGCGCAGCTGGCGGCCGTTCAAAAAGTCGGGCACTGCGGGTGCACAGTGTGAAAGCAAAGGGTCGATCGGGTGCAGAAGCAGTCCCGCATGCACACGCAGAGGCAGGAGGGCTGGCGCCAAGCGGCCATGCTGATTTGATGCGCAGGCGATATCAGCAGAAAGTTCTGGATCAGTACATCTGCCTGACATGCTGGTGACCTCCACAGACCAGCTGCCCTGATACTACGGAAAGAGGGCCACAATTGCCTTGCCCACGGTGGCGTCCAGCATATTCTACTGTGTGCGCTGCCTTCACTGATGGTAAATAAAATAAGTAACTATCAAGCAACAAAGGCTGACAATATGCCCCACCCGCTGTGGCATTCAGCACAGTCTACTTACTAGTTGCGGCCCTTCCAATGATCGGACATTAAGCAACCATCGAGCAATATAAGAGCTTAAAATGCCTCACCCGCGGTGGCATCCAGCGCCTCCTCCCGCTTCTCCGCCTCCTCGGGCGGCTGGTTGAAGCGCTGGAAGCGCTCAATGTGCTCCTGTGGGAACAGGGCGCAACAGCAATGTGTCAATGTAAAATGCACAGCAATGTGTTGGTGCGTGTCAGCTAGGGCCTGGCTGAAGTGCTGGACAGCAGCACGGAACGCATGCCGCACATAACGCGCACGGCACAGTTTGTCAACGCAAGGTGCCAGCACACCCCACCTGGTCCTGCTCCGAGCGCCCGCTCCGTCTCCCACGTGCTCTCAACATAAAACAACATAAGTCCACAAACCAATGAAACGCATCCCACCTGGTCCTGCTCCAGCGCCCGCTCACTCTCCCACGTGCTCTCCGCGTAGCCCAGCCCCCGCCACTTGGTGAGGTATTGCGGCCGCCCGTTGCGGGTGCGCCGCCCAATCACGCGGTCCACCTGCAATCAATTTGAAGGCCGGAGGCGGGACGCATGCGTTAGGCTCAGATACCACTAAATTCAGGTACTGCGGCCGACCGTTGCGGGTGCGCCGCCCAATCACGCGGTCCACCTGCGGCAGATGGGCAACCCATCATGGATTCATCGATGGGTGAGACAGGAGTGCAGCTGGGAATGACAGCATGCGCACTGCTCCAGGTGTCCCTTGCAACCATGCAACCATGCTGGCCGTTAGTCTGAGTTGTGCAGTGGCCTTCTCATTACTGCAGAACGGCAAGGGTATCCGCACTGCCCTGCCAAGCAGTGCAGCTCAATCACATCCGCCCCCATACCTGCGTCCAGCCGGAGTGCACCCCCTCCTCCAGACAAGCGATGCATTTGCAGCCTCACCCAGGCCAGCACACTCCCACACAGCAGCAGCCGCAGGAGCAGGATGGCACACCTGCGTCCAGTCGGGGTGCAACCCCTCCTCCAGGTCTCCATAGGGGTCGATCTCGCCCCGCTCCCGCTTGCGCTGGAAGTTGCGCACCAGCTGCTGCCGCCCGTCGGCTGCAAGGGGAAGAACGGGGGATGCCATTGAGTGGGTGCTGAAGCTGCAAAGGCCGGCTCATGTAACACACGCTGCACACCACACACAGCCAGCCATCCCGCCAGAAAATAATCTTGGCTGGTCAAGCGAGCGCCTGCCGCCTGCAGAGCGGCTTACACGTTCGTACATGCGGGACCACTCACCCACAAGCACGTCATAGGGCAGCCAGGCAGTCTGGCGGTATGAGTGCTCTGCGCAAAAAAGCAAAGAGCAACATAGTGGGAGAGTTTGCGAAGAGACCACTGTCATTTTAGAGTACGAAGCATGCAGCACACGCGCACCAAGCTCGCGATAGCTCATGCCAAACCCAGCTTGCAAGACAGCCCGGTGGCCCAGCCCCTGGCTGCTGCCCAAAAGTCTGCCCTTCAGCAGTAAGATACCCAGCCCCTGGCTAGCCAACCAGCCAGCCCTTCAGCGCACCCTTGAACTTGCAGCGGTATTCCTCGCCGCTGCCGTCCGCCGCGTGGCGGCTCCACAGGATGCGCTCCACATCTGCCTCGCTGGGGTCGAACTCTGCACGAATTGGTATTCACAACAGGTTCAGAGTGGTTGTGCAGGGTAAGTGGCATGGTGTGGCGCCAGGCTCCACAGGATGCGCAGCATATTGGCCTCGCTGGGGTCGAACTCTGCGATTGCAAGGCAAGTGCAACACAGCCTTTGGGCGTTGTTGTGCAAAGGTGAAGCAGATTTGATAGCTCTAAAGGCTGGAGGACCGCTCACTTCCTTCCAGGCATCCCGCTCTGCCCCAAACCACAACACACCCAGCCTCTGCCCGCTAAATCATCCCCCGCACAGACTGCAAGCCAGCACGCCCTCAGCAGCCGGCGTTCAGCAGCCCACTCACCCTCCATGTCATGTGAGTCGTCCCCAGACAGGTCCGAAGCCAGCCCGCTCTCCTCCCCTTCGCTGCCCTCCTCCTCTTCACTGCCCGACCGGCTGCCGCTGCCGCTGCGGCCGCGCCGCCGCCGAGGGCCGCTGGCCTCCTCTGAGTCGTCCTCGGAATCGTCGATGATAGCCAGGCGCTTGGCTGCAGAGGACAAGGGAGAGAAACAACGCCCAGGGCGTGGGCACATTTTGGGCAAGCAGCTGCTCAGCGGCAGAGACGATGCAGCCCAAAATGTTGAGCCGCCACTGAGCCGGGAGTGATGCCACCTCATGCAAGCTCAGTTCAGTTAGTACAGCAAACCAGATCCATCCCTTGCTGGCAAGCTCACTGGGGGCAGCAGCGCGCTTGGGCTGCTTGCGCCGCTTCTTGCTGCCGCCGCCCGCCTGCTGGCGGATGGCGCGGCCGGCCGCCTGCAAGAAACACGGAGCCCAGCGGCAGCAATTCGTGGGCCCGGCATGATTGTAGCAGCAGGGTTGCGCAGCAGGCAGGCACCAGGACAGCTGAGCGGGCTGAGTTGGATGCGCGGCAGCACACAGCAGCAGCTGCCCCCANTGAAGGTGTGTCAAGCGGCATGCACAGCGTGCCTTGGCGGCGCGGCGGGTGGGGCNGCGGGGGCCATCCGACCCCTCCTCCTCCTCCTCGCTCTCCTCCTCGCTGCTGCTGGGCTCCAAATCCTCGCTGTCCTCCTGCAGGGCAGGGCAGGAGGAAGAAGCTGGCGCAAAATGTCACGCAATGCTGCGACGGGGCAGCGGCCTGCTCGGGCAGCATCAAATAACACTTCGCAAGCCGCGTAGAGCTCAGCCATAAACCAACCAAGAACAGCTGACAACCTACCTCCATGGCATCGATGTTGTAGTTGACGCGTGCGCGCTGCCGTCCCGTGCGCCGCACGCCCTGCGATGCAGCACAGCACAGCACAGCATGCATGGTTGCCGGGACGAGCAATTAGCAGCGGCGGCAGCAGTAGCGAGGGCAGCGTGCTCAGAGGCAAGGCACTGGCCATTATCTGCAGATACCACAATGTCTGCATGCTGGCATTGCATACACTGCATACATCAACTCCAGCCCACCTCAGGGGAGCGCTTCTTGCCGCCGCCGCGGGCGGAGCGGCGGGCGACCTGCCGGCGGGCGGGAGCCTCCTCCTCTTCCTCCTCATCATCNTGTAGAGAGGAAGGACGCAAAGATGGCTTGTGCANGCANGCAGCAGCAGCAGAGGAAGTACGAACTAGCGAAAGCAGGCGGGCGGCAGCACAGCCAGCGGAACGCAACACGCAGCAGCGCCTTGCAGGGAGAGGCAGGCAGAGCAGACGGCAGGGGGCAAGTTCAGCAGCAGCGCACCCTCGCTGCCGCTGCTCTCCTCCTCCTCCTCCTCCTCCKCATGCTGTGCCTCGCTGGCAGCGTCCTCTTCTTCCTCCTCCTCCTCTTCCCCATCCTCATCGTCGCTGCGTCGCTCCCTATAATTGGGGCGCGCCGCCGCTGCTGTGCGCCGCGGCCGCCGCCCTTCCTCTTCCTCCTCCTCATCATCTAACTCTGCATCTTCAGAGGCCTGCCGCTGCCGCGCGCTGCGCCTGCAGGGCAGGGGGTTGAGGAGATTGGACAGTCCTGGCTCATTCTAGCGTGCTGCCTGCTCTGAGACAGCGCAGGTCGCCCCAGCACATGCAAAGTGCCCCGCCCATGCGTTCCCGCCGCCTTGCAACCTCAGCGGGCACACCTGCCGGACCGGCGCTGCGGCTGCACCCGCGTCGGCTGCACCCGCCGCCCCGCTGATTCCTCCTCCTCCYCGTCTTCTTCCTCGTCCTGCCAGCTGTCTGAGTGCTCGTTTTCATCGGCCTCGGCGGCCTCGCTTTCGCTGGGCTGGAAGTCATCGCCGCCGTCTGCCGCCTCTGCCTCATCTGCCGAGGACGACTCGATCGGGTCCTCCATGCTCTCGTCCCCACTGCCACTGCCGGCCCTGCGGATGGGGAAGCAGGAGGAGGGCGGTGAGCCGGCGACCACTAAAGAGCAGCGGCGGCAGTCTGGCGGCAGGCGGCGGCGGCAGGCGAGAGGTCAGCCCACCTGCGCCGCTGTGCGCGTCGATCGGCGATCGCGCCGCTGGAGCTGCGCTTGATGCCGGCGGCACGCTTGGGCTGGCCAGCGGCCGCCTCGGGCTGCTCGGCGTCACTGGGCTGCGCTGCGGGGGCCGGCGCTGCCTGCTGCTGGCGCCTGGGCTCCTTCGCAGCAGGCCTGGAGGCCGCAGCCTCCTCCAGGCTCACTAGCACCATCCTGCAGTGCCCCCTCCGCTCGCCGCTCCAGTTTTGAAAACCTGGGTGCTCTGGCGATGCACAGGGGTGTGCGGTGAACGATCCAGAAGGTGGACGGGCTGCCTGCTTGCCAAAATTTGCACCGCCGCTCCGCTGGCGGCGTCGTGCTGGCGGCGTTAACACTTGCCGCCGACGGGGGCCAGTTGCTCAGGTGTTGCATGCCCTGCGCCCCATCCATGCTGCAGCTGCTTGATGATTTACATAGCTGGCAAAACGGCTGGGGAAGCGGCTGCATGATAAGCAATCAGGGCGGAGGAGCAAGCAAGCGAAGAGAGGAGCAGGTACGGGGCAGCAGGGGGCATGAGCCCTGCGAGCAAGGATATGGTACAATGCACTTGGAGGGATTGGTGGGCTGGCAGTGAGAAGAAAAGAACACACGAGAGGCGTCAGGTTTTGAGGGGCAGGAGCGATTGCAACGACGGGAGAAGGGGTCGTGCCAGAGAGGAGCGGACTGTGCAGCGCCTGGCTTGGCGCCTGCACATCGCGCCGGCCCTGTCAAGCCTCTACCTCTTGCAGCAGCTTTTGCAGCGCCACGAAAAACTGGGCCACTGAGTCAGTGTCGTGCCCCTCCCAGTTGGGATCCTGAACGATAGTGCCAATGGCTGCAAGGCAGCAGGGACAGCAACGCAGCCAGGTTGAGCATTGGAATCGGCGGTGAGGCACTCAAGCCTTGCACTGCCAGCAAGCATGTCATTTCACAAGCAGCTGCGCTGCCTTGCACTTGCTGGCGCATTGGAAACAATGGCCTGTAGGTTACGCCACACTGCACCTGGATCATACGTCCAGATGTCTTGATCATTCGGATCGTCTTCAACAAGCATCGCCACGCCATCAAGCCGAATGAAGTCATAATCTGGTGGAGCAGCGGGGGAGAAGCAAGGGATGGACAGTCCAGTGCAGCCGGTGCCGGCGCAGCGGACGGGGCGGGTAGGCAGGAGACAGGCCCAGCAGTGCCGAAAGGGCGCTCATCATCACTCATAGATCACCAGTGTCGATAATTTTTATTGAGGTGTCAGTGGCTGTGGGCAGCGGCTGGAAGGCATCGGCCGTGAAGCCAACTTGGAAATCCGTCTCTCCCAGCATGGCTGTGATGTTGATCCACAGCTGCAGAGCAGCGCAGCAAATGGGAGGAGCCAGCAGGGCACCAGTAAGCGCCGGGTCGGCCGGCCAGCAGAGCAGTGGAACAGCGCGACGGCGGGCGCTGCATACAGCTGGGCAGCACGGGCGGCTGAGAGCAGCAGCTGGAACAGCACGGCGCGGGAGGTAGGGGCAGGGCAGGGAGAGGCATGTGATCAAAACATACTGACGGAGGCAAAACTGCATCATCCCGGCCTCACATGCAAGTTGACACCGGTCTCCACGTGCTGCGCACACCCAGCCAGCTCCACTTCCACGTCAGACAGCGGCGGCAGGCCTTGCAGCCCCATCGCATTCGTCATGTTGGAGCCGTAGCTGCGCAGCATGTGGCACAAGGGCAGCGGAGCTTCAGGCGGGGCGGCCCGACAGGCACGCCTGCAGTAACCCCGACGTCCCCGAACCGAACAAAATCTATGCGCCGGGTAGCATGCAGGTCAAACACAAGCTCTGCTATGTGTGATGGCCGCACTCGCGAGGCACTCCCTAGCTCGCACCCGGTGGAGCGGCGGATCGGCCCCGTAAGCGCAGCCCTGCCCAGCAGCCCGGCAGCGGCACTCACATGGTCATCCATTGCACCAGGATCTCCCGGACGACGGCATCACCCTCGCCGCGCTCCAAATTGTGCCAGGCGCCTGGCTCCGGCGGCCCACACGACTCTGGCGGGCCTTGTAGCTGGGGCGGCGGGTGCTTGGCGGCGGCTGGCAGCACGGCTGCCGCCGCTGCGAGCGCCAGCACTAGCAGGGCGCCCCTAGCGCGCCTCATGCCCAGCAGGCGGCTCTGCCGCGCTGGTCGGCCTGGAGGGGGCGCCTTGCGCGCGCGACCGACACTTGCCAGTGCTGAATTTGCTGTGCAGCAGCTAGCAGTGGTTTGCAGCAGCCTCCCGAGACACGGGGGCGGCCAGCGCAGAGTCCCAGCTGCCCGCGGCGGGCCTGGGAGGGGCGAGCGCTTGGTGAGGAGCAGAGCAGACTTGCAAAGCGGTCCCAGCGCAAAGAGGGTGCTCTGGTAAAGCGAGCGTCTTGCAAGGAGGCACCAGGGGCGCCACCAGGCGGCGCGCTGTGCAGGCCCGCCAGGCGGTGCCGCCCTTCGGTCGGCCCGACCCTCAGGAGCGGGGCAGCCAGCTGCAGGCTGTCAGGCTCGCTGTACAGCCATGCATTATATTGCACTGCTGCGCATGACGGGCTTGACTGTGATGGCACTTGATGGGACACATCTGGAGCTCCAGCCCGCCAATCGGGGCGGGGCATGAAGAGCAGTCTGTGCTGTCCTGCCTCAAACTCGTAACGTTCACTTTCAACTCGACTTAGACATACGACTCACATTAGCAGCAGCGGAGGATGCCTTGAACCGCCTAACACCAGCGGTGGGACAGAACGGCCGCAGGGTTGCTGCCGGCACATGGTAGGTACGACCAGGGGACTGCTGGACGTTTCAAACATCAGCCAGGGTCATGTCTGCTGGCGAGCACAAACGAAGATGGGCCGCAAACGTGCACCGCGCTGCCACAGGTGCCTGTGCCGGTCGGTTCAGGCATGCGCAGTGCGTCTTGCTCTTGACAACCCAGAGCTTGACAACCCAGAGGCCAGCAACCTGCCTCCAGCAGGCCTTCGCAGCCCCCATGCTTGCTGCCGGCACAGGGCAGGGGAATTCTGTGGCAAAACACGACGCTAAGGGCTTTGCATCGAGTGAGGGCATGCAGGGACAACATTGCTATACAGGCGGGCACAGAGGGAACCAACAAGAAGCAAGGGCTCTGGTCGGTTCACTGGAGGGCTCGTGGCAGCCAGGACACCAACCAAAGGGCTTTGCCTGCTGCAAACACTGAAGAAGGCTGAGGTCAGCCAGTCGGATCTGACGACGGGCCTGACGAGCGCTTGCGCTGCTCCTGCGCAGGCAAGGGTGCCGGCGTCCCGCCAGCATGCAGCTCCCGCAGCTCCCCCAGCACTTGAGCGACATCGTGAGTGTCTGCATGTCATGGCCAGGGGTGCAGAAAGGGCAGTGGGCTGTGACAGACGTCCTACAGGGCATTTCAAGGGCAAGCAACATGCGCAGCGGGCAGCTCGCCCTCAGCCTTGCTGCGCCTGAGCATCCCACAGCCGATTGGCAGGGACAGCGTTCATTACAGCCTCACCTAGAGAGGGTGGGTCGCCCGCAGCGGCCGGTGCAGCGCCGCCAGCGGCCACAGCCCCCTCGGCGGGCGGCGCCTCAGCCTGCGCTGGCTGTTGCTCCTGCTGCTGGGGCTGCTGCTGCTGGGGCTCCGCCCGAGGATGGGAACCCCCTGAGCTGCGGCGCTTGTCTGCCTCCTGGTACTTGGTCAGCGCAGCCGTGCACGCCTGCAGCTGGTCGTCGCGCTGGCGCAGCGCTGCGTCGCAGTCGGCCAGCTGCTCCAGCAGCTCCTGCTCCCGCGCCCCAGAGGCCTCCGCATGTGCTATCTGGCGCTGGCGTGTCTGCTCCAGCTGTGCCTGCAGCTGCCCCGCCTGTGCTTGCAACTGCCCAACCTGGTCCGTCGCCACCAGCAGGTGTTCCTGCAGCTGCCGCACCCGGCCCTGCAGTGCTGCCTTGGCGCGCTCACACTCGTGCAGCTCCCGCTGCATCTGCTGCACCCGCGCTTCCGACATCCTGCAGAGCAGAGGGGCGGAAAAGCTTGCCATCTAACCTGCGGCTTGGGCGTTGGGTCGCTCCTCTGCAACACCAAGCACAGCCGCCAGCCACCGCCAGCGCCGCCGCCACCTGCCTCAAGAGCCGCGGCTTCCTTGCAAAGGCGCCGCTGGAATAACTTGACCTCACCTCTGCAGTCGCAGCGCGGTGTCAAGCCTGCGCTGCTGCTGCCTGAGCGTGTGGCCGTGCGAGTGCTCGCAGCGTTCCTCCTCAACTGCAAAACGCACGCGCTTGAGCGCCATCGTGCGAGGATTACGGGGCGGTGTGTGGTGCGGCTTCGTGCTGGCTGCGGCTCTTCCCCAGCGCCAGCAAGGCGCGCCGCCGCCGTGCGAAGCCCGTCAGCCAGAGATGCCAGAGGCAGCAGCCAGCTTCAGGCTGCCAGCTTCAGTCCCGCCATGTTTACTCATCATGCGGGGCTGCTGCGCAATGGGCATGCGCACCGCCGCATGCACTGTGCCTGCCGCTCGGGCGCAGACCTGCGAGTGTGTTGTGCGATTTACTCAAATGCTTCAACTCAGGATTTACGTTGAGATGTTTGATTGGGCCACACCTGCACTGATCCATTGGACGGTGCCTGCTAAAGGTCCAGGATCGACCAATGCGGCTGCGAGGGTGGCAAGCAAAGCGCGTGCCCAGCATGCGCTTGTTTGAGGCCTGCTCTGCCCCTCTAAGCGCTTGCCTCCTCCTGGAGGTTGCGAGTAGTGCGGCTGGAGATGCGAGCGCGCTCTCTTTCTGTCTCCCGCGTGCCGGCCGCACGCTGCGGCACTGCCAGGGCGCGGCCCCGCCCATCAGCATCGCCTACTGCCGCAGCAAGG
The DNA here is from genome assembly GCA_025026875.1 of Chlorella ohadii. Lineage (NCBI taxonomy): Eukaryota > Viridiplantae > Chlorophyta > Trebouxiophyceae > Chlorellales > Chlorellaceae > Chlorella > Chlorella ohadii. The sequence goes on from JADXDR010000096.1 coordinate 99,551, forward strand.
TCATGTGGCCAGCCCCGAGGTCCGAGCGCTGCCGTCGTTCGAGCTCCCTGCCTCCTCCCCTCCTGGCTGCCGCCGCTGCCGCTGCCGGCCACGGCTGGCTGCTGTGGCCTGCCCCCGATGGCTGTGCTTGGGCCTTGGCTGTAGCTGCTATGCA
>JADXDR010000096.1:116179-132457 GCA_025026875.1 Chlorella ohadii
GACGCTCCCGCCGCACCGGCCGCCCCTGCGCCGGCCGCCCCGGCGCAGCGGCCCGCCTGGACCAGCAAACCCGTGGTGCTGGACCCCACAGCCCTGCTGCTCATGGAGGCGGCCGCGCAGCTGCAGGAGCTGGTGACGCAGCAGGAGCAGCTGCGCCGGCTGCGCCGCCAGCACTGCTGCCCAGAGGACAGCGACAGCGAGTGCGGCAGCGACAGCGAGGCCTGCGACGAGCCCGGCAGCTACCCAGGCGGCAGCTGCGACACGTTTAGCGCGCCCCGCAGCCTCGACACAGTGGGCAGCGTGAGCGTGGCCACCGTGTCAGCCTCGGCGTCCGGCTCCTGCCCCACCTCACTCAGCAGCGTGGGCGGCGCCAGCCTGCCGCTCAGCGCCTCGCTGCGGGCAGCGCGCGCTGGAATTGGTGGCGGGGAGAAGCGCTGCCGCCTGGAGCGCCAATATGCCATCGATCTGGATGGCTACTGCCGCATCATCGGCCAGCGGCTGCCGCTGCCCATGCCGCAGGAAGCTCAGGACTGAGCCGGGCAGCCGGCCCCTGGCGGCCAGCTGGCGGCAGCCCCTGTCCCAACCCCCTGTATGCACAGTATCCCAGGGCTGACGCCCTGCGGCGGCCCTGCAGGCCGCTCTGTGAACCCTGAACATTGGTGCCCAGTCACTCGAACTGCTCGCTAGCTTAGGAACCACCTAGCCCCGCCGCCCCGGCAACATGGCACCCCTCCCCCGCCACCCCCACCTTCCATTCTCCTCCGCGCTCACTCGCACACGCCCACCTGGCAACCTTAACGCCCACCCACACTGCCCTGATTAATAACGCTGTGCAGCCCCGCGCTCGCTGCTCCCTCCCAGCCAGGCAGCCCTCAGTCCAACCCCCTCCCTGCTGCCCAGGCCCTCTGAAGCGCCCTCCCCCCTCCCCGCCCACAAGCGCGCTTCCACCCATGGCCGGCGCCACTGCCTGCCCATGCCCCCACTCCCCACCGTCCCCCTCCCCTCTCGCGCTTCCATCCACCTTTGCATGCAATCGCTTCACCCGCCCTGCTCATCCCTCCATTCCCGCTGCTCATCCCTCCATTCCCCACAATCCCCGACTGTGCACTGCACGCATCATTCGCTGCACCCCATTCACAACCACTGCCATGGCGCCACGCCTTCCCCCCGTTAGTAGTGATAGGCACACGCTGTCAAGCCTGTCTCCTTCTCTGCCTCACATGTCCCTAGCTCAGCCAGATTGACCCCCTGCTTATGCGCCCAGCCCAGCACGCATCGCTGCCAAAGCGCACTGTTCTATTCATTCTCCCAGCTCACTGCATGGCTGTCCCCGTCATCCACCCATCACGTCCCCCCCGGTGCTCTGCAAGCCGTGCCCGCCCACGCCTCACCCCAACCCACATGCACTGCTCTCGCCCTGCCTAGACCGTGCGCGGCATACCACGCATGCCGTGCTGCAGACTTTTTCCTTCTCTGTCGGCCCTTTGCTTCCGACCGCCAGTGGTCCCTCCGTATGAGCCCCCCCTGCATGTTTTGACTCTGCCCGTTTCCTTCCATGAGGCCCGCCCTCCCCATTTCATGCTCCCTGTAAACACACCAGCAATCGTTGCTGTAGCACAGGGTTGCAGTGTGCAGAGCACCCGGGCAGCTTTGGGGCATTGCACATTGAGGGATAGCAGCATGAAGCACATTTGAGGCAACAGCAACAAAGGGTTACAAGGCACGATTAGAGGTAGAGCGCATTGCCCTGCCTGCCGCTCTAAATCTCCTCTTGCTCCGGATCGCTGGCCGCCCCGCCATCCTCCTCGCCGCTGCTGCCATCCTCGCTGCTGCTCTGTGGGGGAGGGTCCGGGGAACCCGCCTCTGCTGCATCAAACCCAAAGAACAGCCGCTCATCTTCGGTCATCTCGTGGTGCGCCATGCTGGGCCCGGGCGGCAGCAGCGCCGCATGCTGCGCCTGCGGCTGCACAAACGGCGCGGCAGCCGTCTGCTGCTGCGCAGCTGCTGCCGCTGCCTCCTCCTCCTCCTCTTCTTCTTCCTCTTCTTCCTCGCTGCTGCTGCTGCCGGCTTCCAGCGCTTCCTCTGCTGCCGCCGCTGCCTCGACTGCTGGAGAAGCCACTGCTACATCAGCTGCCGCATCTGTTTGCATCGGCTCTGCGTCTGCTGCCGCCGGCTCCTGACCGGCGCCGTTGAGCTCCCTAAAAAGCTCCTCCTCTAACCACACGGAATCGCCGTAATCTATGACAGGCTGGCCGCCGCCGCCTGCTGCCGCCGCCGCAGGGCCGCTCTCTAAGGCTGCCGCCATACCCAGCTCAGCGGCGACATCGCCCAGCCCTGCCGCTGCAGCTGGCAGGCCGGGCTGCGCTGCTGCTGCTGCCGCTGCCGCTGCTGCTGCAGGTGGCGCGCCTGCGCCGCCGCCACGTGCGAGGGGCGCGTTGCCGGTGCGGCCAGTGCCCGACAGATGCCTGCCGCCGGGTGAGGGGGCAGGGAGGGAGCAATGGAGCAGAATTGAGTAGAGTCGGTGTTTTGAGTAGAGTCGGTGTTCAACAACTCTGGGTGGGCACAGCTTCCTGGCTGGGTGCAGGCTTGCGCCTAGACATGCACGGCAGTGGCGCCCTGCGCTGCGGTTCCCCTCTCGTGACAGCAGCGTTTATGCATTGCTTGCGGCGGCTCATACACTCCATGAAGGCCGCTCCCCTGCTTGCTACCCTGCTTGCTGCCTGGATGCATGCCCTGCAGCCCATCCAAACCACGTCTCGCCCCAGGCGCTCACTTCAGGCTCTTCACAGACACGCCCAGCAGCTCCAGCCGGAACAAGGTGCCGTCAAAAATGGCCACTGCATCCAGGCCGTCGCCCTTTGCAGGCTCCCACTTGCCCGTGAACGCCGCGTCGCCCATCTGCAGCGACACCTGCGGGTAGAGGGAGGGTGGGGGCGAGGCAGGGTGGAGGGGTACGTGCAAGTGGGAGCTTGAGCAGCAGCAGCAGCGGCAGCAAAGTACGGCAGCGGCGGCGGCAGCAGCAGCGGCGGCCGCACCTTTTGGCTGGCCAGCTGCACGTCTAGCTGCCCCTGGGTCGCACGAGCCGCGCTCTGGGGCTTAAAGTCGAAGCGCAGGGTGCAGAGCTCGGGCGGCTCCCCCGTGGGGCGCTTGTCGAGCAGCGAGGGGCCCAGCTCCAGCCTGTAATCGATGCCCGGCTGCGGCTCCATGGCCGCTGGGGGCCGATGGCAGCGCGAGGAGGAGCGGCGAGAGTGGACGGGCGCCCAGAAGGGCTTTGCGGGCTTGCAGACAGCGTCAACACAGACCACGGACAGCGCGCGTCTCACAACTGCCGGGGGAGAGGCCGTTCAGGCAAGGTGGTGCACGCCCTGCGCTGCCGCCACCTTGCCGCTGCTGCCGCAGCAGGCACCCGCATTTTCCCTTGCTCACTCACTCCTTGCTGGCTCACAAATGCTTGCAGAAAGAATATTGAATCCAATGTCAAGCCATTCATTGTCGAGGAGAGATACAGAGCATGTCAGGCTTGTTCGTTCCTTGGTGTCGACCTGTGCGGTGGCCCAAGCCGCTACTGCTGGTGGCCGGGCATCTGCTCTCGCTGACCTGCTGCCGGTGCCACAGGCGCTTGGTCCAGCAGGTGCAGCGTGCGGCCTGCAGTGAACGCTGCTACTGGCGGCGCTGCCAGCTTGGTACGACCCACACACAAGTGGGCCAGCGCCTGCTGCACCGCACCTGCCACCGCTGCTGCGGCTGTGCCGCCATCGCTGCCGTGGGCGGCTGCAATGTACTGTCCTGGCAGGTGCACCACCAAGCTGTGGCCAAGCACAAGCACGACTTCTGGCCGCTCTGTGCGTGGCGTCCGTGCCGCAGCGCGTTGGTCACTGCTGCCGCCCACCAGTGCAGGCAGGCCGGCCAGGGCGGCGGCAATGCTGGCCAGCGCTGCCTTTAGCACATCTGTCACAGAGCCTTCCAGAGCAAACTGCAGGGCGGCCTTGTGCAGCTTGCCGCGCGCCTGCAGTTAGATGGGACAGAAGGTTGACAAGACTGAGGACTCCCTAATGGCGGCTCCGGCACGACAGCACTGCCTTGAAGAGCAAGTTGTGAAAGGTCAAGGGGGTAGCCGCACAGCGGCCATGACTGCAGGCGGGCTCAGCACTGCTAAGTGGAGCATGCAGCTTTTACCACAGCAAATTACAAATGTCCCGTGCAGTACCTGGACCCATACAGCAACGCAACCACCCCAGCCCACCATGGCGTCATCTGCACGCTTGGGCACCGCAAATGCCCGCTGCCGGCCCGCCAGCGTGGCAGCGCCCTTGCCCGCCTCTGCTGCCGCGGCTGCCTCTGCCAGCCAGGCCCTCANGCNGGGGAAGGCTGCCAGGAACGAATCCAGTGCAGCTGCTGCCGCTTGGCGGGGCGCCTGCAGCACCCAGCCAAGCTTGTTGGCGCTCCAGTGGTGCACTAGCGCCTGGCCCACGGCCGCCGCTGTGGCACCGCTGATCAGCAGCTCAGTGCCGGGCACCTGCAGCTGGCCGGCAGCTGCTGCCCAAACATTGGACAGGTACTCATAAGCGTCCCTGCTGCGGCCGTCACCGCGAGGGCTGTTGCTGCTGCTGCTGGCACCGCCGCCGGCTGCGCACCGCTGGAGGGCTGCCGCCATCTCTGGCTCTCCGCTCAGCGCGGCCAGCACAGCCAGCTCCACATGCCGCAGCTCTACCCTCAGCAGCAGGCTGCTGCACTGCATGCTGCTCCGCAGAGTCGCCCTGCCTGGGCCTGCTGCCACACCCTGCTGCTGCTGCCGCTGCCCCTTGTGCTGCAGGCTGGTCTCGTGGCAGGATGCTGCTGCGAGTGCTGCGCTGCCTGCGGCAAACACACCAGCGCCTGAGCAGTAGGCTGAGACGCCCCAGGATACCATTTGGTCGCCGGGAAGTGCAGGTCCCAGCCCTCCTGCTGCTGCCGCCACTTGTTCAGCTGCTCCTCCTGGCTCCCAGTGCTGCTGCTGCTGCTGCTGGCTCTTCATGGCTGTGCCATCTGCGCTGCTGCAGAGGCCGCCAGCACCGGTAGCATCGCACAGGGCTGCCGCCAGCCGCGGATCCAGCCGCCACAGCTGGTCGCAGGGCCAGGTGAGGGTGACGCTGCTGGGAGAGGCTGCCCAGCTGGCGCCAAATGCTGCGCTGCGCAGCCGCCCATGCTCCTGGCTGGGAGGCAGCGCCACATGCACCACTGCCATGCTGGCCCGCTGGCTGCTGCTGCCGACCTGATCAGCGCTGCTGTGCACGCTGTGCTGCCCAGCGCCAAAGTCCAGGGCTGTGCGCAGCCGCTTGCCCAGCACCTGCTGCAGCTGGCCCAGCACCCACACCTCTTCTTCCTCCTCTGGTGGACCATCTTCAGCGGGGTTTGCAGCTCCAGGCGCCGCTTCTCCGCCCGCTGCACCTGCTGCCGCAACCAGCTGCCGCCGTGGCACGCACAGCGCGACAGGCAGGCCTCGCCCGCTGCCCGCGCTGGCCGCCGCTGCCACTGCCTCCGGGGCCAAGCTGCCGGCCGCCAGCTCAGCCTGCACGCTCTGGTTGGAGCCACCCACTAAGAAGGGGCACCACTCTGCAGCCAGCAGGGCCGCAAGCTGCCGATCCAGCTGCGCCCCATAAGTCAGCGCCCCAGTGTCTGCACTGGCCTGCAGGCGCAGGCGCATGGGCTGGCCTGGCTGCTGCTGCTGCTGCTGCTGCTCCTGCTGCTGTGCGGCCGCGCCCATGCTGCCTCCTGAGCCAGGCCCCGGACTTGCACTTGCACTTGCGCTGGCGCTGGCACTGCTGGGCCGGCTGCCAGCTGCTGCCGCCGCACCCTGCCCTGCCGCTAAGTCCAGCAGTGCTTGGGCGGGCGCTGCAACCAGCTGGCTAAGCGCCTTGTGCTGCATGGCAAGGTGGAATCAAGGCAAGGAATGAAGACTCGATGACACACACTCGAGCGCAGGAACCGTGCAAGCACATTGAGCGGCTTGTGCCACAGCACGTCACGATGTGCCAGCGCCCTGCTTGCCTGCATCAAATACCATAGCAGCTCACTAGAGTCCAGCACAGCAGCTCACTACAGCCCAGCACCCTGCTTGCCTGGACCATGAGAGCTAACGCCTCCTTCTCCCGCCGCTGGTGCGGCCGGCAGCCAGCCAGCAGCTGCAGGGCCATGGTCGGGGAGCGGGGCAGAGGATCACAATGCAACCGGTGGCTGATGAACCGCAAGCATCATGCCAGATGAAACTCGTTTTCCCAACGTKATMMYCYGTGTGCCTTGTGTGAACACAGCATGCTGCTGAGCTTAATCGCAGCTGCTTGCCTGCTGCAGGTGGTCCAGCGTCACGGTAGGCGGNCCCCGCCGCCGGCCGTCCCGCTCCGGAACCGGCATCTTGAGGGATCCTGTGGCAGAGGATGCGCAGCGAAGGCAAGCTGATCAGTGTGATGTATGCACTTGCACGATGGCTGCATGCTTATCCAGCACAACAAGCCACCGGTACAATGCACAGCAGCTCACCCAGCAGCTGGAGCAGAGTGTCTCCATTGCTCAGGTCCAAGCGCGGGATGCCATAGATGTGGCGCAGCTGCTCCTGAGCCACCGCCGCACTGGCTGCTGCCGCCTCCTTGGCTGCCGCTAGCTGGGCGGGGCAGAGGCGGGGCGCTGCTGGGCTGGCATTCATGTGCAGCAGCGCCAGCTGGGCAGGCATCTCCAGCTTGGAGAAGGCCTGGGGTGGTGGGGAGAGCAAAGGGAGGATGTGGCATGTTCAAGGTGAAGCTGCCATTATCCAACTTGCATCTCTAGCGCCTGCGGCGCATTTAGCAGTCCAGCAGCATCGAATTTTCGACAGCAGCTTGGCGCATATGTGCTGGGATGCACAGGCAGCCGTGCACAGCCCGCCACATGCCCGCTCACCTCCAGCATGCGGCGCTGGCCCAGCATCTGAGCGAGCGGCTCCATCACAGCCAGCGCAGTCAGCGCTGCGCGGGTAGTGTCTGTCACACCGCCGCGGCACAGGTTGGGCACGCGCGGCTGCAGGGAGGAAGGGGCCAGAGCGGTGCAGTTGTGGGACAGGCAACTCAACCACCATTTGCCTGAGAAAACTTTGCCTATTCAATAGCCAACGCCCACACAGCCACGAAGAATGCCGAGCCAGAGTTACTGCTGCACCTTGTAGCGTGGCGCCGCCGAGGCTTGGATGCGCTTCAGGCTCAGCTTGGAAGAGTCATCTGCTGCTGCATCGGGCCACAGCAGGGCCGCTGCTGCTCGAGGGTCCTCCAGGCGCCCGCCCAGCTGGATGCCTNGGGGAGGTAGGTGGTGGAGGTATGGATGCAGGTTGGATAGCAGCAGCACAGTGGAGCCAAAGCATGAGCAAGAGGGCTTGCATGATGGCCGATATGAAACCCTGGAAAGTAGGCAAAGCAGGCACCGGTGCGCTCTTGAGTCCGGCCAGGCTACCCCAGCTTACCCCGTTGCAGCAGCTCCGGCAGGGCCTCCTGAACGTGGTAGCACACTTTGGCAGTGGGCTTGGCCAGCACAGCATGCACAGCATCCAGCAGCGTGGCACTGCCTTGGTCCAGCTTCCTTGCGCAATGAGCGTCTGGAGCAGGGGAGCAAGGGTGGAGCGAAAGGGGGCTGGGTGCAAGATGGGGCCCGAGTCAGCAACAGGCAGCAGGCCAGCACTGCCTTCCGTGCTGCCAGTGTTCAGGCGCGCAGCTGCATGCGTGGGCTGGGCACGCAACCAGCAACCAGCTACCTGAAAGCTCCAGAAAGAAGGCCTGTTGCGGGTCCCAGCACACAGCAATGCCCTGCAGCCGCTGTCGCGGCTCCTCTGCCGCTGCCGCCCCCACCACTGCCACATCGCCACCGCCCCTGCCTGCGCTGCCCGGCCGGACCAGCTTGCCGGCCACGCTCACAGCCAGGCTGCCAAGGCCGCCAGCTGTGGCTGCCGCCGCTGCAAGCTCCTCGTCACTGAGTGTNGTGCAGCGCCAGCGCATACCGTGGCTGGGCGGCCCACTGCTCAAAGAATTCGGCCAGCTGGGAGGCTGTGGAGCGTGGGCGCAGCTCGGCCACCCTGCACAGCAGGATTGAAGTGGCTTTACCGCATTGGCGACAAAGTGCATGCCATGCCGAAGCATGCAGCGTCTACTTTATGTAGACGAGGCGCCTTGCACGTGGCGCTGACTTCCATCATATGCGAGCATTGCCTTCCTACTAACAAGCATCCAACTTGTACCCACTCCACCCACCTGACCCAGCCAGCAGTCCATTGCAGCGCCGCCGCCGGTGCAATGCTGACCTCCGCTGCGGCCAGCTNGCTCTGGCGTGCCAGCCTGCCCTGCCCNGGCCTGAGCCACCTCCCGCTGAATGTGCGCCAGCTCAGNCGGCTGACAGGTCATCGCCACCCAGCCCCCTGGCACCTGCCGCGCCCCGCTCCAGCTGCTGCTGCCCCTGTGCCCGATCATCTGCTGCTGCCGCCGCTGTTTCATCCTCCTGTATGTCTGCAGCCAGGGCTGCCAGGTCAGCCACCTGCCGCCGCAGGTGTTCCCTCGCCGCACGCACCAGCGTGCCTGCCGCACGCGTCGCCATGCCGGCAGCAGCATAGTTGGCTGCGCTGGCGGCTGAGGGCCCACCCTGCTGCTTGCCCACTGAGGAGCGCGTCCGCATCTGCTGCGCAATTGCAGGCACCAGAGCTTTGGCCACCGCCTCCTCATCTGCGGTGGCTAGAGCCTGCAATGGTGGAGCATGGCCGGGGGAGGTAGGGTATCAACATAATTGCGCATGCGTCTCCTGATGGTTGTGGCAGCGTTGCATGCTGTTGCCACATCAGCTCTGCACCCTTCCACCTTGCTGCCTGACGGAATTCGACCTGAACAAACACTTTTTGTCCCCAAAAGGACGCACATGTGCATCTCGCAGGCCTGCCTTGAACAGGGCCCGGGCCTTGCCGGCATCCATGTCTGGAATGCGCATGAGCGGGAGCAGGTCCTGGCGCACCCCCGCCGCAGCCATCTGCCGGCGATGGCAGCAGGCATCGGTTTGGTGAGGGTTTAAGATGTAGCGAGGGTTGCATCACACAAAAGCCACGGGGGCTGCCATCAGGTTGACGCTGCGTTGCTGACATGAGCCACACACACAGCTGTGCACTTGCGCAACGGACATGTGCATGTGCAAGGTCACCTTGCCATGCTGACCCCCTGCCTACCTGGCTGAGGTTGGAGTAGAGCATTGCCAGTGGCCACCAGCCAGCGCTCTCGCACAGCAGGCTGGCCATGCCCATCCACTGCAGGAGGAGGGGAGGAGGCAGCCAGCTGAGTGCAAACCAAGTGCGCCGCAGAGGCTTGCAACCTGCAACAGGTGCAGTGCAACAGCTGATGGGCAGGATTTGGTCCGAGCCGTGTATGGTCAAAAGAATTGCTTCTCTTCCAGCGACAAGCTCTGCACACCTTGCCAGCATCCTGCTGCATCTTCTGGATTTGGCCCCGCGACAGGCCTGCATGCACAGACGGGTAAGGTTGTGGCGGGTGCAAGCAGCCAATGTGCACCCAACTGTTTGGCAGGCAATCCCGAACCCTGGTTGGCTCGTCACGCATTGGAAAAGTCAACCAAGGCAACCCTCTGGATCAAGCACTCACATCCCTGCGAGGCAACTCGCTCACCCTTGGACACAAAGCCCTCGCGGCCCCACTTGGCCACCACCCCCTGGATATCTCGCTCCTGCGTCAGCTCGCCCAGCGCCAGCGCCGCCGCCAGCCGCCCGTGCTTCTCCTGCGGGGTGGGCTCGGGGTGAGATGTTTCATATATGAAATTTGCTGAACCAAGTTGGCGACCATGGCAAGCAGAACGTGCAGTGTCCCCCATCTGGCATGCGTCAACATAGCAAGAACGCCCCCGCACCTGCAGGTCGGCCGACAGCGGACGCCCGCTCTGGGCCAGCAGCGCATGCTTGAGCTCCACCCCCACGCCGGCAGCTATCTCCCTGCAAGATTGAACGAGCTGGGGGCAGCTGGTGAGGCACTGTGGTAATGCAGCTGTGTCAGCATGGCAGCCAGATGGCGTGCAAATCGCAGCAGGCTTCAAACAGAGCAACACAATGGCCAGCCACTCACTGGTCTGCCTTGTCCAAGGCCTTGAGCACCTTTCCCCACGCGGCCCAGCTCTCAATCTGCAGTGACCAGGAGTAAACAGGCATACTGGCATCATATGTCAAGAGGTGCACAGCGAGCAGTGGCACATCCCGCCGAGTGGCATGGGGATCACACACACTGCTGCAGTCCTTCAACTGCACGCGGCGGGCCAACCGACCTGGAAGGGGTGCTGCAGCAGGCAGCTGTACAGCAGCACCAGTGGGCGGTCCAGCATGAAGCCTGCATGGGGAGGCAGGTCCGGCTGGTGAGCATGTCAATTGAGCAGTGCAATGAACGCAGGCGGCAACTGCTAAGCGAACATTTCGGGTCTCCAGTCACCATCACCATCACAGCGACTGCACCGCGGCCACGACACGCCTGCATAGCGTATGCCACAACAACCGAGGGCACGCACCGTCCTCAGCACGGGAACAGGAGTCGTACAGCCGCATAGCCGGTTCCAGCGGCAGCGCTGAGTCGTACACGGCCCGCCCCTTGTGAGTCAGCTCCAGCTGGCCGGCCTGCGGCAGGCAAGCAGGTGGCACATGACAGCGGGTGAGTACATTTTCCCACTTGCTGCATGTCTCCTGCACGCAACACAGTTCATCGACAGCAGCAGCAGCCTGTTGCTGACGCCCAGGGCCCCCAGCAGAGCATGTGGCTTGCCTGCCCCGGTGCCCACTGCACCAGCTGCTTCTCATTCAGCAGCTCTCGCAGGGCGGCCTTGGACGCCTGCTTCATAATGCCCAGGCCCTGCAGAAAGGCGGCCCAGTACGTTGCGTTGTCTAGCTCGCTAGCATGCTGTATGAGGAGCGGAGCACAATGCAAACAGAATGCGGAACCGTGTTGGACTTTCCTGCTGGTGCGCCGCAAATGTGCTGCAGACCAGGCGGGCCACATCGGGCGCCTCCCGTACGCTGCAGGTAGGCAGGATTGAGTGGCACGAGACCCGGGTGGGTGGGGAGCGGTGCGGTGCCGTAGGCTGGGCTGGTGTGTAGCAGAAGCGCGGCAAGGGTAGCAGGGCTGGTGGCGCAACACTACCCAACTGGCTTGTGCAGCTCCACACTAACCCAGCACCACCGCCACAGACGACTATGACCGTGCCGGCCGCACTCACCTGCCGTTGGCGATGCCCTCCAGCAGCAGCTGCTGCAGGTGGCGGGTGGCCTCCTCCTTCACCTCCCCAGCCGTAGAGGCTGTCATTGCAGACAGGATAGGCAAAACAGCAGATGGATGACCACATGGTGGTGCAAGCAATTTGGCACAGCAGCCCGTGACTCTGACTGGACTGGCCGGCCTGATTGGGACAAAGCGCTGCANCCCTTACCCATGCAACCCAAACAAAGGCTCACTGAACAGGGCCGCCGCCTCGGGGCACAGCACCCGGCTTTGCAGCACGGGGATGGGAGCTGTGAGCAGCCCACAGACCTGGTGCCACTCCTGCCCGCCGGCGGCACCTGCATTGGGGAGACAGATTGACACATCGACTGAGCATTGCAAGGGTCGGAACTTTTCAATAGAAGTGTTGGCACAGCACTCAGGCAGCAGCAAGTCCACAACTGCTACCCACTTCCATCTCCCTCTGGGTCTGCCTCTCTATCACCTTTGCCGATAAGGAAGGACTCTCCAGCGGCTGCGTGCCCCGCCCGCCCCGCGCGCCCCACCATTTGCAGGTACTGCGAGCGTGACACCGGGCCGATGCCCTGCATGAGGAAGCAGGGAAGTAGGGATGGCATGGGATGGGGTCCCCAGGCTGTTTCAGCTGCTGCTAGTATTTCTGGACGAAATGGGTGCCATGACCTGTCAGTAGGAGTGCATTGCGCGTTGCTGTGTGCGATAATACCCAGCCCTCATCACCCATGCCGTGCCTGGTGCAGGCTGCGCAGGATGACTCGGCGCGCCGGCATGTTCACGCCAGCCGCCAGCGTGGAGGTGGCGGTGACAACCTGCAGGCGAAGTGGCAGGCAGGGAGTTGTACTGTCACGCTCATGCTGAGCACAGCATTCATTCTTGCTTGTGGTCGTTGTGTCATGCTAGGTGGCTTTCTCGCAGCCACATGGCAGTGTGGACTTGGGACACTTCTGCCAGTTAATGAGCACACCTGAATGGCACCCGCACAATAGGCGCGCTCCACCCCGGCCCGCTCCTCGGACGTCAGCCCCGCATGGTGCCAAGCAATGCCTGTACACGATGGAAGCGTCGATGTGAGGCTTCGTCAAAGCAACACACGGCTCTGCAGCGACCCAGCAGCACAGGCATGCATGTGCTTGCAAGGTGTACTGCCATGCAGTTGTGAGCCAGCCCGGGGAGGAGTGGGGCACTCACCCTGCAGCATGCACGTCTCCAGCTCAGCACTCATTGCACCGCCTGCAGAGCAGAAGGAGAAGCAGCTTGACATACGCACAGCAACAACACACGCGCCTGTGCACTTCAGAGGCAGCAGCAGCGCACAGCTGCCTGGCCTTCTCAACATCCAGCAATTGGCTGACCCGCACCCATGGCAATCTTGATGTCGGCGGTGATGCCCTGGCGCAGCACAGCAAGCTCGGCCTGCTTCTCTGCTGGTGGAGGCGCGATCTGCAAAGCAAACAGCAACGCATTTAATGAGTGGCAGCAGGCCGCAGTGCGCAGCCTGGTGTATCTAGCATATAACAGGTGCGAGGCACATTGCAGCGAATCAACCACACTGGCTTGTTCCAGCAAGCCAAAGCCCCGCTGCGAACCAGCTGCCACACCTACCTGCGGCAGCAGGTCGGCGATCAGGGCCGCCGCCGATTCGCACTGCTTGCGGCTGGAGCAGAAGACGAGCACCGAGTGGCCCTCTGAGGTGGCCTCGGCCACCAGCGGCACCAGCCGGTCGACATCGCGCCTGTGGCCAAAAGCAAGGATCGTGCACTCAAATCCAGCAGTTTCCAATTTCAGAAGCTGCCTGTACGGGACTCCCACTCGTGCCGCGCCCAGACAGAATCACAAAGAACACGGAGCCACAGCGGCAAGAATGCCAGCCGCACCTGGACTCTGAGGGAGCCACCTCCCGCAGCTCGCGCAGCGGGGGCGCATCCTCCTGCTCCGCCCGCAGCTGGGCCAGCTCCTGTGGGCGACAGGGGCAAGGGGGAGCAATCAGGTCAGGTGAATGCGCTTACACGAGCAAGGGCGGTTTCGCCGCTCAAGCGCCATCGTACACGCAGAATGAACGCGGCAACCAGCTTGCAATCAGATGCATCAATCCAAGAACCCAAGAGGGGACTTGCCTGTGGCCCAATCTTCTCGTACACCCTGCCTCGGAACACGGCGTGCTCAGTGAGCGGCACTGGCCGAAAGTTGGTGAGGAACAGCTCGGCGCGGAGCCAAGCCCGCAGCGCCTCAAGGCCGCCCACTGCGGGGGTGGGGGATACCGTGAGTCACGCAAGTGCGACGGAGCGGCAGGAATTTCTGAAGCAAGCAACGTGTTCAACTCTGGAACGCTCATCCACCCATGATGCAGCAACAACCACTCAGCATTACGTGCTGAAAACCCTGCACTGGCCGCACTCACTTGTCGCGCTCATGCCAATGATCTGGATGTGCTGAGCTGCGGGTGAGAACGTCAGCTTGCTGCACCAGGGAAGGGCAGGTGACTTGGTCGTTTCATAGGGCAGCAGGCGATTACCTGGAAGCGCTTTTAAGCGCAGCGCCTTGCCCAATCCATGCACCATAACCTTGCCCAATCCATGCACGCTAACCGCCTGACCTGCCCACAGCACAATGCGCCGCGCTCAGCACCCAGCTCCCTCCAGATCTAACCTGAGGCTCATCTCCAGGCCGATGCCTCGGTCTGTGTCGGACACCATGTGCAGCTCATCCACCACCACGCAGCACAGCTCGCCTGCATGATGGCGCATGTGACAGAAACAAGGCTATTGCATGCACAGCTGAGGCATTGCCTGCGGCAGGACAGCTGTTGCAACGCATTGTCCAAAGGTGCCATGTGCACAAAGCACGCGCTACCGTTGCCTCGCTTGCCCCCCTTGCAGCGCACCCAGCCGCCCCTCCTGCGCCAGCCGATTGATGGCCACGTTGGCCTTCTCGATGGTGCAGATGGCCACCGTCTCTCCCCTGCACAGCGCAGGCAGCCACATTGACTTCCCAGTTGGTGATGTGGAAGGGCATTGCGCACAGCATGCACACTGTATCGCCCGCTGCTTGCCAATGGGCGAGTGGGAGACGAAGCACAACGCACCGTGGTGCAAGCGGCTGCACCGCCGCTCCCTCCTCAGCGCCGCCGCAAAAGCCCTTGACGCTGGCGTGCATCGGCTTCAGCACGGTCTCCAAGTGCGCGCTCTTCTCATTCACGATTGACACATAGGGAAGCACCACCAGCGCCCGGCCGTACTTCTGCACAAAACGGGGCAGGCAGTGGGCAAAAGCAACCACATGCGTGATAGGAGAATCCAAAGCACGCCGAAGAAGCTCTTCATGGATGGCGCTCGCATTTGCATTGTCGGTTCACATCACCGGTGTCTCTGCGCCAGCAACCCAGCCACTGCTTGCCGCGCACTGCATGTCGCCCTCCACCTGCCACCCTGCCACCCACCGGCTTGCTGCGGCGGGGCTGGGGGATGTCCAGCGTGGAGCGCACGAGGCGGCGCACCATGAGCACCTCGGCCACCAGCGACTTGCCGCCGCTGGTGGGCGCGCAATAGACCTGCAAGGTGGACGGGAATCGGACCGCGCTAGACTTCAGTTTGCACACATGTGCACAATGAAACAAAACTCCTGCCACCACATCATGGCATCCCCCAGCAGCATTGAACCAGCAGTCCCAGCAGGGGCAGTCTACCAGCACAGCAGCAGCAACTCCAGCCACAATAGCAGGGGCAGCTCACAAGGTTGTTATATGCCTCCCCGCACTCCAGCGCCGCCGCCTGCCAGGGGTACATGCGCTTCACGCCCTTGGCTTCGTAGGCCTGGTTGGACAAGGGGCGAGGCATTGGATTT
The DNA here is from genome assembly GCA_025026875.1 of Chlorella ohadii. Taxonomy (NCBI): domain Eukaryota; kingdom Viridiplantae; phylum Chlorophyta; class Trebouxiophyceae; order Chlorellales; family Chlorellaceae; genus Chlorella; species Chlorella ohadii. The sequence goes on from JADXDR010000096.1 coordinate 131,281, forward strand.
GGCAGGGACACAGAGCGACATGTAGCTATCAGCATGGCGGCCGTGCAGGTAATGTCATGCACCACACTGCTGACATGTGCTAAACAGCATCCTGTCCCACCACAGGCACAATCCACGCACCTGGACCACCCCGGGTGGCAGCCCCCACTCGCCCAGCGTGAAGCGCAGCGTCTGCTTGGGAGCCCTCTGCTGCTGGCCAGCCGCTGGCGCAGTGGTTGCAGCATTCCCCCGCGGCTGCTCATGCCGCTGCGCAGGTGCGGGGGTTGCCGCATGCCGCTGCCCCACCCGCTGTGCCCGCGGTTGCAGCAAAGGTGGAGGCGCCACATGCTGCTGCTGGTGGTGCTGCTGGTGCTGCGGGTGCTGCTGCGGTCCTAGCGCAGGTCCTTGCTGCACATACTGCATCAGCTCTTGCACATTACATGCCAGCTGCACCACGTCTTGTGGCAGCAGGCCAGGCTGCTGCTGCTGCTGCTGCTGCTGCAAATTGCGTGCATCCACAGGCCGCGGTGGGGGTGGCGGCATGAGGCCCGCATGCTGCCCCCAGCTACCTGTGACAGCACCCGCTGGGCGTGGTGCCTGCTGTGGCACAGCGTGGGTGTAAGGGCGCCCACCTTGCTGCCCACCTGCCGCCTGCTGATACCAGGGCGGGGGGGCCACTCTCTGCGTCTGTTGGTAGGGCTGCTGCGATGGCATTTGCTGATGGGGCTGCTGGTTTGCCAACGGCAGCTGCCCGCTGCGCTGCCCTGGGTGCTGTGTCTGCTGCTGCGTTGGGGGCTGCGCCTGCTGCTGCAGCCGGTACCAGGGCGGTGCTGAGGGCACCTGCGACGGCTGGGCGGCGGCAGTGGCGGCAGCATCCGCTGGGTGGTCGCCGCTGCTCGGTGCCTGCGGCGGGTGGCCAGCAAGCACCCGGAAACTGCTGCCCTGCACCTGCTGCGAGCTGCCATGCCGCTGGGCATGCTGCTGCTGCTGCTGCTGCTGCTGCACTGGCGGTGCCTGGTGGGGCGGCCACGTGGGTGCTGGTGCCCCGTCGTGCGCAGGCGGCGGCCAGGCTGCAGAGCTCCCAGGCGGACCTGCCTGCGCCCACTGCTGAGACACTGGCGGCACGGAAGCAGCGGGCGCCGTGCTGCAGAGCACCACCTGGCCGAACGGCTGCAAGGCGGCAAGTGGCGGCCGCCCG
>JADXDR010000096.1:137044-184331 GCA_025026875.1 Chlorella ohadii
CTTGGGAGGGCRGGGCGAGGCACATGCTCACAAACCTTCCAAGGGTGTTCTTGCTGAACCCACGAAAGGACCGCATTCGCACAATCAGGCAAGAGCCTGGCAGGGGCAGACATGACTGGCTGTAGCAGCTAGCAACCCAGCTGCGGCCACCCAGGCTGACGCGCCAACCCACATCCGCCCCTCAGCTGCTCGCCTCAGATTTGGCATGTTGACCAGGTGAGAAATGGCTTCGTCCCCCAGCCCGCTGCAGCCCTGCAGGTTGAGCGTCGCCAGCTGCGGCAGCGCAGCCGCCAGCGCCGCCAGGCAATCATCTGCAGCAGGGGCAGCAGAAAGATGCATGGCAACTAAGGCGCCTGATCAGCTGGCTCGCTTGGTGCATGCATGTCACCATGCCAGCACACAGGCGGCAATGGGAGGCGAGCGGCAGGCGGGCCGCAGGCTGTTGGGTGCTGGCTGCAGCTGCAATAGTTCACCAGCACCCAGACTTCCATCACAAACGCTCCGGCTGCCGTTCCCAGCATGCCAGGCCCACCTGTCAGGCCTGTGCAGTTGGACAGGTTGAGCATGGTCAGCGAGCGGCGCAGGCAGCCCAGCTGCGCCAGGCCCGCGCCCGTCAGCCGGCTGCAGCCCCGCAAGCTCAGCTGCTCCAGCCGGCCCAGGCCTGCCAGCTCAGCCAGGTGCTCGTTGCACAGCAGCGACTGCAGGCGGGGCAGCAGGTGGGCGGATGGCTGGAACTGGGGTGCATGCGGAGAAACTGTCCCGCGCGAGGCACGCCATAGCAGCACAAATTGCAAGCATGCAGTGTCATTGCACACCACTGCAATACGGGTGAAAGGACATGCACCCATCGAAAGCAAATACCATCCACAAATACGAGCAGCAAGTGCAGCGACATGCACTACTGCCCGCCCCAGCTGCCAAGCCACAACCCAGGCAGGGCGGCTGTCCGCTGCGCACCTGCAGGCGCAGCATGCGCGGCGTAGTAAAGTCCACCCCCATGCAGCAGTTGGACAGGTCCAGGCTGTGCAGGCTGGGGAAGCGGCTGGCCAGCTGCTTGCCGGCAATGCCCTCTGGCCGCAGGTGCACGAGCAGGCGGGAGGCGGCGGCCTCCCAGCCGCGGCACACCAGGCGCAGCACGCGAAGCGTGGACGGCTGCAGCTGGTCCAGCACCTGCCGCGGTAATAGAGTGGCGGCATGAGGCAGTTTGGGCGTGCAGGCGGGCATGCCATGCGGGCGATCGTTTGGGCCAGGCAATGCTGTCCAAGCATGCAGCGGCGGGTGCATGCCGGCAATGCCGAGCATGCCATGCATATCCCAATCACAATGCAGCAGGGCACTCTGTAGCCGTTGAGCCGCCCGAAACTTGTTTAGAACCCACCCGCTTCAAAATGTCATCGGGCGGATCGGCCCACGGCGCCGCTGCCGCCGCTGCGGCTGCGACTGCAGCTCTTCCCTCTGCCGCCGCGGAAGCTGCCGCTGCTGCTGCATCCTCTGCCGCAGCCGCTGCAATGGGCATGCCAATCCCTGCGCTGTCACAGCAACCAGCTGACTGCTGCTGCTGCTGCTGCTGCTGCGCCTGCTGCTGGGTGCTGCATGCCTTGGCCGCAGGCAGCCCACCAGGGCACTCGTCCCCTGCTGCCGCTGCCGCCAGGTCCCCACAGGAGCCCGCTGCATCCAATTCAGAGAGGGAAGACGAGCTGCCCAGGCGGCTGCAGCAGCCGGCATGGTAGCTGTGCAGCATGGCCAGCGGCACGCTGCACACCGCATGCATGCCGCCGGCGCCGCAGCCCGCCGGCGCCTCGAGCGCAGCGGCCTGCTGCGCCGGCTCGGCAGCGCTCGCGGTGCAGATGCGCAGCGCCTTGGTTTCGCGCGCCGAGTCGCAGGTCGCGTCGCAGCTGTCGCCTTCTTGGCTGCGCAGACCCCAGCCCAGGGCGGGGCTGCTGGATGTGGGTCTTGGGCCCGCCGGCAGCAGCGGCGCCGGCGGTTCAGCGGCGCCGCCCGCCTGCGGCGACTTGCGCTTGGCGTTTGGCATGAGGCCTCCAAGCTCCCCGCTGCTGGTGCGTGCCTCCATGCACAGCGTGGCCCGTCTGTGGTTGAGAGGATGATTAGCGCTGCAGAGGAGGGGCAGGGGTACAGTGTCGGGTGGCACGACGCACGCGGCGGCTGGGCGGCAGCTCCCCGCGTGTGCCTGGGCAGCGCCCCGGGCCGGTGCAAGCTTGCCAAAGCGCTAGGCAGGCATGGGGCGGCTGGGGCCGCCCGCTGCGGGCCTCGAGCGTAAGCGCCTGGTGCGCCCAAGGCCCCTCACGGCGCAGTTTGCTCACCTGCCGGCTGTGCTGGCGGCCGCGGCTCTGATCAAGTGGAGCCGTGCAGCTGCGCGGGGGGCCAGTCAAGCAGTAGTTGGCGCAAAGAGCCCCCAAGGGGTCTGGCGCCCTGCAGCAGCGCCCTGCTCGGGTAGCGCCTGGGAGTGCACGGTTTGTAGTGCCGACAGCCTTTTGAAAGTGCGCTGCGGGCTGCAAAGGGCCCAGAGCAGCCGGCTGCAGCCCCCATGAACGCAGCACACAGCAGGGCTTCCGGCTGCGGTCCAAGTTTCGCCATGCAGGCTGCTTGGAGCAATCGTAGCCCACGCAGCATGCTTCCAGAGGATTGCGGGCCGCCGCCGTGGGGCTCTGCGCCCCGGGAGGTCCTCCAGCTGGTGTTTGAGCGCTGCCCGCTGAAAGACAGGTGCCCAGGGGGGNCTCGGGCTGCAGTTTGCAAGCTTGTGGCAGCGTTGCATGCCGCCAACGCCGCCCGCAAGCCTCTGCCGCCGCCCGCCGGCGCCTGGAGAGACAACCCCAGCCGCAAGCGGCGATGCTGAGAGGGGGTGGTTTTGCGCCAGGCCCACTGCCCTTCGCTTCATGCCATAACCGGCGCTGCATGCCCCTGTTCACGGATACATTGTTTTGCAGGTGCCAGACTGTGGGCGGCGTGTGCACCTGGTGGCGCCAAGTGTCGCTGGAAGCTAACCTGCTCCCCGACCTCAACCTCAACTGCCTGCCGCTGTTTTCCCAGGCAAGGCAGCACCTGCACGGCAGCAACTGGCAGGTGTCAATGTGCTGCTGTGTTGTGGCTGTGGTGCGCATCCGCCAAATGCAGCCTGCACGCCGCTGCCTTGCACATGCTGGAACACGTGTTGCCACCTGCGCACCCGGCATGGCCTCTCTAAAGTTTACATCAAGTGCCCCCGCATCCTTTCCTCGCCTGCTGCTCTGCAGCGCACGCGCAGCCTGCCCGACTTCTATCCCCAGCGCAACTCGTTCATTGCCTGGCTGCTGCCCCGCCGCAACACGATACGGTGAGAGCGAGGTGCTGGCACGAGCTTGCCGCCCAGACACTGGCGTAGCCTGCAACAGGGGCACGCAGGTATTGCAGCCATTGGGCAGCGCACCAGCAGCGTGCTGTCCTGCAAGGTCTGGGAAGCACGCTGCAGCAATATGCGTGCCCCGCAAGCTTCCCCTGCCAGTCCACCATTTCTAGCCTCCTACAACTGCTGCCCCACCCTGCCCCACCTGGAATGCGCGCCCCGCAGGCGGCTGTCCCTGACAGCAGAGCGATGGGAGGATGACAGCCAGGCTGTATACCTGCGTATGGCTGTGGCAGGTGCGTAGGGGTGGCTGTCACTTGCAACTGCACAGCCGCTGGCTTGCAGGCCGGAGTGCCTGCCGTGCTATTGACCAGCCGGCTTGCAACATTAGAGCGCCTGCCCAGGCTGCGTTCTCGAGGGCACACTTCCCCAACCTCTGTGTCTGCTCTGTGGCTCCACGCTTGCAGACCTGCTGGCCGGAAACTTGGAGTACTTGCGCCTGGTGTGCACCGACAGCGGGCAGACCACCAGCGCTTTCCTGCGCGGCGGCAACCGGCTGCGGGAGCTGCAGGTAGAGCTGAGGCAGAGGCTGGACTGGCATGTCAAGCTGGGCGGCTCATCTGCATGCCTAGCTCCACTGGGCCTATGTGTTAGCAAGCTCCTGGCATGCTCCGCCTGAATGTTCGCAGCCAAGCCGCAACCGCCTGTTGTTGTGTAATGCTGCCCTCTAACCGCTCAACGCTGCACACCCGCCTGTTGCAGCTGGACTTTTGGGGGCGCTCCAACAGCCTGCCACGTGCCATGGCTGACTGCACGCAGGTAAGACGCTGCCAGGAGAGCTGATGCCTGGCCGTGCCGCCTTCCGGTTTCACTAGCCGGTGCTTGCTGCCCCTGCAAAGTCGGACGTGCACACTCACATGCCCCCAGCTCACTGCCGCTGATGTCGTCCCTGCCCCTCCTCCCCGCCTGGCAGCTGACCAAGCTCAGCGTGCAGTGCAGCTCGGGGCTGGAGCACTACAAGCCGCTGGGCGCGCTGCGGTCCCTCAAGGTGCGCTGTGCCTGCTGCGGTCGCTCACAGCGGCGGCGCAGCCTTGAAATGAACCTGGTCATGCGTCTGTCTGCCTGCTTGTGGACCTGGCTGCAACCTCACTTGCGCTTCGCCACTTGGCTCGACTCCCCATCCAACAGGACCTGTCGGTGGTGGACTGCGACTGGCCGCGCATCCCAGAGGAGCTGCTGCAGCTGGGCCTCACCCGCCTGCACCTGCGCTTTGCCGACTTTGCCGACGGTGCGCCTTGGCTTGCTGGGTCTGTCTGGCCTCTTGTCTGGCCTCCATGGTTAACCCTCGATTGCTTGCACTGCCACCAACTGTCGCTCTGTGGGCATCTGCTGGGCCTGCTCTGTGCTTGCTCGGCTGGCCTTGCAAGCCGCTTCCAATGCTGATGGGCATATCATGCAACCCGCTTGCAAGCCCTGCTCTCCTCCCATATGTGCCTGCCCTCGCCTCCCATGCCACAGGCCGCTGGTTCCCAAAGGACGCCGGCCGCCTGGCTGGCAGCCTGCGTGTACTGGAGCTGCCCGGCTGCCAGATCAGGTGTGGCCGCTGTGCTGCACAGCCTCCTCCCTGCCTGCCGTGTCATGTGCAGGTCGCCGCGGCGCGCCGTGCCACGCATGGCAGGACCCAGCTGCGTCGAGTGCATCTAGCTAGGCACGCAGCAACCCCATCTGCTCAATGGCCTCTCCTGGCAGCTGAACTCTCCTCAACTCTCTCCGCCCTGGCCTGCAGCGCCCTTCCCGAGGAGATTTCCCAGCTGGCAGGCCTGACCCGCCTGTCTCTGGAGCGCAACTACGTTCGAGAGCTGCCCGCCAGCCTGGCGCGCCTGCAGGGCCTGGAGGAGCTCAGGTGGGGGCTCATTGAGCTATTGATCTCTTGGGTGTTGCTTTTGTGTGGTGGCGGCGTACCGATGAAACTGAGCCGTGGTACATGGGCACCCAAGCTGTGCAGCCACACCTGCGTTGTCATGGCGCTGCGCACGCACTGCAGCAGAGGGCACTTACCTGCCCGCCTACATGTTCTCTGTGTGCATGGCAATTGACTTGACGGGCCGTACTGACCGCCAGCCCCTATCCCACATCTCCCACCCTGCGCCCCTGCAGCTGCGAGGGTTGTGCCTCCCTGCGCGAGCTGCCCGCCTGCTTGGCGGCCGCCCTGCCACTGCGCTCCCTCAACCTGCTGCACACCGGCGTGCTGCGGCTGCCGGCAGCATTCGGCGTGCGCCTGGCCGTGGGCAGTGGCATGGGCCTGAGCAGCAGCGAAGCAGCTGATGAGGTCAGCATGGAGGATGCCCCAGCCACCCCTGGCAGCAGCAGCCGCAGCGGCGGCGAGGCCTCAGAGGCAGCCAGTGTGGCTGCGGCCGCAGCCGCCAGCAGCTACCTGCGGCACCTGACGGAGCTGCGCTGGGGAGTGGCAGAATGGGACTCCCCCGGCGCCRGCGGCGGCGCCGCCGCACGCCGCTGGGTCAGCGCGAACGGCGCTGTGGCTGCCGGCGGCGCCCCCCTGCCCGACCTGTCGCCACTTTTGCAGGCTGGCAGCCTGCGCACGCTGCAGCTGGCGCATGTGCCTGCCACGGCAGAGGCGCAGCTGGCGGCGCTGGTGCCGCACCTGCCGCTGCTGCGCACGCTGCAGGTCAACAGCGCGGTGCTGCTGGGTTGAGGCATGAGGCCTCGTCACACCATGCCATATGCGTGACCGCACATCAGCAGATGGGGTGGCAGGATCCAGTGAGACCCTAAAGTGGCTAGCTCAGCTCCGCTGCAGCAATTCCGGCGTGCCAACCTGGCCACCTGCCACCCCTGCGACTGTTCCCTTATTGCCGCGCCCGGCCCGCACAAGCGGCCGGCGGCACATTGACAGAGCCCCTTTCATTGCGCCGCATGCCCACTTGCATCAGCCCTCTATTTCAAGCACCCCGCAATTCTTCCACCCTTTCATTGCCTGTGATTTTTCCCATGGGGGCAAGCGCTGTTGCTGCCCTGTCTTGATGCCAATTTTCCCTTCCCTCTGCCCTGACGCCGGCGGGCCCCCTGTCCTCTCCCCCCCGGCCCCTACTTTTTCCCTTCGCACCACCGGCCTGCTGTACCGTGCACGCCCCTGTTGTCCATCCCCCTTGCCTGCCCCACCTCTGCTGTACCCACCCCGGCCTGCATTCAACCTGTTTCTGTACCTCGCATTTTTTTCGCATCTCGCACACTGCGGAATGCACAGGCTCCTCTGGTCGCTCCCGCACCATTCACAGACTGGTCGTGGCTGGTCCGGGCTGGCTGTGTTATAATTAATTAGTGCCAGGTGCCCACATCTGTAATGGCCTGCATGTTCTCACCAAGCGGACGCCCTCATCAGGATTGATGTTCCAGGCGGAGCCCCTTCCGGCCGGCGGCACCGCGCTGATCTGGCCGGCGGTGAGCTGGCACACACCGCGCACAGCGGAACGAGGCTGGCTGCGGTGCCTTGAGGGCCCTGGTCTGCTAAATTTCACCTTATCAATACAGGCAGGCCCTCCGGTCCAGCGCGCACGCCGCCATGGCGCGGGCTGTGGTACGCTTGGCGCTGCTGCCCTTGCTGCTAGCTCTAACAGGTGAGCAGTAATGCCAATGGCACGTGTGAATCCGCAGATGCGGTTTTTTTGCTACGTTGGGGAGTGCCCCATCCCGCGCCTCACAGGAAGGCTTTGCTGCGGGTTTCGATAGCGATTGGGCTTGCAGAAAAGCTTGCACGAACGATGGGATAGCCTCCGCTTCCCCCCTCTCCCACATGGCTGGGACACATTGCCCCGCCCGCCGCCCCCCACCGCCGCTGCCGCCGCCCAGCAACTTCTCCTGCCGAACGCCCTCCTGCCGGCTGCCTGTCYTGCTGTGCAGCCGCCACTAGTGCGCCATCGCCTGCCACACACCTGCAGCCAGGCGTTTACAGTCTGCGCCTCGCCAGCCCGCCGGCCTCCGCCACCCAAGGTGTGCGACTGTGGGGGCCAGATGGTGGCCTTGTGTGCATGGGATCAGTCGATGAAACCGTCTGCAAGCACAGGTGTAGCTGCTCAACACCAGACAAATCCTTGCTTTGCAGGTTTTCTGGGAGCATCCCAGTGTGCGGCGGTGGGCCATGCGCTGCGCCTGCTGCCGGACGCATTGTCTGCACAGTCGCAGTGGCAGCTGGCTCTCGCCCCCGGNGCATCGGCTGGAGCCGGCGGCAGCGTGGTGGGCGGTCCGGTCATGCTGACGGTGAGCAGGCGCTGACTCTGCCCTGTTGCTCGCAGACGGTATCTGCCCTGTGCTACGCATGCTGCATGCGCTCACCTTCCCGATCCCACCCAGCTGCTGCCCCCGCTGTGTCTCATCCCTGCTATCGCCCACCCCACCCCGCTGGCGCTGCAGTCTGTGGGCCGGCAAGCCGCTTCGCCTTCATGCGCGTCTGCCCTGGCCGCCAGCCCGGCACGCTGCTCCGTTGAAGATGCTTTCTTTGGAGGCGCCGGCCCTGAGGCTCAGTGGGTCATCAGGCGGGTGCAAGGCAGCACCACCCGCTTCATGCTGGAGGCTCAGGTGGGCTGGTGTTGAATTGCAGCGTGCCTGTTGCTGTTCGCTGACTGTCTCTTGCGCAGTGCCTGGATACCTGCACCGATCTCCTCTGCACACCTGGGCATAGGTCCTCCTTGCACGCCTCTGTTGGACATACCGTCTGCCTCCCCACAAGGTCACTGGCTGGGCGACCAATGGGGCGACCCTCAGCAAGATAGTGATGCAGGTGAACTGTTGAGGGGGTTGGGTGGAGGCGCGGTCAGCAGATGAGAAGTATGCATGGGCAGAGTGCAGCGCGTTTGTACCAGCAGCTGCGTGTGAACATGCGTAAACACCAGCAGTTGATGGGCCGTGTGCCTCTTGGCTCTCGGCCACCAGGCCCGGCCAAGCGCACAACAGCAGCTAACCTGGTGCCTCTCCTTTCTCTGCAACTGCCTTTCCAACCCACCATGCAGCCAAGCGTCACACTTGCGGAGCCAGCATTTGCCCTGTGCGGCACGACGTGGCAGTTCACCATCAGCGCTCAGAACGCAGCAGGCCTGTGGTCTGCGCCAAGCGACCCAACCTCCCCATACACAGCACCGCCCTGCCCATCGCCGCCGCCTCCCCCTGTCAAAGCCAGCCCTCCGCCGCTTAAAGCAAGCCCACCACCCTCACCTAAAGCCGCAAGCCCGCCGCCACCCAAACGCTCGCCCCCGCCGCCACCCAAGCGCTCGCCCCCTCCTCCATCTAAACGCCCTCCCCCACCAAAAGCAGCCGCAAGCCCGCCTCCTCCCAAAGGCAAGGNNAGCCCGCCCCCCAGACCGCCCCCACCCTCTCCCAGCCCGCCGCCGCCAGCGTAAGTGCCGCCCGGCTGCCTGTAGCTGTTGGCTGCAGCTGGCACTTCACAGGCGGGCAGCATAGGAGTGCATGCACACAGCCCTCGTTGCTTGCACTTCCTAACTGCACTCCCACCCTTCCCATGTCACCCTGCAGGTGCCTTGCTAAGGGGGATACCTGTGCGTCCTGCCGCCGCCGCCGCTCACTGGCTGAGTTTGCCTCCAGGCCTAACGAGCGCCGCCTTGAGGCCTGCCGCCGCCGTGCGCTGTTGGACACTTCCTGCTGCTCCGGTCTGAGCTGCACATTCGATTCCGCAGACTGCAACTCAGTCTGCGCCAGCCTGCCCCAGCCGCCCACGCTGGCCCTCACCAACGCCAGCGCAAATGGGTTTGTCGCCTTCAACGTGGAAGCTTCCCCTCCGTCGGACACAGGCGGCTTGAGTGAGTGCAATGATTGCAGCGCTGCCATCTTGCCAGCATGCTGAGCGAGGACTTGTCCAGCCGCCATAGGCATGCGCATGGGCCGCCTGTGGCAGATGTGCGTATTTTAACGGCAATGCTGTCCACCCATATTTGCCCTTGTTTCCCCAGCCATCCTGGAGTACGAAGTGTCGGTTGCTGCGACAGATCCAAATGGACCCGCTGTTAGCTCGTCCGCCTACCGCCCCAATGTGAGCCCGCGAGCTGGTGGGCGGTGTGAGGTAGTGTGAGGCAGCACGGAGCTGGAGCGTCTGCCATGTGGGCACTGCTGGCCCATCAGTTAAACATGGCTGGTTGTGCTTGTATGGAGCACATACCAGCTCAGCCTCCCAATGCCCGGTCCGCTCAGTCCCGCAGCTTGCCCGCCCTGCAATCCCTTCCTCACAGACGTCCCTCACATTCAACCTGTCCAGCATCTGTGACTACACGCTGCTTGTGAGGGGCCGGTGCAGGACGGATGCTGGATGGAGCGACTACACCGCCAACACGTCATTTGCCACCCCAGCCTGCCCACAGTGCGTTGTGGGGTGCGGTGGGGAGGGCAGAGGGCGCTGCAGTTTGTGGCTGACTTTCTGGTGAACTCGCCACTGCTGGGGCTGCCGCTGCCGCTCACATGGCGCTACGCTCACAATCTTGAACAGTGTGTGCTGCTGCAGGAGCGACGCACCCACTCTCTGTGTGGCAGACACCAGCAAGTCTTGGGCGGCCTCTTTCAATGCCATCGTGACTCCTGCCGCCTCGACACTCAGCGTCCGTGAGTGCAAGCCTGTCTTTGCTGCCAAGTTGGCCACCTGCCAGCCAGTCTGCCGCTTGCCCACCGCTTGTGCATGTGTAGGCTGGTGGGGCGGCGGCGCAAAGTGACCTCAGCCCGCTGCTGCTGCCCATTTTAGTTGCCCATGTGGCCAAGGCTGCGCCTCATGCCCTTCGTGCCCTGCAGCCAACCAGGCGTGTGAGGTGAATGCCAGGACAACAATCAGCGGCGGTCCAACATCCAACTTCGTTGGCACTGTGTCAAATGGCGTGGTGAGGGCAAGATTGACCTGGCCCCTCCGGGGCCCTCTGCGACAGCTGGCCATTGTCGGCTTTCCTTGTTGGGGCAGGTGCAGCTGCCCACATTATGCCGACTGTGCAAATTTAGCTGAACACACCTGCGCGGGCCCCTTGAGCACCATGGTCTGCCTTCATCTGCGCCGCGCCCTCCTTGTGCCCTGCAGCTATCTGCTGCCTTTGACGATCAGGACATTTGCGGCCACACGTGGCTCATCAAGGCACGGTGCCAGACAGCCGGGGGACTAAGTTCCTACTCGCCGGACTTTCAGTACACCGCCCCAGTGTCCTACGTAAGCGGGTGGGGCGGCCGAGTGTGCAGTCTGTGATGCGCGCAAGGGCTCGCGCGGGCTGTGCGATTCCCAACGTTGATCAGCTGGCTTGCTGTGTGTTGACGCTTGCCACTCATTCAGCATCGGGCACCCTCTCATGTGCACGTGTGCCACAACCGGCAAATTTGTATGCTGTTGCCATTCTTGTGTGCAGGTGCACCGGCCCAGGCGGGCTGTGCGGCAGCCGTCGCCGGTCGCTGCTGCTGCCTGGCGACTGCTGCGCCGGGCTGACCTGCACAAACAGCGCCATCAAGAATGAGGACGACTGTGCCACCTCGCCCAGCCCTCCATCGCTGACTGTGGCCGTGGATGCACCAAACACAGCCATTCAAGTTGATGTCTACCCTCCGGACTTTGACGGCGGCATGTGTGCGTACGCTTGCTGCCGCCTGGCTTGGGTGCTGGTGTGGCTGGGGGGAGTTGCACCTACACTGCATTCTATGGGCATGCCTAACCTCATCTGCATGTGCTGTTAGAAACATGGCCGCCAGCTCGCCCCACAGTGTGTTTGCCCGCCCTGCTGCCTACCCTGCATACGAGCTGCCTGCCCTGGTGTTGCAGACATTGTCGATAATCAAGTGGAAGGCGAGACGAATGTTGCGGGCGGACCAACCATTGGCTACTCTTCGTCCCCCTCTGGGCCGCCTGTGAGCTTGCCGCCTCACACAGCCAATGCTTTGGTGGTCGCTGACTCTGGGGTACCTGTGCTTGGAGCAGGGCGGCAGCGCCCAGTTGACTGCCCCTGCACGCCGACGCGCTTGCCCATCCCAATACCAAACCGCAGTCGGGCTTTGCCTTTAACCAAGCCGCGTTCGACATCTGCGGCCGCACCTGGCGGTTCAGGGCGCGCTCCCAGAGCGAGTTTGGCTGGAGCGACTGGTCAGAGTGGTCAGACTTTGTCACCGCTCCTCCCTGTGGCCCCTAGGCTGGCGCAGCCACATCGCTGAGCCCCAGCACGGCCACACGACTGGAGGCACCACATGATGTCATATTGATCTAGCAACTGCACTTGCCCAGCGGTGACTCAAGGTCCTGTGGGTTTGGCAACAAACGTCTGCCCAAGCTGCACGTCCTGCACATCTGCTATCAAGTTGCCCTGCATACCATGTCCCCACTCAAGCCCTCTGCTACTCTGTTGCTTGGGGCACCATCCTGCTATCCTGTTGATCAATGCCACCCGTCTGCATGCCTCCTACACGGGTTTCCAGATCTTTTCCACCAGTAAATTTATTGCTAGGAGTAGCCTGTTCACAGTGTGATGGCGCAGGGCACTGCCGGCAAAGGCATGTGTGCAGGCGGCGCGGTCTGTTTCACTGCACAACAGCTGTTCTTGGGCCAGCGCCCCGGCCAAAACCGCTTGCTTGGATCGCTCGCCGCGGCCGTCTCAACATCAAGCATGCTGATTATTCTCTGCCCAGCGCCCCACAATCGCACCCGATCAGAAGATTCTTTGGGGCCGCTTACGCGGCAGCTGCGGGATACCGCATGAGCTGCGATGCAGGCGGGCTGTCGGTAGGCTGGCGCAGTGCATTCCATGACCTGCTGATGCGATCAAGCACCAGCGTGCAGGGCGATCAGGACTGCGCAGGCACAACTGCTGCTCTCATGGCCCCCCACTCTGCAGCGGCTGGCCGCCCAGCGGCCGACGGCAGGGAGGAGCGGCGCGGTGGTGGGCCACGCTGCTGGAAGTGCACGTAGGACTGCTGGCATGCGCTTTCACTCTGGCACACCACCTCGACGCTCTGGCACGGCGGCAAGCAGGCCAAATGCGCAAGGCCGCCAGCGAACACGGCGGCTCGCTGAGGGGGCGCCGGCGCCTGGGCGTCGGGCGGGAACCGGCGGCGGCGCGGTCCTGCGCTGCGCGGCGCCTTGCAGCATGCCTCTCAGTGACTGCCTGCTCTTGCCATGTCCTCCCAGGGCCAGCTGCAGGCTGGCCGGGGCCGCTCTTGCATAACACCATGCTTGACCGGCAGCTGGGCGGCTCCCCGCGCAATCTGGCTGGGCTCAGAATGACTCCAGGGATTCCAGGGGCGCGGAGAATGAGGGTTTACTAGTGCGGGCGACGTGACGGGCGATCGCGCATCACGATGCAGGTCTGGCCAAGGCGCCCGCCCGAGCCGGCTGGGCCGTTTTTCAGCGATCTTGAAGCTTCACCAAGCAACCTGACACGCGCGAGACGCTCCCCCTGCAGCTCCTGCTGTCGAGCACTGACCTGCCGACCGGCGGCGCACGCTAGCGCAGCGCCTGGAGCGCCGTCCCGGCGCTGCCCCTGACCTCCTAGTCCCACCCAACACAGCCCGGCATGCAGAGCCTCGCCGAGGCGCTGCGCCTGCGCGGCGCCCCCCTGCGACCCTCGTCGGGGCCCGTGGCGCGCAGCAGCAGCCGCGTGGCGCCCATCCAGGGCCTCAGGTGAAGCGGCGGAGCGCCTGGTCTTGGGTGGGGCCTCAACTGCTGGTGCCGCCGCCGCCAGCCCTCGGACCCGCTCGCCTGCCCCGGTACCYCCCCCKGCWCACCCCCGCCCCTGCCACCYTGCCCTGCAGGCGCCGTGGCGCTCTGCCCGCCACCTGCAACGCGGCCCCGGCCCCCGGCCCCGCCGACAAGCCCGCCCAGCAGCGCGACGTGGCCGCCAAGGCCGTGGCGGCGCCGCCCGCACCCACCTCCGCGCCGGCCAAGCCCTCCAAGACCGTGCGCTACGCGCCCCTGGACGGCAATGAGGCGGTGTCGCGCATCGCCTACGCCGTCAACGACGTCTCCTTCATCTACCCCATCACCCCCGCCACCCCCATGGGCGAGCACGTGGACGTGTGGGCCGCCCAGGGCCGCAAGAACCTGTTTGGCAACGTCATGCAGGTGGGTGCTGGGCCAGCTGCTGCCGCTTGGGAGGGCAGGGTGTGCATGTGGTGTCGCGGCAGGTCTGATCAGCCGGTTTGCAACATCGGATGCAGCGCAAGGGTGGCATAGAGAGCTGCCCTTCCATGGGGGCCTGCCGCGCCCTGCGCTTCTGGTAGCCGCGCCAGCTCGCATGCACGCGTCCGCTGCACCCTGAGCGCACCTTGCGTGCTTGCGATATGCACGCATTCGAGCCGCCACATTCTGGCCCCTCTCTGAGCAGGTGACTGAGATGGAGAGCGAGGCGGGCGTGGCCGGCGCGCTGCACGGCGCCCTGGCGGCCGGCTCCCTGGCTACCACCTTCACTTCCTCCCAGGGCCTGCTGCTCATGATCCCCAANATGTGAGCGCTGGCAGCAGCCTGCACAAGTCGAGCAGAGCGCATGCTGAGCTGCGGGCAGCAGGGCGAACCCGGTTCCGGCGTGTTCCCGCCTGATTCACCCAAGATTCTGTGTTGTGCCAGCGGCGCCAGCTTGCGGGCTTATGTGCCCCTTGGCCGCTTGCCCCTAATTTCTGCGCATTTTTGCTGCACCCCCGCTCCTGCCATTCAGGTACAAGATCAGCGGCGAGCTCATGCCCTGCGTGCTGCACGTGGCGGCCCGCGCTGTGGCGCAGCACGCGCTGTCCATCTTTGGCGACCACCAGGATGCCATGGCTGTGCGCCAGACCGGCTGGACCATGATCAGCTCCAACAGCGTGCAGGTGCGCAGTGGAGAGTGATTGGGTAAGGATCCCAGCCTAAAGTTTGGATCCCAGCCTGATCAGAGCGGCCACTAGCAAAAGCTGCAGTGCTTGGTTGGGGCTGCCTCCTGCACCTTGATCTGTGGGCTCACCACCAGCGGCTCCTGCCCCTGGCATTTGCCTCTCTCTGCTGCAGGAGGCCCAGGACCTGGCCCTGGTGGCGCACCTGGCCACCCTGGCGGGCAGCGTGCCCATCGTGCACTTCTTCGACGGCTTCCGCACCTCCCATGAGATCAMCAAGGTGCGCAAACCAGATMCAGATTCTAGTTTAGCGGGCTTTTGCAGGCTGGGGCTTGCAGGGCTGGGGTGCTCAGCGCTTCGCCACTGCAAGGCGAGCTTGCAACCTGCACTGGCTGCAGTTGTGCTGGTTCGGCCGGAACTGGGCTTACTGAGGGGCCCACCCATGCTCACCTGCACAGGTCGAGGTGATTGAGCCCGAGGACAYCCGCCCGCTGCTGGACGAGCTGGCGCCCGCCATTGCGGCGCACCACGCCCGCGCGCTCAACCCCGCGCACCCGCACCAGCGCGGCACGGCGCAGGGCCCCGATGTGTACATGCAGGCCCTGGAGGCGGCCAACCCGTACCACATGGTGAGGCGGCAGCATGGGGAATGAGTGGGGGAGGCTGTGGTGGATGGGAAGCAAGTGTGGCTGCAATGCAAGCAAGAGCAATGCTTCAGGAGGCAGTGGTATGCGGCGGCAGTGGTCAGTGGGCTGGGGAGGCAGCAAAACATGCCGCACATGTGAACATGCAGTCAGTGGATAAGGTTTGGCAGCGCGTCGGGCGTTGATTACCTGACCGCCCGCTGACCCCACGTGCCCGCTTGCCTTCCGTGCCCTTGCCTGCAGGCCATGCCCGGCATCGTGCAGGCCGCCATGGACAAGGTGGCTGCGGTGACTGGCCGCCAGTACCGCCTGTTTGACTATGTGGGCCACCCCGAGGCCGAGTATGTGACTGTGGCCATGGGCAGGTGCGCACCAGAGTGGAGGGACGGCCTTGCGGAGGGGCTGCAACCAGTAGGCTGGTGGGAAGCTGATGAAAATTCAGTGCAAGCAGGAGCACAGAGGCGTGTTGTGGCCTGCAGCTGGCTGGGTGTCAAAGCTGGACCCAATGTGTGAATGTGATGTGAATGTGTGTCTGAGTGGTAGGACGTCTTGCTGCCCTGCCTGCCTGCTGCAGCGGCTGCGAGGTGCTGGAGTCTGCGGTCAAGAACCTGATGGCCGAGGGCAAGAAGGTCGGCCTGCTTAAGGTGCGGTGGCAGAGCAGGGGTGCAGCAAGCGGCAGCTGGTGGGAGATTGGTGTGTGTGCAGCGGGCAGTGGCGTGCCCAGGGGAGGCCAGGACGCGCAGCAGGAGRCTATGGTGTGCAGCAGGCGGCAGCCTGCAGGCGCAGCCAGGGACTTGCAAGTGCATGGCGACACCTCCCGCCCTGCCCCGCCCCATCACCCTGCAGGTCCGCCTGTTCCGCCCCTGGTCCGCGGAGCACATGCTGGCCGCGCTGCCCAAGAGCGTGAAGCGCATCGCGGTCATGGACCGCACCAAGGAGCACGGCTCCGGCGGTGAGCTTATTAGCAGCAGCCATCAGCTTATGTGCCTGTTGGCGTGGCTGTGGGATGGCGTCCGGCAAAGGTGTGCTGTTGGCAGGCTTGCATGCCTGAGCGTCACATGCACCCTGCTGCCGTTGTTCTGACTGCCCCAACCTGCTGCACCCACACCTTGCTACGCGCAGCCGAGCCCCTGCTGCTGGACGTGGCCACCACGCTGCAGCGCAAGCGCCGCCACGTGGACTGCATCGTGGGCGGCCGCTACGGCCTGGCCTCCAAGGACTTCACCCCCGCCATGTGAGCAGGACGAGCAGTGTGGGAATGGCAGCTGGCATGTGCGAATCTGGTCTACTGCCTGCGCACAGTGGGTGCCCTGCAAGCTGCTGCCTGCCGGCCCTGTTCCTTGGCTGAACAACCAACCCTGCCCTTCCTTCCCTTGGCGCAGGGCGCTGGCGGTGTACGAGAACCTGATGCAGCCGCGCATCGAGGACGTGCGCGACAACTTCTGCGTGGGTGAGTGGCACGAGCGAGTGGGTGCAGCGGCAGCACCCTTGTTCTGAGAGGCGGTTGCCATGCATGCCCTGGCCTTGCATGTGCAGTAGCCATGCTGGCTTCAGCTCACCCCTCCTGGCCTGCAAGCCCCTTACCTGGCTGAGCTTTGCTTTCGCTTCTGCTTGGCAGGCATTGTGGACGACGTGACCTTCACCTCGCTGTCGTACGGCGCCGAGCCCGAGACCCTGCCCGAGGGCATCACCGAGTGCAAGTTCTGGTGGGTGGCTCGCTGCTGCTGCTGCTGCTGCTGTGGGGTGCAGGCGGGCGTTTACCGTTCAGTCAGGACTCCAGCACACCCCTGCCTGGCACCTGCACAGCTGTACCTGCACTGGCACCTCATCTGCTGCGCCCCTCTGTTCTGGTGCAGGGGCATGGGCTCTGACGGTACCGTGGGCGCCAACAAGGAGGCGGTGAAGATTATTGCCAACCAGGAGGGCATGTTCGCTCAGGTGCGCTGGGCGGCAGGTCCAGGGAGGGCGACAGGAAGCCGAAACCCTGCCACAATGCATGCCCTAAACTGACCCGGATGTGCCCTGAACCCCTCCCGAAACTGTCCCGAAGGCCTACTTTAGTTATGACGCCCATAAGTCTGGCGGCGTGACGGTCAGCCACCTGCGCTTTGGCCCCCAGCCCATCCACGCCCCCTTCCTGGTCGACATGGCCCACTACATCGGCGTGCACCAGGAGGTGTACTTCAGCAAGTGAGGCAGGGAGCGGCGGGCAGGGGTTGCAGTGGTGGAAAGCGGTCGGCGGTGGGCGTGTTGTGCTGGCGGCAGCTGCGCCCACCCTAAGCCGCGGCTTGCTCGTCGGCAGCTCACGCGTCTGCTGATCCCACTGCTTGTACTCCACCCCCCAGGTTTGACACCCTTGCGGGCCTGCGCCCCGGCGGCACCGTGCTGGTGAACGCCAAGTGGAAGAGCTTTGAGGAGATGGAGAAGCACATGCACCCCATGACGCGCTCCCGCATCGCGCAGCTGCGCCCCAAGGCAAGCCCACTGGCTCCAGAGCTTGGGCTGCGGTCGCTTTGCTCGCCTGGATTGGGGCGCCCTGCCTGCCCTTTGCTGATGTTGTCGCTGCCGGCCGGCTTCCTGCCTGCTGGCGCTGGCCTGCCCCTCTCGCACCTGCCCTGCTGCAGCCTGTTCAACATCCTGTCCTGCCGTCCTGCCTGCCTGTCCCCTGCAGCTCTACTGCCTGAACGCCGGCGCCGTGGCGGAGGAGGTTGGCCTGGGCCGCCGCGTGAACATGGTCATGCAGTCCGCCTTCTTTGCGCTGTCGGGGGTGATGAGCATGGACAAGGTGCGCATTTGTACGTGTTGAGCATGCTGAGCGTGCTGAGCTGGGCCAGGCCGACATGTGGGCAGCCGCAAGCAGAATGCAGTGCTCTGTTGAGCTGCGGCATGTTGGGCTTGGTTGGTGGGCATTTCCTGGCTGTGGCTTCACAGCTGACCGACACCCACCCTACTGCTGCCACATTCTGTTGGCTGCAGGCCATCCCGCTGCTCAAGGAGTCGATCAAGAAGGCGTACGGCAAGAAGGGCGACAAGATCGTCAACATGAACTGGGCGGGTGAGCTGCTGAAGGAGGGAGCCTGGGAACATGCAGTCAGCATCTGCATGCTGATGGGCAGGGAAGCAGCAGCACCACCATGCCCTGCACATTGCTCTCAGATGCCCAATGCATCTGGCCGCTTGTCAGCCTGCTGTCCCTCACCTGCACTGTCCCCCTGCCTTCTCTTTCCACAGCTGTGGACAAGGCGCTGGAGCACCTGGTGCCCATTGAGATCCCCGCCGGCTGGGGCAAGGACGAAGTGAGGGTTTTGATGCAGCTGTGCCGCAATGGCAGGCTCATGAATGCTGCGCTTTGGTGCCATGCGTTGATCCGGCTCCTGCTGGTGCTGGTGCCCTGCGACCAGCGCTCCTTTGTATAGCTTCATGCGCTCACACAAGCGCACATGCAAACGCCTTGCCCCGCATTGCAGGCGCGCGTGGGCGCCGCCGACCACATGGCCGCCACCACCGGCTCGCGCACCGCCGCCGAGTTCCTGAACAACGTGGTGCGCCCCATGCTGTCCATGGAGGGCGACAAGCTGCCCGTCAGGTGCGGGGAGGCTTCGATAGGGGGGTTGATGGTTCGAGTAGCATGCGGCGTGGCTGCTGCCAGGTGCACATGTGGAGCGAGAGCTGGATGCAGCAACTTGCGGCTCATTGCTCGCTCTCAAGAGCTTGCAAGCCGTGCCTGGCATCTTCTGAGCTTGCGCTCAACTGCCAACGCCTGCCTGCAGCGTGTTCCCGCCCGGCGGCGTCTTCCCGCCCGGCACCACCGACATTGAGAAGCGGTCGATCGCGACGCGCGTGCCCGAGTGGGACAGCACCAACTGCACGCAGTGCAACATCTGCTCCTTTGTGTGCCCCCACGCCGCCATCCGCCCCGTGCTGGCCACACCCGAGGAGCTGGCAGGAGCCCCCGCCGGCTTCCAGGCGGTGCCCATCAAGGGCGGCGGCCCCGCGCTCAAGGGCCTGCAGTACCGCATCCAGGTGTGTGTAGTGTGATGGCTGGTTGTTGGATTGTTTGTGGGTTGCATAGTCTGTGTGCTGTGAGCGGCAGCTTGGCGGTGTGTTGTGAGCTGCGGCTTGGCATGCAACTTCTGCTGTGATGTGGGGTCTTGCTGTACCTGCTGGCCACCTCACCTTCCCCGCCTCGCCGCCTCCTGCTTTGCTTCCTGCAGGTGTCTCCCCAGGACTGCACCGGCTGCGACCTGTGCACGCACGCCTGCCCCGACAAGTGCCTGACCGGCAAGCCGCTGTCGTCGATGCTGCAGCAGGAGGTGCGCTGGGGCAGTGGGTGGACAGCAGATGAGCTTCTGGAGGCCTAGAGTGGGATGGTACCTGCTGTCCCCTGCCCCCGTCCGCCTGCTCGCCTGGTTGTGCAGCCCACCTGCTCCTTCTCAGCCTGACATGGCATACATCCTGCCACCCTATCACACCGCAGGGCCCCAACTGGGACTTCTACCGCAGCCTGCCCGCCCGGTGAGAGCTGCGCTGCAGTTTTGCTGCAGTTTGCGGATGTGGCAATGGCACTGCTTCTTTCATGCCGGTGTGCAGCTGGGCACCCTCTCTTGCCTCAAACCGAACCTCACCTCTGCCCATCCCCGCTACTGCCTCTCCGCAGCGGCGACCTGTTTGCCAAGGACACGGTGCGCGGCAGCCAGTTCCAGCAGCCGCTGATGGAGTTCTCGGGCGCGTGCGAGGGCTGCGGCGAGACGCCCTACGTCAAGCTGCTCACGCAGGTGCGGGGCTGGCTGGTGCTGCTGTGCATGCTGGGCATGCTGCTGAGGAGCAGTGGGGTGCATGCGCTTGCTTCCGGCTCTCCCCTGCCTTGGCTTGAAGACTCAGCAAACTACTCTGCACCTCCCTGCCCTGTGCAGATGTTTGGCACGCGCATGCTGGTGGCCAACGCCACCGGCTGCAGCAGCATCTGGGGCGGCTCCGCCCCCGCCAACCCCTACACCTGCAACTCGGAGGGCTTTGGCCCCGCCTGGGCCAACTCGCTGTTCGAGGACAACGCGCAGGTTTGTGGCGGTTTGAGTGTGTGGGCCTCAGTTGAAGCTGGATGGCATGTGCGCTGAGCAGGAACGCTGGACAGGCTGCTCGGCTGGCGCACTCAACCACGCCGCACCCTCTGCCCCTCTCCCTGCCACAGTTCGGCTTTGGCATTGCCATGGGCCTGAAGCAGCGGCGCGAGGCGCTGGAGGCGGCGGCCAAGGTGGTGATTGAGCAGAACGCGGGCTCCGAGCAGCTGCGCAAGGCGCTGGCGGTGAGCGGCTAGGGGTGGCGTGGGGCAGGGTTGGGCGCAAGGTCGCAGCTGGCAAAGGTTGAGACTGCTCCCGCTGCTCTCTGCTGGTGGCGGTGTGAAGCTACCAGCTCGCGTGGCTTCCAATCTGAACGGCTTCCCCACAGGCACCCTCTCAACCACTCCGCCTTGCTTCTCTCCACACTCTCCACAGGACTGGATCCCCGTGAAGGACAACGGCGCGATTGCGGGCGCTGCGGCCAAGGAGGTGACGGCTGCGCTGGAGGCCATGGGCTCCGACGGCCACCTGGCCACCACCGACACCGCCAGCGCGCAGGGCGCCCTGACCTTCATCCGGGTGGGTAGCGGGGCGTGGTGGCAGGGATGGACTGGGGTGGCAGTTGATGGCGTTGTTGGAAGTGGCACACACGTGGAGAGCAGGCAGCTGGGGGAGGGGAGGTGTGCCTGGGCTGCGCTCCGCAGCTGGACCTCTGGATCCGGCAAACCTCTTGGCTCACCCAGTGCGTGCCTCTGGCTCACCCCCTTGCCGCCGCAGAACAACACCGACTGCCTGGACAAGCCCTCGGTGTGGATTGTGGGCGGCGACGGCTGGGCGTACGACGTGAGTCTGCCTGCCTTTGGGGGAAAACTTGCATCTTGATTTGAGGATACGGGAAGGTCCAGCTAACGCCGTCGCCGGACAAACACGGTTCCCCGCTGCTGCCCCCAACTGTTCTTCCAACCGCAGATTGGGTACGCGGGGGTGGACCACGTGCTGTCCACGGGCGAGGACGTCAACGTGCTGGTGCTGGACACCGAGGAGTACTCCAACACCGGCGGCCAGAAGGTGGGCTGTGGTTGCACAAGTGTAGTTGTTTTGGATGTATTCAAGGGAGGCAGTGCTGCTGCTGGAACGCCGAGGGCACTCCAACACCGGCGGCCAGAAGATGGGGCCGGGCTGAAGTGCTCAGTTATGGCAGCTGCTTCAGTGCATCAGTTTGATGCGAGCCCAGCCCCTGCTGCACTGATCCAAACCGCTCACCCACCCACCCCTCCCTCCCGTCCGCTCCGCCCGCAGTCCAAGGCCTCGCCGCTGGGCGCGGTGGTGCAGTTTGCGGCGGGCGGCAAGACGCGGCCCAAGAAGGAGCTGGCGCTCATGATGATGCAGGTGTGATGGCTGTTCTGGGGCTGCCTGCTGCTCTTTTCACGAATAAACATGGTCGAGGCAGGGCAGCTGCTGGCTGCTGCAATGATTGGCAGGCATGGGGGCCAGGTGTGTTACATTTGTGAACTGGTGCTGAAGCTGCCTGCTGATGGAGGGGTGAGCTGGATGATCGGTGTACCAGAGGAACGGGCTGTTGGTAGCAGGGCTAAGGCTATGGTACAGGGATGCAAGCGCAGCGGGCAGCTGGGAAGCTGATTGAGGGACAGTCTGAAAGGAAACCCCACAAGCTGGCTAGCAAACTGGCCAGCAGGCGGGGCTCAGCGCACGGCTCGGCTCAGTGTTCCCAGTCGGGCACGGCGTTGCCAGGGTACAGCTCGGCGTGCATGGTCTGCCAGTTGTTGGCATCGCACCACCAGCAGCCCTTGCGGTACTGCATGGAGAAGCGGCTGGGGGGCCGGCTGCCGCCGCCCGCTGCGATGGGGCGCTCCTTCTGATGCCGCTGGCTGTACTCCAGCAGCACGCGAAACTTGAGCAGCTTGCCCACGGTGCGGGGCAGGCCGGAGGCGGTGGCGGGCACGTGGCCGCACGCCAGGTCCACTGCCTCGCCGTTCACCAGCTTGAAAAACTTGCTGAGCGCCTCCTCGCCAAAGAAGTAGAGGTCGGTGTACTGGCAGGAGGGCGGCAGGCCGTGGCAGCGGCCGCGCTCGCCGCTGGCTGCGGCGGGAGCAGAACGTCACTCCTGAAAGTCACAAGTTGCCTTCCTGCCAAGCTCAAGTTGCCCTGCTGCCAAGGCAGAGGCCAGCGCCACCAGTCAATTGCCCTGCTGCCTAGCTGGACTGCAACCCCTGGGAGCCCTCTGGAGCCTTGCCCTCCAGCCCACTCACCGAGCCAGCCAAACCCCAGCAGCTCCTGCACCACGTGCAGCACGCCCGGGCCGTCGCGCCCCAGGGCAATGAAGGCGCGGGGCTGGCAGGTGCCGTCGCGGCCGTTGATGAAAAGGTAGCTCCCCCCATTGGCTGCGTTTGGGATTGGGGGGCCATCACTGGTTGGCATGCAGTATGCTCGTGGCATGCACTGCCTACTGCACTGTGCGCCTGCTGCACAACCAGCAAGTTCCGGTTGCCTGCACAGCCTACTGCACTGTGCAGCTTGCTGCACTGCCAACAAAACCCAACACATGGCAAGTTGCTGTGACATGCACTGCCTGCTGGGCCTCGCCCCAGCCCCGCACCTGCAAACAGCCCGCCCACATAGGCCGCCAGCTGGGCAGGGGGCATGTCGTACAGCGCCTGGAAGCCGATCGAGTTGTGCTTGGCCCACCAGGAGGCGTGGCCGGTGCCGTTGAGCAGCTTCAGCTCCGCCTTCAGGCGCTGCCGCTCCGCCGCCTGCATGGTGGGAATGGGCACATGCGGGCAGCAGTTGGTGGCATGCGAAGCAGTGCAGTTTGATGATGCGGCATACAGCTGCCTGCTCCCCCTTTCCCTGCTGCTCTGCCAAGGCTCTGCCCTTGCCTACTGGCAAGTTTCTGCACACCGCGTACCTCGCCCCTCGCTCGCTTCAGCTCCAGCAGTTGCAGCGCCAGCTCTGCCCGCTCGCCCTTGATGGGCATGTCTGTGGCTGCCTCCAGGCTCTGCGGGGGCCGAGTGGGGTCGTGTCAAGTTATCTGTAGTTGACAGGCGGGTTTGCAAAACAAGCCAGCAAGTCAACCCATGATGGTCCATGCACCTGGCGGAAGCCGCGGCTGGTGGGGGTCATCAGCAGCCCCCACTCGGAGTGGCCGTGGTGCCACCGTCCGGTGCTGGTCTCCCTGTGGCCGTTAAAGTACAGTGCAGATGCAGGCAGCCGGAGCTGCTTGCGCACTGCCTCCAGCAGGCTGGGGTTGCTGGCGCCCAGTTGTGCAACGGTACCCTGCGGGCAGGGCGATCAGCGGCAGGCCAAGTTCATGCCGAACAGGGCAGTCCGTTTGCACAGCTCAGGCCTGCCAGTCGCTGGCCTTAAGTTGAGTCTCACCGACGCGCCGAAGTAGCCGTCATTGTCGCGCATGGCGTGGAAGAAGTGCAGCGGCAGGGCCACCAGCTCGCACAGCGGCGGCGTGGCGGGGTCAGCCTTCTTGGCTTCCTCGCGGCTGACGGCGCCGGTGCGGTGCACGCGCCGCGGCGGCGCCAGACCGTGCCGCTGCAGGATGGCGCCCCGCGGCGCCAGGGGGSSGCCCACATAGTGCTGCACCGAGTGGTGGAAGCGGGCCGAGCCCAGCAGGCCGGCAGAGGCTCCCAGCAGCGCCCGGCCGCTGCCGGCGCAGCCGCTGCCCAGGCGCAGGGCCTTGGAGGGCATGGTGGCGGCCTGCTGCTGCTTCTGGGGACGCCTCATGCCGGCCTTGCTGGTTGGGGCACACGAAAAAGGGCGCAGTTGGCTTGGGCTCGACCCAAATGGGCTGNCCCCCCCCCATGAGGGGGCAGCTTCGGGGCAGATGCACGGCATCCCATGCCGACGTCGTGACATGCCGGTGGACTCCGACCGTTTTATGCCATTCCACAGAACCTGTTCTTCACTCAAATTCCCACTCCTTGCACTTCCTGATGCAGTCTTACCCCGACTGTTATGTGGCATCCGTGTCGCTGGAGGCCAACTACAACCAGGTGCGCGCCTTGGGGCGGGGGAAACGCACTTCGCACCAACCGCCCTTCTGCCAATTGCATGCAACAGCTTCCCCAGCGCATCACTCCACACGCCTGCTTTGTTGTCACCACTGGGCTCCTCCACCCAACCCCCTGCAGGTGGTCAAGGCGATGGCGGAGGCTGAGGCGCACCACGGCCCCTCCCTGATCATCGCCTACAGCCCCTGCGCCATGCACGGCATCGCCAACATGGGCGCCTCCGCCAGCAACGCCAAGCTGGCAGTGGACTCTGGTGAGTGGGTCGCTGAGGGCAGGGGTGCTGGGGACGGGGTGCAGCTGTGGCAGCAGAAGGCTGGATATGGGCGGCGGCGGCGGCGGCGGCGGCGGCGGCGGGTGGGGCGCTTGTGGGCGGTCGCCGCGCCGCCCGGCTGAGCAGCGTCCCACCCATCAGTCACTCACTCACCTTGCACTCATCCAACCCCTCCCCCACCACCCCCGCAGGCTACTGGCCGCTGTACCGCTACCGCCCCGGCAACACCGCGGGCGACGGCCAGCTGGTGCTGGACAGCAAGAAGATCAAGGGCGAGCTGGAGGAGTTCCTCAAGCTGGAGAACCGGTGAGCTGGAGTGGAGTTCCTGCTGGAAATTGGAAAGGCAGAGCTGAATTGGCTGGTGGCCGTGCAGGCTGGCTGGCAGGCTGCTGATGAAGGCGGCGGGCACAGCAAGCCCTTCCTCAGTGCCTGAGTGCACCCCGCCTTCCCACTGCAACTTGTCTGCTCACTTACATCCAAAACATTCCCCCTCCTCCCTGCGCAGCTTCATGGTGCTGGCGCGCAAGGACCCCGAGACCGCCAAGGCGCTGCACGACCTGATGGACACCGACGTGAGCGCTGCGCTGCGCTCTGCACGCTGTAGCGTTGCTTGTGCATGCTGTGGCTTGCTCCAGGCGCTGGCACCGAAGTGCCCGCTGGGGCTGCACGCTGCACAATGCTCTTGCCCTCTGCCGTCAGTCAACTGAACCAGCACCATTCTTCCTACTCCGCTCATTTCTTCCCATTCCGCACCTCCCCCTGCAGATCAAGCTGCGCCACGAGCGGCTGGTGGCCATGTCCAAGAAGCCGGTGGTGGAGGGAGAGCAGGCGTGAGCCGCCAGCGGCTTGGACGGCCAGTGAACACTGCCGCAGCCGCGCACCCAGCCCGCCCTGAGCCGGCTGGGCTGACCGCAGCCGCACACCCCGCCCGCCCCCAACACCCCAGGATCCCATGCAATGCCACCCCCGTTTCATATAGAGTGCCCCCGGTATGTGGCACGCCCTTTCCTGTCCCTTTTTGCCATACTCAACGCGCGCGCGGGCACCATATCGCCCGCGCGCCCGCCCCGACTCCCCCCGCATTTTCACAAGCATTGAATCCCCCATGCTTTCGGTGTATTGGTATGCCCGTGGTTTCATCTTATGCAGCCCGCCCCCTGCGCGCCGCCGATATTTGAGAGAGCCGCTGCCACCCGCCACCCTCAAAGCATGTGGCCTTGAAACGAACGCCGCCTCTCGATCCCCTCCCATGCCCATACGGCGCGCTTTTTGATGCTCTTCGCCCCCATAAAGATAGAAATCCAGTTTTCGCTCGCTTGACAACGGCGTGATGTGTAAACGTGTGGTGTGTCGGCCGATGCAGAGCAGGGGCCGGGGTGAGGATCGGCCGATGCAGAGCAGGGGACGGCTGGGGCGCTTTACAGGCATGATGATTGAATGTGCAAGGCCAGTTGATCAAGCGGCAGAGCTGCAGGTGTACAGCGTGAAGGTGGCTGTCCATGGGAAGGTGAGCAGGGCCTGCCGGGGGTTTGATGGGTCGCAGGTGTCGGGAGGGCGGTCATCCGGCCACAGGTCATCCCCAGGAGGACGAGGAGCAGGCTCCGAGTAATTGTTTCTTATGGCCAGGTTGATGGGGGGCAGAGATAGGAACTCCTGCATCGAGCACGCTGTGCCTGTGCAGCAGTTCGTCACTGCACGGCAGCAGGGCGGCAAAACCGGTCAGTTGACTGTGTGAGTGCAGGCACAGCCGCCGGCGCATGCATCCCAACAAGTGCCACCTGGTCGTCTGGCTGTTTTGCTGTCTTGCAAGCAGCGTTGTTGACGCGCGGCATTTGACGCCCGCCAGCAGCTGATGCACATGGCTCACCTCCGTAGCGCAAGTCGGGCCGGAAGGAGTAGTCGGTGGTGTTGAATAGTTCTATACCACTCATCGGCATGGTTAGTACGCCTCTGTTGGTCTCGTTGCCCTCCTGGTGCAGAGTGATGACGGCATCCATGCCTGGGCCATGAGGCTCAGCAAAGAGGATGATCAGTTGCTTGCAACATGACCCAGGTATGCTGCACCCGGTTTCCAGTGCGTACACAGCACGGCTAATGGCATTATAGCTGCAGATTAGCTTTTAACTGGAAACGCTAAATGCCAATGCCACCCTTGCATGGTAGGCGCAGGTACGCACCTGAGGGCTTGTACATGAAGTTGCCGACGAACCCGTCCCCAGTCAAGTTGGCGTGGCTGCCGTTGAGATACGAGTTCTCCTGTGGTTGATTGGTCAACGTGCACAATTCAGAGAAGCAAGGCTAGCAAATACAGTGACGTTTGCCCTTCTCGTGCTTGCTGCCGACACCCACTAACAGCAGCGCAGTCAAGAGGGAGTTCGTACTGAAGAGATCGTCTGATACGCCCGCTTAAGCGCCCGCTTCAGCGGTCGCCTGTTATGGCTATTCCCTTCCCCTCCAAGGCGTTATGCCCGTGCTTACCAACTTGTGGCGCCACATATACGTTGTGCAGTCGCTGTCATTGCACCACTGGACGCACCTCCACAACCACACGCCTTCGGCCTGCATGCGGCGCGGGAAGCGCATCTGCCTCATCAACTGAACTGGCAGGCCCAGATATCGGCGCTTTGCAAGCTGGCGGCAATGCTACAAGGAGRCACCGTGCAAGRCCAAATCCTTGCCTGCATAGTCAGCACGGGAGTGGCGGCGTCTGGGACCAACTGGTCTGCCGGCAGCGGCCAGCACAATAAATCTTCAGGTGGGCACGTGGCCAGAGCGGGGGCGCTGCCCAGTGCGAGCAGCACAGCACAGACGACCAGGAGCACGTAGCGTGGAGGCGCTGCAACGGCAGGGGACAGATGGGACATCAGCTTGTGTAGGCAGAGATATTTGAGACAACACTTCAGCACTACCTCGGGGAGTGGCGGGGGCAGCCCTTCTCGTGGGGCAAGGTGCACGGGGCGGGCGGCCGCCGCTGCTGCCTGCAGGCCGTGTCGGCCAGCTGGCGCCCGGCCTGCTCACCTCGAGCTGCCATTGCTGAGCTATTTGAAGGGCCAGCAGAGCAGCAGGGACGGTGCGCGCGCTTGTATATTTCCTGTCAGCCGGCCTGTTGTTTCGGAGGCAGCGCAGAGCAGGTCAGATGAGAGGTGTGTTCGAACAGATAGCGGTAGGTGTAAAACCTGAGACGCGCTGCCTGCCTTGATGTGTGGCGCCGCCGGCGCTGCGCCGCATCGGCGGGTGAGAACGTTGCCGCCCCCAGCGAAGCTTCCCACGACAGCAACTTGATTTACAGGTTGAACAAGAGATTTTCGAATAGATAATCAGATTTATCAAAGCGAAGCGCGTAGCGTACACAACAGGC
This sequence comes from Chlorella ohadii, assembly GCA_025026875.1. Taxonomy (NCBI): domain Eukaryota; kingdom Viridiplantae; phylum Chlorophyta; class Trebouxiophyceae; order Chlorellales; family Chlorellaceae; genus Chlorella; species Chlorella ohadii. The sequence continues at coordinate 164,591 of JADXDR010000096.1, forward strand.
AAGCAGCGTTGCAGCTGGGCAGGCAGGTCACATCAAGTCAAATCACATCGGCAGCATTGCAGCTGGACCACGTGGCGGCAGGGGTGCGCTGCCGCTACGACTTGCCGTTGGCCTTCCCGGGCTTGGCGGCMGCCAGGGCTGTGACGGTGCCGGGCTGCAGGGCGCGCAGGTGCAGGCCGCAGGTGCCGGCGGGGGTGTCGCTCATGGCGATGCGCACAAAGCCGCCCTCGCCCCAGGCGGCGCCCAGGCTGTTCTTGGCGAGGAAATACTCCTGGCCGGGGCGGGTGACGTCGTAGCCCACAACCAGCAGCACCTGGGAGGGCGTGGCAACTGCGGGGAGGACGGCAGGGCGGGGAGACGGGGTGAGGCAGGTTGCCAAGGTTGTGGGAAGTGCAGGGGGCACCACAGGCGGCGGTGAGCAGCAGGCGCTGGACAGTAACTGCTGAGCAGCAGGCTTGCGCTTCCACCCATTAGCACCCCCCTTCCAGCCATAATCTTGCTCACCATCGCAGGCGGCAGAGGACCAGATGCCGCCGGCGYAGTGCTGGAACGAGGCGTCCACGCCAATGGATGCCACCAGCGGCTGGGCAGCCAGGGCAGTGATCAGGCCCAGCTTGGAGGCGGTGACGGAGGTGAAGGCGGGGGTGCCGGTGATCTGGGCAGTGCCCTGCTTGGTGGCCTGGCCAGTCAGGAAGCCGCGGTCGCACTGGTTGGCGCGGCCCGGCGCGTCGGCAGAGTTGCCGTTCAGGCCGMGGTAGGGGTAGCCTGCGGGGGAGGGGCGGGGGTGTGGGAGATGGACATGAGCAGAGGATGATTGAAGAGTGGTAGTAGGAAAATGCAACAGTAGACATGCCTCCAGTGTCCAGTGCAGTGCCAAGGCCCTGCTGTTATCCACCCCCACTCACCGTCATCAGTGGCAACACCGGTAGTGGCGGCAAAGGCAAAGGCGTCGGCGGGGGAGCCGCCGGTGCACGAGGGGGCGGTGTAGTTGCGCATGCTGGCGGCGCAGTCCTGTGGGGAGGGGAGGAAGGAAGGGGAGGAAGGTGATGGGTTTAGGAGAGTGTGGAGCACCGTGCCAGCTGGAGACTCGCCTCGGAGGCGAGCAGGAGAGCGGCAGCCTTGGCGCCAGCCGTGGCGCCGCACGCAGCCCAGCATGCTGCTTTCGAAGGCCAGCATTGCTTTGCAGTGTTTGATGCCTCCCATCTGCCACAGCTTCTCGTCCACCCGCCACCAACCACCCTGGCTCACCATGATGTGCTGAGCCGATAGGGCGGTGGTGGTGTTGGCGGCGGCGCCAATCAGGAGCTTGGACTCGAGGGCGGCGGCGGCAGCAAAGGCCCAGGAGGAGGCGCACTGGCCCTGGAACGACACCTGGGGCAGCACCTGCTCGTTGGTGTATGGGGGAAGGGGGAGTGCGGAGGTGAGAAGCGGTGGGCAGGGGCACAGGCTCATCAGATGAGTGCCAGTGGCGGGAGAGGAGCGGCCAGGGTGCATGCATGCTAGCGCCACCGGCGCCCACCCTCCCACTCCCTCCCTTACCCGTCCGGCGGTGAACCAGTTGATGGTGACGGGGTAGTCCGTCTTGGGAGGCACATAGCGCAGGAGCAGCTTGCGGGCGTGAGAGCCAGTGGTGCTGCCGGTGGCGGTGGCGGCGGCGGCCTGCTGCACGCCCGCCTGTGCCGAGGTCTGAAGCACGGTGGCGGCAAACTCCTGGGCCGACAGGTCGGAGTAGGAGGTGAGGCCCGCCCACCACTTGTTGCTCATGAGCGTGTTGACGCTGGCGATGAAGCGCAGGCTGGCCAGCCAGTTGGCCTCAGACTTGGAGGCGGGGTGCCAGCGCTGCGGGTTGTGCACGGCACGCCACGCGCGGTACATGGACCGCAGCAGGCCGTCGGCGGTCGCGTTGCCGGAGTCATGGCGCTCGAGGAGGAGGTTCAGGTGGCAGGCCAGGTTGGCGGAGCTGCCCTTGTTCAGGGGCGCTGCTGGRGGGACAGCGGGGTGGGGAACAGGGGGTGCGGGTGAGGGGGCAGGGGCAGGGCAGGAAAGGGCTGAGGCAGGCGGCGGTTGGCGCAGCGGCGGCGGCGCCCAGCAGGCAAAACGCGTTGGGGGGCAGAGCACCACTCAAAGCGCCCCTGCCACACTCACTGGTGCCCTCCACAAAGGCCTGGACGATGGCGGCGGGCATGGGCGGGCAGATGCCGTCCTCGGCGAGGGCAAAGGGCCAGTCGGCGGCGGGGGCGGCACGTGCCGTGGAGAGGCTGGCCAGGAGCAGCGCGGCTGCTGSGAGGCGGTGCATGGTTGTGTGAGGCGGGCGAGGCGCAGGGGAAGTGCGCAGGAAGGGGCGCGGGAGGRAGTTGGTGCGAAATTGGGGCGCGGGAGATGGAATGCGGTTTGCTGCAGGTTGCAGAAGCTATGTACACGCGTCAGAAGCCCGGACCGGACCGGCAGGCGTGCGGGCGGCTGCGTCGCCCCGTGTTGCGCAGCATGCACGCCGCGCCGCGGCGGCGGCGACCAGAGCGGCGGCCGGCACTTCACCAGATCCAGCCCTGCTGGCGCGGCCAGTGCGACGCCATGGGGCACAATGACGCCCTTGTGACGCGTGAGGAGGCCCAGCTCCCTTGCTGGTGCCACGCTGCCTGCCGCCGCCAAGGCTGCCGCCGCCCGCCGTCGTCGCTGCTGCCGCTGGCTTGCCCACCTGCCCGACACTCTCCAGCTGCCAGGGCGTAGCATACATGAGAGCAAGCTACACAGATCTTGGCAGGCGTGCGATACCAGCACAAAGCAAGTGGTAATGGAAGGCAGGTCTGTTCAGGATTCTGGTTGCATGTGCAGGAGGCAAGAAGACCGGGAGGATGCATGGTGGCGGGAACACTAGCCAAGAGGGGCACAAGTGCTACCGTGCGTGCAACCTGGACGCCGGCAGGGCAGCTGCTGCCCTCACATGCCTGCATACGTGACTGGGTCTGTGGCTCAGCTGATCCTAAGGTCCACACCCGCCGCCTGCAGCGGCGCCAGCACCGCTGGCGGAGAGTCAATGCCGCACTGCGACAGGTCGAGGGTCTGCAGGAGTCGCAGCGCAAGCAGCGGTTGCCAGGTGGAGGGTCCACCGCTGGCCAGCCCAGGGTTATCGCTGAGATTCAGTGTGCGCAAACTCAACAGGGCGGAGACCTGCAGCCAAGTTGGGAGGGAGGCCGACCGGCCGATCAGCACGCAGGTCCAGATGCTCGCTGCTGTTGCGGAAAACAGTACATCAATGCTGCAAGTGCATGCCACACAGGTGGCGTTGGTCAGCCAAGCCATGGGCCGCAATGGAACGCACCTGGGATGGCACAGCCTGAAGCCCTGTGTTCCCTAAGAACAAATGCCGCATGGCAGTCATATGGCGCAGGGGCTCGAAGGCACCATCCCCGGCCTGCAGGCACACCGCAGAGCCAACAAGTGGATGGATGCTGTCGAAACGGGCAGCAGCCCCACCGGACTGTACAGTTTGCTGCCACAGCTGGATGCCAGCGTCTGCTCACTGCCCCTGGCAGGTGCGCTGCGACCTCACCTGGGCCATGGCAGGGCATCGGCCAAGCAGGAGCGAGGTGAGGTTGTGCAGGGTGGACAGCTCTGGAGGGAGGCTCCGGGTGGCCGTGGCCCGCAGCGACAGCCGCTGCGAGCAGGCGAGACGTTGGGGTGGTGCCCACTTGAGGCATGCTGTGGCAACAAGGGGCAATCATGGGTCGGGTGGAGGGATTCTGTCCAGCCTCATGCAGCAACCCAGCTGACTGGCAGCTAAAGCAGTCTAACCGTGGCCCACCTGCAGGCGGGTGAGTGASGCMAGGCGCGAGAGGTGGCCCAGCTCCRAGTGMKRGANCTKCNCCYGCYGGAYYTTSAGAARKYGGSCCCWTGCTGCCGCMYARATCGAGGTCCACMAGCGCAGWGGCGGCRGCCAGSGCSGGCGGCACRGCRGCMARCTGYASWYCKYSMAGGCTCAAGCGGGTGAGCGCKGTCAGGTGTGCCAGGGGCTGGAAGGCGGCCTCAGGCAGCTGCTGAAACTGAGCATGGTCCAGCAGCAGCTCACGCAAAGCGCTGCAGGCTGACAGGGCGGCTGGGAACAGCTGCAGTTCAGCGCTGGAGAGGTCAAGCCGCGTGAGGGCAGTCAGCCGGCTGATGGGGGCCAGTTCTGCCTGGCTGGCGGCAGCAAGGCTGCCTGTAGCGCAAAGCCCTCGCAGGCTGGTGGGCAGCAAAGCCAGTGCCGCCGGCCTGCACGGCCCTTTAAACTTGGTCAGGCCTGTGAGGTGCTGCAGCGGGGCCCAAGCATCAGCTGGCTCGCTGCTCCCGTCCCCAAGGCGCAACTCATAACGAGCCTCCAGTTCCACTAATGCTGTGCACATCGCCAGCTGCGCGGGCAGGCGGCAGCCCAGGCCGCTGCCAATCACCAAGGAGGTGAGGGCGGTGAGGTGGCTGAGAGGCGCCCAGGTGCGGGGATCAGCGTCTTTCAAGCGGTATAACAAACGGAAGTTGGCGGCCTGCATTTGGTTGGGCAGGGCATTCGCCACAAACGACATCTTGAGGCCACAAAGCGAGCTCGACGTCGCAGGCAAACAATACTTGGACAGGCATTCGTCTGTGCAGTAGTGACCGTTAGAGCAGGCAGGGGGCATGCGCACCTTCAGACCGTGAAGTGCAGACAGCTCGACCGGAAGCACAGGGATGGCCCCGCCTCCCAGCTTGAGGCTGGTCAGGGCGGACAGGCAGGCCAGCGGGGCAAAGGCATCCGGAGCGGGTGGCGGCGGTGGCTGTAGATGCACGGTGGTCCAGTCCGTGTCTACATCCAACTCCAGCTTGCGCAGCGCGCTCAGCGCTCGCAGCGGGGCAGGGATGCGGCCCTCCAAGCGGCAGTACTCCAGCTTTAGCGAGGTGAGGGATGCACCGAGGTGCGCCAGCGGCGCCAGGGAAGCTTTTGTGGTCAAGTGCGGGCAGACAGCCAGGCTCAGCTCAGCTAGCGGGAGGGCCGCCAGCTCAGCGGGCAGAGCCTGGGTGTCCCAGCCGACCATGCGCAGCCGTGTCAGTTGCAGCCGGCCCAGGGCCCGCATGTCTGCGCTGGCTGGCACGTTGCTCAGTTCCAGCTCGGCAAGCGTGCCGCCGGCCATGCTGTGCAGCAGGCCAGGGACCGCTGCTGCCACAACTTGATCTTTCCTGCCCGGCATCAGCCACAGTCTATGTAAGCCGCCCTTGTGAGCCGCAAGCCAGGCCGCCAGTGAGTCAAAGTAGGTGGGAGGCTTGCCATCGAGCTTTGGGAACAGCCAGCCCCAAAAGAGGCTGCTGGAAAGGGTGCGGGCGCGCAGCGCGCGGCAGCAGCTGGCCAGCCGGATCCTGCGACGAGTGATGGTGGGCGGCGGATGATAGCATCAGGCCATGGTGAAACATGCCACGTGCGGCATGTCCATTGCACAGGTACGGCAGCATGCACATGAAACACATTGGTGCGGCAACCAGCCACAGCTTGAGCATGGCAGTGCAGCTGGACGCACGTGTCCGTAAAGCTCAGCTCCTCCCCAATCTCCTCGATAATGTCCAGAGGAAGTGAAGCCAGCGACAGGCTTAACAGGGGCTCAGAAGCCTGCAGGCAGGCGGCTGGGCGGCTAAACGAGGCAGGGTGCGGCGGTCGGAGGGCTGGCAGTCAGGCATGCTGCCCACGCCTTGCCTGGTCGGTGGGTTCTTCCTTGGACGGCTGGGCAGGCCGGGGAGGCATGGTGAGGAGCTGCAGCAGTGAAGCAGGGGGCAGGTGCGAGTCAGGCCGAACCACCAGAAGAGCAGCCAGCGCCCTGGGCTGCTTTGGCTGCCACTCCTGCGGCACCCCTCGACCTGGGCGGTGCAGGGGCGAGCCGCCAGCCGAGACGGGAGCCTGAGGTCTCTGGAGGCCTGTGGGCTGCTTGTCACAAGCAGCTGGTGCTGCTGATTGCATTCCAATGGCAGGATCAAGTGTGGAGCAGCTCTTCATCGATGCAGGTGAACCGCGCCGCCCATGCAGCGCTCATGCGGCGGGCGGGCGGCGGCACCCGCATGACCCAGCTGTCCATGCTACCCTGAGGCCCCACATGTCATGGCATGTCATGGCATGGCATGGGATGGCACATGGTGGTTGGAAAGGCACTTGTGGCACCAAGCTGCGGCACACCCGGCAGCTGCCACGAGGCGGCCGCGCCCTTGCTGCTTGCACAGCGCTCGAACTGCACTGCTGCCGCTTTCAATTTGCAGCTTGTGTTGAGCATGTATGATATGTAGAATGGGCGGGTTTGGAGCGTGAATGGGACACGAGAAACAGGTTTGAAGTGCACAAGCGAACCCAAATGGGCTGTAAACCCCCAGTTTGGAATGGGATGGAATGGCTGTGGCTGGAGCTCGCGCCGCAGCTCACTTGCCCGCCAGCAGCTTGAGGCATACGGTGTGGTTGTGCCTGGCAGCCAGGTCAGCGGGGGTGAGCCCGCTGCCCTCCCGCGCCCCGCGGTCGGCCCCAGCTGCAAGCAGCGAGCGCACGCAGGCGGCCTGCCTGCTTTCAGTGCCGCTCCCGCCGGTCCACTCCAGCGCGGCTTCCATGAAGCCCGGCTCGTTAGAATTGGTGCCCAGGGGAATCCGCCTGGTGTTGGGCAGGCTCGCATTGATCCGCTCCACCGCATCCCCAGCCGCAGCGTGGTGCAGCGCCGTCCTTCCGAGCGCATCCCGTGCCTCTGGGTCTGCCCCCGCCGCCAGCAGCGCTGCCACCGCCTCTGGCTGTGCTGCCTGCGCTGCCCAGTGCAGGGGCGTGCAGCCCTGGCCCGTGGCTGCCACACGCCGCACCATGCCCCTGTCGTCGCGGATCGCGGTCACTGTTGAGGCTGAAACTGTTGTCACAGAGTCGACGAGTACGCCGGCCTCAGCCAGAAGCTGGATGGCGGCGGCGCTGCCAGCCACCGCAGCAAAGTGGGCGGGCGTCACACCCTGGTATTCCATTGCTGCTGGGTCGGCGCCGGCGCGCAGCAGCGCCGCCACACACATGTCATCCATATAGCCAGGTATGGCCGCCTGGCAGGCGACGTGCAGTGGCGTCAGCCCAGTGGGGCTTCGGGCGTTGGGGTCTGCGCCGCCGTCAAGGAGGGCTTTCAGCGCAAAGGCGCACGTCAGCCCGCCGAAGGCAGCCCAGTGCAAGGCGGTAAAGCCCGTGTCATGGTCCTGCACCGTTGAGTCTGCGCCGGCAGCCAGCAGCAGGCGGACTGCCTCTGCGTTGCCTCCAAGCTCAGGCCTGCCGCCCAGCGCGGCATAAATGAGGGGGGTGCAGCGGCAGTCGTTGCGGGCATTGGGATCAGCGCCAGCTGCCAGCAGCAGTTCCACATGGGCGCCGATGCCGTCAGTGTATGGCCCGGCAGTCCGCAGCGCGGCCCAGTGGAGTGGGCGGTCGCCCAGGCCGGTGGAGGCGCGCATGTCCATTTGCATCACTGAAAATGCGTCGCCCACACACGCCTCCAGTGGTGCGCCGGCAGCGATCAGCGCCTGGGTGCCCGCCGGGCTGCCCAACAGCACGCTGAAGTGCAGGGGTGTGATGCCGCGGCACTCTGTGGCCGAGGGGTTGGCGCCTGCAGCAGTGGCGGGGGTTGAGAGGATGTCGTGGGGATGAGATCGGAATTTTCAACACTGCAGGCAGGGAGGCAGGCAGGCAGCACAGCACACGGGTCAGCAGCATGGCCCACCTGCCGCCAGCAGCTCAGCGATGCACTCCTCACTGCCGCTCATGGCGGCCAGGTGGAGAGCTGTGCACTCATTGTCGTCCTTCTCATCCACGTTGAACCCGCCCTGTTGCTGCAGACTGCGGCGCAGGCCAGCGGCATCGCCAGCGGTGGCGTAACGGTGCAGCGAGGTGCGGCCGGCATCTGCACGGCCGGGAGGGAGGACAGGCAGGTTGCAGCAAGGTGGAAACAGCCAGATATATGCTGAATCGCTGTGCCTCCACACATGGTGCTGCGGCCACTTACAGTCGGCAGCATCGCCCTGGCGCAGGGTCGCAGCTACCCTTGCATGCTGCGCGGGCGGCGGCACGCGCAGGAGAGCGGCGGGCGGCGGCGGCGGCGCCGAGGCCAAGCCTGCGAGGGGCAACCTCGGAAGGAGCTGTGAGGTTCAATTTTGCATTCGCAGTGGCAATGAGGCGCTAGGACGCCTCCCCCCAGCCAGCCCGCCTCTCGAGCGCACAACCCTCAGCGAGCTGACCTCGGGGAGTGCTGGTGCGCGCTACAGGGCGCCCAGAGAAGGGCGTGCGGGTTACAGGCCTGGCAGCCGAGCCCCTGGCTGGCGGACCGAGGGCCGCAGGAGCGGGGCGGGCCACACAGAGGATCGCACGCATGATGTGCGGTCTCTCCTGGTTCTTCAGAGAGCACAATTGAGCGGCAGGCTACAGATCGGTCAAATGTCGCTGGGTCGCCTCCGCCGCCGCTGCCGTTGCCCCCGCTGCGCCAACCAGAGCGGCAGCCCACCATTTCACCAAATTGAGCCGTGCTGGCTAGGCCACGGCAACGTCACGGATGCAACGGCTCATTGGCGTTGCCTGTGAGGTGTAGGGGCGGGTCTCTCTCGCTGCTGCCGAGGCCGCCCTCAGCCGTCGCCGATGGCACCGCTGTTGCCGCCTTGCCCCACTGCCCCGCATGGGTCACATTGGTGTTGGACATGCCCTGGCTCAACACCGGGTGGTGCGGAATCTAGGGCCAATTCCGGTCTGACCAGCCGGCAGCGGCAGCTGAGCATGTCGTTTGGCCAGCTCGATGCTACCACCCACCGCGACGTGCGAGGCGGCAGGCGGCCCGGCGGCAAATGCTGCCAGGCAGCTCATCGCTTGCCTTCCCCGCACTGCTGGACGCTTTCAAACTGCAACTCCAACCGCCCGAGCGCCACAGAAGGCGCCAGCGACGCTCCATCCGGCAATGGCGGCGGCTCGCGGCGCAGTGGCTCAGCTCAGGCCGCCTAGCTGCCCGGAAAGATGTAGACGACGACATGCTGTGGCCGTGCGCGCCATCGCTGGACCACCAACGCTCGAGCAGCAGGAGCACCAGCGGCAGCGGCGGCAGGCGGCGCCGGATCCGCAGCAATTGCAAGCGGCCCCCTCGCAAGCAGCTCCGTGCTCCAGCCCTCTCCTGCTCCTAGTGCAAGCTGTGCTGGGCACGGCAACTGCAGCTGTGGTGGCATTCGGCAATGTCATGTCCGGTCATGCCTCGCTGACCGTGGTTGCGGCGGAAGTGGCTGCGGACGCAGGTGGGTGGCAGCTGGGGCTGAGCAGGCATGCCTTCCCGCTCTGCCAGCCAGCCCTGATGCCCTGCATAATTGTTGGCACTGCCTTGGTTTTGCACAAGTCGTGTCTGTCGTTCAGGGCAGTCCATTGCAGCCATCCATTCACGTCGGCCAAGCCGCCCGTCCATGCAAGCTGCCCATCCATCGGTCCACACTCAGTTCAAACTGCCCCCTCCCCGCAGTGGGCGCTGCCGCGCTGGACGCCGCATCAGACGCAGTTGTGAGTGCTGCTGTGGATGCGCTCACAGACCCAGACAGCGAACCAGCGGCAGCCCTTCAGCAGGCGGTAGAGCAAGGCGACCCAACTGTGCTGCTGCCGGACGTGCCTGATGATCCGGAGCTCGCCGCGGCGGCTGCTCAAGAGGTGGCGGCGGGAGCAGTGGGACAGCTGTTCAGCCGAGGGGCGGGCAAGCTGGCGGCGGCCAGTAAAGGTGGGTTGGGGCGGGTCTGGTTGGCACGGGATGCACGCTAGAACTCAGCCTGCTATGGGAGGGAGGGTGCAGCGAGCTATTGTGGCTTTGACTCAGCAGCTGCTCTGCACGGCTTGTCTGAGCTGGCTTGCATGCCACCACAGTGGCTGATGCCCAGCTGTGCTATTGCGAACCCTTTGCAGCGGGCGCTGCCCTGCTGGGAGGCCTGCAGGGGGCGGCGGCAAGTGCGGCGTCTGCACTAGCTTCGAGCCCGCTGGCGCAGCCGTTTGTGGGAGGTAGCACCGGCGCAGCGAGCGAGGTAGCAAAGGCTGCGGCGGAGGCTGCCACGGATGCTGTGAGCGGTGTTGTGGCTGATGCCGTGAAAGACACGCTGCTGGACAGTTAGGCTTCCGCTCCCTGCCCTCTTTGCCTTTTCCTGTTTACTTGCCTTTTTCGCGGTTTCAGACACTTCTGTTGTGGCACATTGGTCTCCCTGCTACCTTTCATTCTCAATCAGTTGATTTCCTTGGTAACTGGTTTCGGTTGAACTTGCTTGTAACATGTCTCCAGTGATCGAAAACAGTGTTGCGTGGCCAGCATAGTGCTGTGGTGCACACTTGCGCATGGCAATGGAGGAGAAAGAACACAGAAGTGTAGGCCGTTGATTATTGGCAATGTTGGGGACTAAGGTATCGCGAAAACAATGTGGCTTGCAAGGTAGGCAGTGCTTGAAAAATGGGGGGAAAGAGGAATTGCAAAGCTAAGGTATAATCGTATCAGCCTTGAAATTGAGTGGTGTTGGGCGAGCAGCAGGCAGCCAGCTTGGCAATGCATTGGGCCGGAATGCTAGCTTGTATCAATGAACGATAGTATCAGCGAAGGTGTGCCGGGGCACATATTTAGCTGCATCATGAAGTGGGCACTTGCAGGGCCAGCAGGCCGGCAAGCGCGCCTTGGTAGCCGGCGTTGTAGTCGAGGGCCACCTGTATTCATGGGAGCGGGGAAGCGCCCCAATAAGCAGCAGTGGGACACTTCGCCTAGAAGCCGGATTGGGGAGCTTACAGCTTGGCGGCATGCAGCACCAGAAGGGCGGAAGGGTGCTAAGGGCAACCTAGGCACGCGAGCAACCGCCGTTAAGCCCAGCTCCTGCCCACCAGTCTGCCCCAGCGGCACAAGTCTGTGTCCCTGTGGCAGCCAACAGCACTCGCCTCATTCTGAGCATAGTCCTGGCGAGAGTCCTGGTAGACAGTGTCGCTGGTGGCCTGAGCGCCCAAGCCGCCCGGACCACCCACCAGCGCTCCACGCAGCACCTGCAGCAAGGCAGGCAGGCAGGGCAGCTTGGCTGAGGGCACAGCTTATGCCATGCAGTGTGGTCTTGCTATTGCAACCCATGCCAGCGGCGAGAGCTGTGCTGCCTTGTGTGTCAGTTGCAAGCAACAACACTGGCGGCTGGTGCAGACCTGGGGGTTGGGTGCGGTTGACCAGAAGGCCTCCCAGCCACATGGCACACGGCGCCCTTGAGCATCTGGGGTGGTCTTGCATGATGCAGCGCGGTGGTGGGGCCGAACAGGCGGGCTCGTGCCAAAACCGACAACAAACGAGCGGCCTGATTTGCCGAGGCAGTAGTCGATCTGGCTCTTGGCAAATGTCACCAGCTGCTTGCGGTGCTGCACGGAAGAAGCAAGAGGCAGAGGAGGGTGGCTTCGTTGGGGAGCAGCAGCGGAAAGCAGCAACCGAGTGGGGTAAAGGTGCGACGCAGGTGCGGCATTTAGAACCCACCTGGCTGGTTGCCGGCAGCTGCGCCGCGCGCAGCAGGGCAATGAACGCAACATTTGCCGTCTGACGAAGGTTGCCCCATGAGTAGTACTGGTGCCGGTGCATGCCCTTCACTGTGCGAATTATGCTGTTGGTGCCTGCGGTGCACGAGAGGGGTTAAAGGCAGCGCTGCGATCAGCTTTGCAAGGGCTGTGCATCGTACTATGCCCACAGCCAACGCCAAATGGGCCTCTTCCATTGAGACTGATAGCCGCATGCTGCAAGCTTCTGGTCACATGATCAAAGCACAGCAGGAGATGAGAAGTAGCAGCGCAAGTGGCTGCGTGCCCACTGCCGCCGCTCACCGTTGGCCCAGGCCCAGGGCAGCAGCACCTGGCTGGTCAGCCAGGATTCATACTCCGCTTTGCCGGGCAGGTTGCTGGCCCCTGCGGTGAAGCGCGCAATGTGCAGCAGCGCCGCGGCGGCGGCGGGCGTCTGCGAGTCAAAGTCCAGCTGCAGAAGGGAAGAGGGAAGGGCTACTTGAGTGCCATGCAGGGAATGCAGCTGCTGCCGCTGCGCTGCTGTTTGTAACCTCCGTCACTGTCACCCTATCCAGCCAATGCAAGCGTGCAGTGTTTCACTATGTGAACAAGAAAACGGCAAACAGGAGCAGTGCGCACCACAGCCTCACCATGTGGTGGTGATAGCTCTCCGCCTTCCAGTAGGAATAGGCACGCTGCAGGTGCATGGCATTGCCTGCAGTGGAGTCCAGAGAGCAGATCCAATGTGCCACTCATGCGCCTGGCTTGGCAACAGGATACGCGAAGTTTCCGAAGGCCGCAAGTGTGCTGACCATGCATGACACGGTCTGCAGCGGCAAGGCAGCCAGGAGGCAGCACTGCAACAGCAGGTGCACCTGTGGCTCGGTACATCCAGGCCGAGGACAGCATGAGCTTGTCCAGGTACCTGCAAAGAGCAGCAGCAAGTAAGCACCCTTCGCCAGGTTTCTGCAAGAATGGCATGCAAGCAATATGTGCCGTGTCGACCTGGCCTGCACGCCAGGAGCTCTGACCTGCTGCTGGGCACCAGCCCCGCCTGCTTCACTGGCTGGTAGCTCGGCAGGCTGTCGCAGAAGAGGCCTACGGGCAGTGCAAAAGCAGAGGGGCGTGAGCATGTAGGAAGGCAAGGTGGCCGATGCATGCCGCAGAGCATAAACGCAAACAGTGCACAAGCGGGCACACGCTGGGCACACACTTGCACCCAGCCCCCAGCATTGCCTTGCCCATGTTGCCGGCACTGAATCGCTCCCAGCCACATCTTACCCGGCTTCTCAGTTGCCCAGGTGTGCAGCTGCTGGGCGTGACTGAGCCAAGAACTGGCCAGCGCTGGGCTGTCCTTCTTGAGCAGCATGGAAGCGGAGGCCAGTGCGGCACTGACCTGCAGCGGGGTGCACGGCAGCAGCAGCTGCTGTGAGGCATGCAGCCAAGCAAAGAGAGCAAGGCACCCACGGCATAGCGCAGCGCGCTGCAATGCGCACGAGTTGTTGGGTTGCAGCCACGCAACTGCCCACATGCTGCAACGCCTCAACAAAGCACACCACAGCACGGCGCAGCGTGCGCACCATGCCCAGCATGTCGGACGCAGCGTGCTTGCCGCGGTGCCACGTGTATGCCGTGCGCGACACGCCCACGTGATCCTCCTCTGGCCGCCCCCAGTAGTTGTGATCCTCATTGGGCTCTCCAATCAGCCCAACAAACCGTTCGGGGAGGGACTTGGTGGCGGGCAGATGGCAGGCGGCCAGGTAAGTCGCACCCCACCTGTGGAGAGAGCATGTGGAGAGGGTGTGCAGGTGATGCGACGAGCAGCCATGCAAGGCACGGGGCACAGTAAAAGGGTGCAGCCACACGTGTATGCCCAGCAGTATGCGCCGAAGTGTGCGCAAGGGCCTCACATCCACACCTCCCCGCCTCACTTGGCGGCCTGCTTGGCGTAACCCAGCTGCCCCGCGGCCTCCAGGCCGGACGCGAAGTCGAGCGCCGCCCAGGAGATGTACAGAGTGGACAGGGCGATTGTGTAGGAGTGCTTCACGTGATCTCCGGCATCTGCGGCCAGTGATGTATGGGCAGAGAGATTTCGCTCGTTAGACGTAGCAGCATACTCGCGTGGTGGGACGCTTGGGCGTGATGCAACCTGCCTGTGCAGGTCAGCAGTGCAGAGCAGCACTTGCGAGCATGCCCTGCTAGCTTGAATTGCAATCCCCCTCGTTGGGCATGCGCCCACGCACCATACCAGCCGCCCACAACAGGGTCGGACAGGTGCGAATCGTTGCGCCACGTGACCCGCTTGCCAGTGCTTGCGGTCTCCGGCAGGTTGCCGCTGCGCTGGGCCTCGTAAAACAGAAAGTTCAGGCCCAGTGCCTGCTTGTACTGGGTGGGCCCGAACGTGGGTGCTGCCCGGGCGGCCTGCGGCAGGGGAGGCAGGCTTGGAGGGCTGTTGGGAGGACACAGCGGTCGAGCCAAACTGCGACCATGCAGCGCGGTGGCGGCGGGGGCAGGCGGCCGTTCGGCATTGGCGGCCGATCCGTGTATGCGGCGCCTCAGCGCAGTCCACATGACAGGCTGACGCGCCTGGGGGCTCGCCAGGAGCAGGAAGAGCAGGGGCAGCAAGAGGGCGCGGCCCCCCGGCCGCCTGCTTTGCGGCCCGGCTGGGCTCATCTCGCAGATTGTGCGCAGGGGGGTCTGCGGTCCAGTTGCAAGGGGAGAACGGCGAGCCCGCCGGCATGTGACGGCTGCCGCCGCTTGGCGATGTCGCAGCTGCTGACCGAGCGGATCAGCTCAGCGGCTGGGATCTGGCCATGCCCTTGTCTAATGGCAGCCCCAAGCTCAGCGCTGAGGCGGCTGCGCTACACAAACTGTTGACTGAATGCTGTTCGTGGTGGCAATGCCGGCCTTGCGCTGCTCCAACCCCAAGCATTGGCGGCCATGCGTAGCTTTGATGTCTGCTGCGCTTAACCTTCCGCCAACGCCTGACGACGATGACTGCACGACAGACTGCCCTGCCAAATTCCGACGGCCGAATAGCCCAAAGTTACATGTTGATGTCACGCAGGGAGGTGGCAGGGTTCACGGCGCATCAAAGCATGACAACATATCGAGTTGAGTTTGCTTGGGTGTGCTGTGCTGGGCGACCAACGTGCCACGCACGGCAGCAGCGCCGACTTCATCTGCTGCTGCCCGCGTGCGGTGCAGCAGGTGCGGGCTCAGGTTGGGCCTGGGTGCTGCATCAGGATGGTGCGCGGAGCTGAAACCGCCGGGCCCAGCAGATGCTGGAGTCACCCTGTGAGCGCCATGAGCCTACACGCTTCGGCAGGCGGTGAAGATGCCGCGCACAACCTGCTGCACGGCCACCACCTGCAGCAGGAAGGTGGGTGGTAAATACGATCCGTGTTGGAGTGTGAACTGTCGGTCGAGGTGGAAGGGCAGGAAGAGCGCGCAGGGGCAGGCACATGCACCGGAGTGCGGCGAGAAGCTGCCAACCGCTCGCCCGCCACAACTCCCGCTTACCGGAGCCAGGAGGATCGTCTTGATGCCAGCAACAACGCCCGCCATTGTGTTAGTAGATCGTCAAGGGGAAGGGTGGACCTGCAAAGCAGAGGGGAAGGAGAAGCTGGCGGGGCGTCGACGGAGGAGCGGCGGCGGCGGCGGCGGCAGGGACGGCAGGAATACGGCGCGTGCATTTTGCGGCTCGCCAACGCACACAAAGCCTATCAAACCGGCTGTTGAAGCATTCTTTCAACACGACAGCTTATGCACACGCCCCCCNAGCGACCCACCTTGTGTGAGAATGCAGTGGAGGCAATGGAGGCGTAGAGGGCACTGAATAAAGGAGGAATGAATGGTTGGGTGCGGAGAGCCATACCCAAGCAATGGTGCTGACGCAGCGTGCTGCGCTGCTGACTTGGCGCGGTGCACGTCAGCTGCCCGGCGCCCAGTCCTAAGTATTCCCCGTCATCTTTACAGGACTTGCCCATTGCTCGGATTGTGGGACTATGAAATGCGCAGAAGCGCCAATCAAGAAGCTCCCGGCCGCTCAGCCATCCACATCCATGTCAGCCGCTGCAGGCGCTAGCGGCGGCGAGAAACGCTGCTGSGCCTGCKGTGCCKGCTGCCCGCCGTTGGCATGGCCGGGCASCAGCGGCAGCGGCGGCGGAGAGGGGCCCTTGGTCTCATGCTGCTGGCTGAGGGAGGCAGGTGGTGGGGCAGGGGTGGTGCCTGCCGCCCACGGCGCAGCGGCGGCAACTGGCGGCGGCGGCGGCGAGGCCCCCGCCGCGGCAGCAGCACCTGCTGTGAGCTTCGCATTCAGCGCCTGCGCAGCGGCCAGCGCTGCCTGCTGGGGAGCCGTCGCCGATGCGCCGGGCTGGGGAGGCGGGGGCGGCGGCGCGGCGGCGCTGTCTGGCTGGCTGGCTGGCGGGGGCAGCTGATCAATGGSYGCCTGGACGGCGCCCTTGGCAGGCCGCTGCAGCTCCTGCACCGCCTTGGCCTCTGTGGGTGTGTGAAAGTTAGGCAGGGGAAACATTCGACGATGAGCATACACTCTCAAGCGAGCTGCCATGCCTTGCGTGCCACCCCTCGCTCGCCAGAGCAAGGTGCCTTCCGCGAAAGTGCCGCAGACCAACAGCAGCAAAGCAGGCCCTCTCTGTGCTCTGCGCAGTTTTCAAGGCACACCCGCGTCGCGCAGCATCTGCGGCGTGAAGCGCGCCACGTTGGCGGGGTGCTCCAGCCCCGACAGCAGCAGGTAGGGCAGCAGCGGGCGGTGAGCCTCGCTCTGCGGCGCAAGTGCAGGAGACGGCGTTTGGTAAGCAGCAGTGTGTGCTGGTGAGCACCGTCGGAACAGCCCAACGCACACCCCAGGCTGCCGGGCCACATTTGAGGGTGGCAGCGCACAGGCGGCTCATAGGCTGCATGCCCAGGCAGACCGTAGGCAGCACGTCCGCCACGACAGCGCAAGGACAGCACAAGCAGCCCACCTCAGGCGACAGGTGCGCGTACATGGAGCGCACGGCTCGCAAGTATTTGAGCGACGCCGAGCCATCTGCAGGCCGGATGAGGGCGGGATCGCAGCAAGGGATTGGCTGGAGCGCTGGCCTTGCAGGCGGCCTGCTCCAGCCAGCAGCAGCAGTGTGGTGGACCAGCGGCGGCAGCCAACAGCAGCCATCAGCAGTGAGCAGCAGCAGGCGACACCGGCAACATGAAATGAAGCCGGCTCACCCTCTCCCCTGCAGTCCTCCCACAGCTGCTGCTCCAGAGCAACGGCCGCCTGGACAGGAATGGAGGCAAGCCAGTTTAAGCGTGAACACTGGGGTGGAGCAACCAGGGCTTGCATTCAAGTGTTTGGACACTAACAAGCAGGGCTGCGCGCCAGTGAGGACGAGAAAGCTCCAGGCTAGGCTTTTGCAGCCCGCTGGCTGCCATGGCAACCACAATGCAAGCCCGCTGAAGCATCAGCGCGTGCCTGCAGGGGCGTCTTCTCGGTTGACAGCGCCATCAAGAACACTTGGATCGCCGCATCGCGGTGCCAGTCGCCTGCGGGTTGGACAGGAGTATAAAGGCTGAGACGTTTTGGTAGGAAGAGCAGGAGACCAGCAGGAGGATCAGCAGAAGCAAATGCAGAGCTCCCAGCTTGGCTGCGGGGCAGGCAAGGTGGCAGCACCAGCCAAACGCACGCAGGCATGCAGGTTGCCGTTCGATGCCACAAAAATACACATGCGCCCTGCCTGCACAGCACATCGAGCATAGCGCATGGCGGCGCACCTGTGCTTGTGAAGGCCAGCACAGGGCCTGCAGGCTTGCTCTCCTCTTTCGGCTCCTCCGCTGCTGCTGCTGCTGCTGCTGCCGCCGCCGCTGAGCCGCCAACCATCGGCAAGGCCGGGGGAGCAGCCACCAAGTCAACAGATCGCTCACGCTTCACAGCCGGGTGAACCTGCTCGTCTGCTGCCGGCGGTGCTGCTGCTGCTGCCGCAGCGGCAGCCGAGCGCTGCGACGGCGGCGGCGGCGGCCGCCCGGCGGCGGATCGCTTGGCTGCTGGCGCAGGCTGTGCGTCCTGTTGCTTTGCTAGCGCTCTCCAGTGCACCATCAGCACTTTCTGGTTGGCCTCCATTGCGTTCAGCTTGGCGTTGCAGCTCGACTTGAGGGGTTCGTGCCACTTGGCGAACGTGCCAACCACCCGGGCCAGTGGGTCACCGCCTGCGCCAGTCAGTGCATGTGGAGGAGCGTAAGCAAGCAGAAAAGCGAGCAGGACAGGCCTGGCTGCGTGGGACAACGAAGCCTGGCCAATCGCAGTGGTGGCGCACCATGGGCTTCGTCCGCAGGCCAACCGCAAGGCCGCACGAGTGAGCAGGAGGCGGCAGCAGCAGGCCACATGCAGTCGCAATGCCACCAGACTGCTGCCAGAGCGCGCACGCAGAGCTGCCGGCGCACCTGCGTCCTCCTGGCACGCTTTGAGCTGCTCGATTGTGATGTCAAGCCCATCAAGCTCCTTGAACAGCGCAGCTATCGTCCCCGCCTCCTGGAGTGGATGAGACGCGCACGGGACAGATTCAAGGGTGAAACAACCACACAGCAGGCAGGGCAGTGTGCCATGCCAAGCAGCTCGGCCACAAGGACGTCAGCCGCAGCAACCCCACTGGGCCGTAAAACCGGATGCAGGTCTCCCAAAAACACAAGCAGGACACGTGCGCCACAGCAGGGTGCAATTTTGTTGGGCAACACCCGCCCACCTGTCCCGCCTGGTTCAGCGCCGCCTCCAGCCGATCTTTAGCCAGCTGCAGCTCCCGCCGCTTGCGGTACAGCACTGCACATGCAGGGGTGTTTGGGAAGGTGAGGGTGGGAGTGGCAGTGGAGGACAGATGGGGGAGGCACAGTGCATGCGGGGCATCCGTTAGCCTGCAAGAATGCAAGACGGGAGCGCAAGGCGCCATCATCCAA
Source organism: Chlorella ohadii (assembly GCA_025026875.1). Classification (NCBI taxonomy): domain Eukaryota; kingdom Viridiplantae; phylum Chlorophyta; class Trebouxiophyceae; order Chlorellales; family Chlorellaceae; genus Chlorella; species Chlorella ohadii. Next base: position 183,036 of record JADXDR010000096.1, read on the forward strand.
AACCTCCCTGCCACCGCCACGGCAGCCCTGCTGCGAGCCACACCACCCACGAGCCACATGCTTCAGCAGCCTGGTACTCACTTTGCACCATTGGGTCAGGGTGCTCGGGAACCGCAGGCGCCTCTGGCTGCTCTGCCGGTGCTGCTACCGCTGGCGCCGCCGGCACCGGTTGCTCAGCTGCAGCAGCAGGTTGCGCGGCAGGCGCCGCCTGCCCCCTGCCACGTGCCGGCCGCTTGGCTGGAGGCGAGGCCGCGGCGTCTGCCCCTGGGGGCGGCTGTCGGGGCTCTGCAGCAATGGCAGCCGCAACCAAGCTGCCCCTGCGCAGAGGCGCCCCAGCAGCTTGCTGCTGCGGGGCGGCCGGCGCTGCCTGCCCCGCAGCCCCAGGCCCATGCGACAGGCGCCGGCGCTTGGCTGCCGACCCGGGGGCAGCAGCACCTTCATCTGCTGCCCCTGCCTCTGCACCTGCTGCCGCCGCCGCTGCTYCCGCTGCCGCAGGTGCCGCCGTAGCCTGCTGCGGCTGCTGCTGGGCGGCAGGAGCTGCCTTGCCTTTGGCCGGCTGTGCACGCCCACGCTTGCGCTGCCCGCGGCCTGAGGCTGGCGCCTGCTCGGCTGCTGCCTCGGGTGCCTCCTGGCCAGCGGCTGCTGCCGCCGCCTCTGGCGCCGGTGGCACCTCCTGGCCCGCCGCTGCCGCCGCCCCAGCTGCCTCAGCTGCTGGATGGTCGACCTCCATGGCTGCTGCTGCTGCAGGCGGCTGCTGTGCTGCTGCTGCAGGCACCTCAGCAGGCATGGCAGGCAGGACCGGGAGGCCTGCCGCCACCTCGCCCTCCGCAGGCAGCTGCGCGGGCACAGGCACAGGCATGGAGACTGGTGCTGCCGCCGGAGTGCCGCCGCCAATCGAGATGTTTGATATTGTGGAGGCTGCCGGCTGCTGCTCCGCGGCCGCCGCTGTGGCGTCCGCAGGTGGTCCCTCGCCGCCTGCCGCGCTGGCGGCTGCCACGCCAGCCTCAGCTGCTAGGGCCTGAGCATCAGCGCTGACCTGCGCCACCAGGGTTTGAAGCTCCTCGTCCGCCGCTGCAGCAGGCGCCGCAGGCGCAGCAGCGGGAGCCGACTCTACAGCCGGCGCAGGGGCCGCTGCTGGGGCACTGCCTCCCTCGGTTGCTGCTGCTGCTGCTGCTGCTGCGGTGGCAGCGTCCTCCTGCTGCTGCTCGCCCCGCTTGCTGCGCTGGCGGGCGGGGGCGCGCGTGCGCTGCGCCCCTGGCTGTGCACCAGCCTCCTCGGGCTGTGGCGACGCTGCAG
>JADXDR010000097.1:0-19201 GCA_025026875.1 Chlorella ohadii
CACCGCGCCTGCGGCTGCAAGTGCAAGGTCGGCGAAAACTGCGGCAACCACTGATTGATTGATGCATTGCTGCCCTGCTGGCGGGCGGCGCTGCGCTGCCGCCCGCCGCGGCGCATGCACAAGTAGGCTTTCTTGAGCTCAACCTGCTGCGAGCCTGAATTCTTTCTACGCATACGTGTAAGTTGTTGGGCGAAGCGGGCGGTCTTGAAAACTCGCAGGCGCGCGACTCCCATTGCCATCTCCTGCAACAGCGCTCCTGCTTCCACCGCCGGTCAGTCACACACGCTTACAGTTGTAATGGTGCCGAGAGAGGGCCCGCGCCGGCCTGCAGAGCGCGCTGGTGGCCGCGCGATCCAGTCGGACTGGGGCCGAGTTGGCATGGAACACATGGAGGAGGGAAGGGCTGATGCCCCGAGAAAATCGCGTTTCCACGCATTGTTGTAGCCGCTGTGCCCGGAGGAGCTCGCATTCACTGCTCCTGGGGCACCCGCCACCTCCCAAAGCCGCCTGCGACGCAGTAACGCCCGCGCCCCCTTCACCCGGGCCGCTGCTGCCCGCCATGGCGGTGGAGGCCACCCTGGAGGTGCTTGCGCCCGGTGCGGCGCTCAAGGGTGCGCTCCAAGCCGCTCCCCGCCCTACCAGCGGTACGAAGGCTGCCGCCGCCGCCGCGAGAGAGGCTCCGCGGCGCAGGCGAGGTGGCAAGGGCGGCATGGAGCGCTCCGACACCGCCTTCCTACAGGGTGAGCCGAGGGGTGGATGTGGGTGCTGGGCGCCGGCGCCACTGAGGCCTCGCCCGTCAGGCTCTACCGGCTGCAAATCCTGCCTCCCCGTCTCCCACCCATCATCACGCCCCCACCGCTCTGCGGGGCAGGGTAGCAAGTTGGTGGTCCCCCCCTCCAACTGACTCACCGATGTATTTACACGTGTCGCTGCTGTGCAGAGTGCGACTGCCGCGGCGTCCGGGGCGCGTGCCCCCCGCCTGCTGTGGTCGGCCTCGCAACCTGGTGCCCGTATTACGCAGCGGCCACAGTGGGACCGCCGCGGCTGTACCGCTGGCATGAAGCACCCGCGGTGCTGCGCTTCAATCCATTCATCCGAAGGTGTGCAGCTGTCTTGATGCAGCAGTTTCACTCTTGTTTTGGCGAGCAAGCGCGTGTCTGCTGCTGTCCTTGAGAGGAGCACGAGGCAGGGCCGCATTGCTTGCTGGCCATAGCAGCATTGCCCTTTGTACACACACGTCAGCCATCCAACTGCCTGGCGCTCACTCCCTTGCTCCCACCCACGGGCTGCGGCAGCGGCTACCGTGCGGGCCTGTCGGCGCACCAGTGCTGCGCCTCGCTGTTGCAGCTGCACAATGAGAGCGGCAACATCTGGAGCCACCTGCTGCCCGCCCTGCTGATGCTGGCGCTGGCGCCGGGCGGGCAACTGCAGGCCTGGCACGGTGCGGCGGCAGCCTACTGGGCCAACGTGGGCAGGTGAGGGCGGGGCATGGCGTGTGTTTGTGGGTGCTACGTACCGGAGCTGAACAAAAGATCTCGACAGCTCCAGGTGGTCGAGCTTCCTATTGGCAGCTGAACAAGCGCCGTAAGTCCCATGTGTGCTCCCGCTCCCCACCCGCCTGCAGCATTTTTGCCTGCTTCCTGGGCAGCGTGGCCTACCACTGCTTCCAGGCGCACCACCACTGCCACGACCGCCTGCTCAAGCTGGACGTGAGAGCGAGGGGTTGGGAAGCAATGGCAGTCGTGCAGCCGCTTCTTCGCAGCCGCTTCTGCGCACGCTGCTGCCTGCACCACCATACTGTGCCTGGTTGAACTGTGCAGCTGTTAAAGTGCTGTAATAGTGGTTTGATGCGGGCCGCACATACAGCCGCTTGCTCCTGACCGTGTGCATTTGATGCGGTCGCTTCCTGGTTCCAATGTGTGCAGGTCTGCGGCATTCTGCTCGTGCTAGTTGGCGGGGGTCACATGGTGAGCTGCTGCTGCCTGTTGCTCTGATGGTCGTGCGCCCTGTGGCCTGTTCAGACCGACACAGCCACCGCCACTCGCTTGCCTGGCGAATCCTGTTCCGGCAGTACACACATGTGCTCAATGCTGCCACGACGCCCCTCACCCCTCGCGCAGGTGCTGTGGTGGGGCTTTGCCTGCTTCCCTGCGGCGCGCCTCACCTTTGTGACTCTGTACTACGCCTGCGGAGCGCTCAGCGTGTGGGCTGCCCTGCGGGCACAGACAGCAGTGGGGCGCGGTCTGCCCATGCTAGCACTGCTGCTGGTGCGGCAGGCGGCATTTGGCACGCGGCTGGCGCTGGAGGGGTGGGCGGGGGCACCCGCGCTGCGCCACTACTTTGCAATGGAGGTGCGCTGCACCAGCGCTGCAGCATGCTGGCTGTGCCACATCCAGAGGGTGGACGCGTGGGCATGCTGAGCAGCTGGGCACCAGGCAGCAGCTGTGCAGTGTCGTGCACTTGCTGGCTTGGATTGGTGCCCTCTGCATGCATCACCAAGGCTGCTGCGCTCCTTGTACCACACAGGTGTTCTCGCTGGCCGGCGGCGCGCTCAACGTGCTGAGGCTCCCCGAGCGCTGGCTGCAGCCAGAGGACCCCAAGCAGCCGGCGCCGCTGGACCTGTTCTGCAACTCCCACCAGGTGGGGCGGCAGCGGTGCTGGGGCTCAGTCATGTGCGTGTTATTCCGCATTGCGGCGCCAAGTCACTCAGCGGGCACTGCTGGATTTTCAGGCTCTTCTGTGCATCGCTGTTGTTGCCTTCCAACTCCACAATGCCCTTTTATGTCCCCCGCAGATCATGCACGTGCTGGTGGCGCTAGCGATGTGGCAGCTGCACCTGGGAGCAGACGCCGACCACCGCCGCTTCTCCGCCCTGATGGACGGCAGCCTGGCCTGCCCTGGCCTGGTGGCTGCAGCTAGCATGAGCTGAGTGGGCTATTGAAACGAGAGCAAGCAGCCTCTGCTGAAATTCCTGAGCGGAAGCGCGCTGTACATGTCCGATTCATGATGTGATGTTTATTTGCCAATGAACCCTGCCCTGATTTTTCTGGCGCTTTCAACACACGAGCCACTCAACGTTGGACCACACCGGACCTGAATCAACTTGCTGCAATTGATTCAAATGTCAATGTTTACAGATGCTCACGATGCCATGAAATACCTGGGACGCTTGCAAGGGGAAAATGCAGGCGCAGATGGGCAGCAGACTTGCAGAGGGAGTGGCATTCACATCGCAGAAACCAGGAGGTCTGACCACAGAGAGAGGAAGGTAGGTTGATGAGGCTCGCCCAGCTGCCGCATTACTCCAGCTCTCCACGGATGGTGCTGCACTGGTTGCGGCCGATCGGCTCCCGCAGGCAGTTGTCGATGGCTGCAGGACAGGGCGGAGCAGGAAGCTTAGGTGCAGGAGTTATGTGCAGCTACCTGGATAGTGCATCCACAAGTTGGCTGCATTTGCAGACCCCACGAAGGCTTTCCGCTAGGCTAGGCTAGGCCTGGCATTGGAGCCAGCCCAACGACACGCCCTTGCTTGCGCACCTGCCACCGCGTTCACGATGCTCACGTCCTGGCCCTTGTCCTGCCAGTAGAACTTGGTGCCATACCGGCCAGCCAGCCGGCTCCAGAAGTTCTGTTGTTGGGTGGGAGGAAGCAAGCAGCAAACCGGCGAGTGAGGGGGGGAAGTGCATCTGAGCATGCAGCAGCAGCGGCGGCAGCACACAGCAGAAGGCAGGCAGGGTAGCGGCAAGGGCGGCAGCTGCTCCGACCCCAGCTGCAAACAAAGCTGCCCATCGCACGCCCCTGCCTGAAGGTGCGGGGGCAGCACAACAGCACAGCGCTGCTGCGATAGGCAGGGGCGCACCCGCGGCACTAGGAGGTCCACATTATCGCCCACGTTGAAGTTGAGGATGTTGCCTGGCACACAAGGTAGGGGGAGCACACTGTTGCTGCGTGGCCGGGAGCTGGACATTCGTTTGCAGGCCACCACCGGTTGGACAGGCACGGGCAAGCCATGCACAGGCTGTCCACAAACAGGGGCCAGCATCTGCCCACACAGTTGCCCATAGACTGCCTCACCAGTGTTGGGGTCGGCCACGAACACAACGGTGTCCGCATCCACGCCCTGCAGTTGGAAATTGTTCAGACTCATGCTGATGACAAATGGTATCTGAATGAGCTGGAACACCAGAGCAGCAACCCCAACCAGAAGCAGTCTGCAGGTGCCAGCCACTGCCGCACAAAGGTTGCAACGGCATGGCGGCTGCAAGGCATTGCCAAGCCAATGCTACAGTTGGTAGAGAATGCTACACTAAAGCGGCTCACCCAGTAGTCCTTGATGGCCAGGCCGGGCGTCTGCACATGCGGAGTAGCAGAGGCGAGTTCTCTGTGCTTGTGCCAATCGGTAGGCAGCTCCGCAGCAGCCCCTGCCCGTGAGAAACAAACAGGCCAGGCCATCCGGCTTCCGCCTATACCGGCTCCACCCGGCCAGCGTCTTTGCACCAGCACCATGAAACCACCACCAGGCAGGCCGGCATGTGACCTGGCAGGCCGGCATGGGGCGACAGYTGCCCTGCCCCCACCTGCGGGTAGTTTTGTGCCAGCACCCGCAGCTTCACGCCGGTGTCAGCCTCCAGCGCCTCCACCCGGTCCCGTATCCGCCGCTCCTGCGGCACAGCAGCACAGCAACTGTTCGTGAGGTGCCAGTGCCTGCTGCACTACAACGTGGTAACTGCAGCTGCTGCAAGGGCAAATTGTGCGCAGCCGCAGGATGCATGCTGCCACGACTACCCACAGCATCCCGCTGCTAGACAAGAGTGGCGACCCGCACGGCACCTCGCCCTCGGTGAGGAATCCAGCCACGTCGATGACAGGGGTGAACTCGCCCGTGGGCAGCAGCTCCGGCTTGTTCACGCCCTCCAGCCGCGCCTCGGCTGCAGGTGGGACGAGGGGCGCAAGTGAGGCGGTGGGTTGCCCATGTGCAGCGAACTGCGACAGCGGAAGGGCAAGCGCAGGCTATCCGACGTCTAGACATGACGCAGTCTCATTAGTAGGAAGGCCAGTAAGCGATGCACGCCGCAGCCAGCCCTGCTGCCGCCGCCGCCGCACCTCCCGCCGCCAGCGAGAATGTGAGAGCCACGACGGTCGCCGCCTGGGCGGCGCGCTCCCTCAGGCTGGCGCATTCAACCCGCAGGGCGGCGGCCCGGCCCACCGGCGCCTGCTGGCGAGCGGCGAAGGGCCGCACCGCCACGGGCGCCGGGGCCAGCGCTGCCCTGCTGCCGACGGCCTGCATGATTCCCGCAAGACGATGCACAGGCCGATCGCTGCCATGGAGTGCAAGCCTGGTCGGCTGCATCAGGGTTCTTCATGTTGGCACGCCTTTCGGCCTTGTTGTCTGATTTTATGCATCGGGCACGCATATAGAATATCACAGTCGGAACGCAGGGCGCTCCGCGTGGCACTGCAGTTGACCTGCGCGCCACTCCTTCTCTGGCCGTCCAGGAGGCGAGAGGCAATCGCAGTTATCGTTTTGAGGACATCGCTGCAACCGGCACACCTCAGCCTGCCCAGCCGCCATGCCCGCCGGCGCCGGCGGCGGCGGCACCGCGGCCCTCACTGCTGGCCTGACCCGCGAGACGCTAGCGGCACTGCACGCTGCTCAGGCCGGCGGCCAGCCACCCTTCCTCATCGTGCTGCCCAGCGAGCCGTCCTCGTCCAGCCTGCGCTCTGTGGGCGCGGAGCCGCTGCCGCAGGTGCGCGCCTGCTGCTCGTTCGGTTGGCGGGCAGTTGTCTCAAGACAGCCAGTTTGCTCCCGCCACATCCTGCCCCGGCGCAAGCACACAAGTCACTGTTGGCTGTCCTTCTCCCCAGCACCCACGTCACCGCAGGTCTGGCAGGACCTGTTTGCCTGCACCCGCAGCGCGCAGTCTGATGCCTTCCTCGACAGCCTGGCCAGCCGGACACCACTGTCTCCGCCGGCGGGCCTGCGGGCACAGAGCAGCCAGCGCAGCTCCAGTGCAGCCAGCGCCTCAGCCAGGAGTGCAGCAGCGGATCCAGCAGCAGCAGCAGGAGCAGATGGTGCCGGGTGTGCCGGCTCTGGCGCTGCGGCTGATGGTGAGCCAGGCGCCGCAGCAGCGGCGGCAGCAGGAGGGCAGGCAAGCGCTGCGACGGCAGCTGGAGGGCAGGCAAGCGCAGGCGATGAGCAGGACCCCAGCCTGGGCATCAGCAGGGACACAGTGTTCGCCCGCTACCTGTCCCCAGAGGCGCTGGTGCAGCGGCACCGCCTGGGCAAGCCGGAGGTGCGGCGGCTCTACCAGGCCCTGCAGGTGCGCTTGTGTGTGTGTGAAGGTGTTTTTGCCCCGCCTGGGATATGGCAGCCGCAGTGCCTGGTTGGCTGAGCACCACCACTGCGCCATTGCATGCTGGCGCAATGTCGGAGCTTCCCACTGCCTCTTGACACCTGTTCCATTTGCTGGCTGCACTCCCATGCTTGCAAAATGCCGGCAGGTGTACAGCCTGGCCTTCCACCAGACGATGCTCGGGTGCACCGCCCACGCCGCCGACAAGGGGCTGCTGCTGCTGGCGCTCTGGCGCGGCTTTGCCATGCTGTGGGACGCCGCACTGCAGGCGAGAGTGCTGGCAGAAGACGGCAGTGGGCAGCCTGTGCTAGGCACACGCCAGGGACAGCAGTGCTCCTCTCGGCAAACTGCGGTGTTGGGGGCAATTTCCATCCGCCTGCAAGCCTCCCTGCAAGTTGCCTTGGTGGCACAATGTCTTGTGCCCAGGCCATTGACCCGTCCCCTCCTCGCTGCCGCCCTTGCGTAGGTTGTGTTCCCAGCCGAGACGGTGCAGCAGAGCCGGGAGCGGCAAGCCGCCCTGCTGACCAGCGAGCGTCTGCTGGAGCAGCTGGGGGAGGAGCAGCAGCGCAGCCAAGCGCTTGAGCAGGTATGCAGAGGGGAGCAGGGGCTGGGTGGTGCCACTCAGGTGTGTGACGGCGGTGATGCAGCCAGTTGCAGGCAATGGAGGGCATGCCAGACCTGCCACTCGGAAGGCAAGGAGAGCGGTTGTCACCAGCCCGTGCCGTTGGGTTTCCCCTGTGCAGGAAAACGCGGCGCTGCGGCAGCAGGTGGAGGGCGTGGTGGTGCAGATGCTGTCTGTGCAGGCCGACGCTTCGCTGGCGCAGCAGAGCGTGGCGGGGCTGCAGGTCCAGCTGAGAGCTGCGCAGCACGAGCGCTCGGCGCTGCAGGCCCAGGCGATGGCTGCCCGGAGGGAGCTGCTGCTCCTGCAGGTGAGATTTTGTGCTTTACAGGCTGTTGAAGCGCGGGAGGAGTGCTACGTTGCCTGCCCCACGTGTTATGCCTGTCATGCCCTGCTGCGATACTTGGCACGACAGGCACGCTGGCTTGCTTATATCCAGCAACATTTTTGGCTCAGCTGGCCTGCCAACCGCCGCTGGCTGCCCGCCGTCTCATGCACCTGCCTGCAGGACAAGATGGCGGCCCTTTCGGGGCCCCAGGACCAGCTGTTCAGCCAGGTGCAGCAGCTGGAGCGCGTGGTGAAAGACAAGCAGGCGCAGCTGAGCGCGGCTGCCAAGCAGGTGACAGCAGTGTCTTGTCCCTTGCTAGATCAACTTCCTTGGGGGCAAGTGCAAGTGCAGGGCATGCGGCGGTCGCATGGGGAGAGTGCGCTGCGCAGTTTGTCTGCCTGCTGGTTGTGCTCGTTTGTCTGCTGCACCTGGCTGGCTTCAGCTGCACAGCTGTCCCTACCTCACCGCCGAACCCACACCCGCCTCCTGCAGGCGTCCAGTGCTCTGGCTGGCAAGGAGGAAGCGCAGCAGGCGGCCAGGAGCGAGCGGCTGCGGCGCGAGGCCGCAGAGCAGCGCGCAGAGCAGCTGCAGGTACGATTGGTAGCAGGGCACTGCAGGCCGTGCTACCCCTTTCAACTGGCTTGCTAAGGGTTTTGGCGCGGGCAGTCTTGCCTTGCAAGCTGGCAGTCCTTCGTGCACCTTCAACTGTGCAGGTTCAAACGCCCCTGCTGCATGGGTGCATCTTCCAATAATCGTGCCTCACCGCGTATGCCCTTTCAGGAGAGCCTGAACCAAGCCGCCCTGCAGCTGCGGGCTGCGCAGGCGGCTGCAGCGGCCCGTGAGGAGCGGGATACCGCCGAAGCAGCGGCAAGCAAAGCCCTGGAGGCGGCGGAGGCGGCTGCCAGGTGTGACTGCAAAGCGCTGGCTCGCCTTGTGTGCGGCGTGCTATTGCATTGTGCAACAGACAACAAGCGCACAGCCCAGGCAGACTGTTGCTGTATCTCATGCGCCGCTTCCATGGTCTGGCCGTTAACCCGGCGCTTAAGCCGACACGTGTGCTGCTGTTCCCGCCAAGCCGACGCTGCTGCCGAAACTGCACTTCACTGGGCTGCATCATCTGCCCATTTTCCTGACCCGATGCTACTGCGCTGCAGGGAGGACGACACAGCGCGGCTGGCGCGAGCCGACGCGGAGCGGCGCGCCGCGGCAGCAGAGGACGAGGCCGCCGCCCTGCGCCAGCAGCTGGAGGCGGCGCAGCAGCAGCTGGCGGCGGAGCGCAAGCGTGGGGAGGAGCTGGTGGGGATGCTGTACCCTCTCACAGCCAAGGTCAAGGCGCTGCAGGCAGCAGCAGCTGCAGGTGGCGGCGGCGAGGGTACACCGGCGTGCGGAGCGGCAGCGCAGGCGGCAGGGCAGGCATCGGCCCGTTAGATCGCTTTGTACCAGTCTTGATTTCGTATCTGACGAGCTGGACATTGGGAACTGGGCTGTGGCATCATACCTGCAACTCGCAGCCAGGATGGGGCACAAAGGCGGCGGCGGCGGCGAGCGCCGCTGCACCTTGCCGCCGCTGAGGGTGCTTTCGGGTCGCATGGCCGCCTCGCTCTGCTTCATGTCGCCCCAAAGCCCCTTTAGCAAGCAGCGCAGAGGGTGTGAGCGTGCATGGGGCCTTCCGGCACTTGCTCATTGCACTGTTCAGGCGTGTGCCGCCGCAAACCCGGCTTCTTCAACACCGCACCAAGCCTCCGGACGCAATACGCTCCCATTCGCGAGGCCTGCACGCCAGTGTCGGACCGTCCTCCGCCCCAACCAGCCATGCGCTTCTGGGCAGCCATCGCGCTGTTTGTGTTGTGTGCCTTGCCGAAGGCACGCGCCGAGGGCCCGGGTGCAAGCCTGATCCCTGNAAAGCTGCCGTCGGCCGCGAGCGCCGCGGTCGCCGCTCCCGCCCACCACTGGGGCAGCGGAGGCGGCGTTGTTGTCATTCCGCCTGGATTTCCCAAGGACGTGTCGCTCGACAACAAGCCCTGCACGTGAGTAAGGGTGGGACAGCGAGATGCTGGTATGCTGACCGGTATACCCTGTGTGCACTGCTCCCTACCCAACCCTGTTGGGCACCCCCATCGTGCTTGTCCAGTTGACGTCAGAAACCCAATGCTGGAAGCTCTGCCAGTGCCCCACCCCGNCCCTCCCCCTCACAGCTACACACCCGCAATCATCAACAGTGCCAGCGGTGCACTGCCAAGCCCTCCCATCACAGCTTGCAACGACGCGCGGCTGTCGGCGGGCCAGCAGGCAGCCTGCCTGAAGTGCATCGGTATCAAGCGCCGTGACGTCTGCCTGAAGACAACGGCCGCCACCTACTGGCATGCTGACGACCAGTCTTGCGCCTGGTGCGGCCTGGGAGACTGCGTGCATTGGGACCTGCTTTGATCTGCACGACAGCACACTGCACCTACCCGCCCCTCCGGGCTTGCCTGCCGCCCCCACCCCTGCTCCCTGGCACTCAGGGTTGGGCAGAGGCCTAGGGACCGCCACTCCTGGGCAGCGGCCAGCAAGACCACAGAGATCCGCTAGTGAGTGGGGAGCATGCACCTGTGCTGCTGCTACTTTGGGTTGGCCCCACCGCACCCTAGGCCGGCCACTAAGACAGGTGATGCGCCTCAAGTGCCGTCACGCCGCCATGGGGGTCTCAGGCTCGGCCCAATGCGCGGCTGCTGCACCGTGCTACTGAAGCCTGCCTGACCTGCCAATAACACGCCTGCCCCCTTTTGCAGCTCGCTTGGCATCAACGCTTTGTGTGGGTATCCCGGGTTGGGCCTTGGGGAGGACGGGGGTTTGGGTCAGGCAGCGCCCGGCTTTGGGTTGACAGACGCACAGCCTGCCTACATGCCCGCGCTTGCCCGCTCTGCGCTGCCATCTACCTGCTGTGCCTTGAGAAACTGCCCAACTGCTCGGATGCCCACACCTCCCTGCTTCCTCTCCTGTTCCGTCTTTCCCTTGCAGATGACACGCGCTTGAGTCTGGGTGAGTGGCAGCGGAGCGGGTTGGGCAGCCATATGGCTGCATTCAGTGCTGCAAGGCTGCGGGAGTCCCATCCGATAAGCTCCCCTGCTCCAGCGCTGCTCTGCTGGTCGAAGCACCCGCACATGCATGGAAAAGCACCAACGGCTCCACCCTCCCCCTTCCCTCCCCTGTCGGGGGCATCCTGCTGCAGCTGACAATACGTGCCGCGTGGATGTCAAGGTGGAAATCGTCAACCCGTTCACTCAGCAAGTGTTGTGAGTGGCGCAGCTGCAGGTTTGGATGGGCAGCCGGTGGCAGCGGCAAGCTGGAAAACTTGTGCAAGGCAGCCGCGCGGCTGTGCCACTGCCTGCAGGGGTAGAGTGGCTGGGACGATGATGTTGATGATGATGCTTAATTTTTCCCGATTGCTGCCACACCATCCCACACCCTGCAGCCCCGTGGCCTGGATGCCAATGAGCATGTCTGGAAAGCTGGCCGATGGGAAGGATGTCCCGAAAGGCCTGATTCCTTGGGTAAGGGAGTTGTTGCGTGCAGATGACAGGCACGCTTCGTGCGAAGGCTCACGCATTCGGCCAGGATGGTTTCCTCAATTGTCCGGACTGACTGCCCAGCAGAACCTGGAGTGCCCAGCAGAACCTATCCGCCTGGCTTCTCCATCCGGCCCCTTCGACTGTCCTGCAGCTGGCCTGCACCCTGACCAAGGGCACCAAAGTGTGTCAGGGCTCCATTGACCGCCCTGCTTTCATCAAGACAGAGCGTGGGTGTTGGGCGGTGCTGTAACCGTTTGTTGCCCATATTGTGCGTCTGCCTTCTGCCTGGCAGCGGCTTCGATGCATGCGCAGGGTGCCTGGCCACTTCTCAGGCCAGCTGTCTGGCTTGACCGCAATGCGTACGCGGTCGGCTGTCTCAGGCCGCCGTCCGCCAACTCCCAACCCGCAGCCTACCTCGGCATCTATCAGGAGATCTACACAAAGTGAGTTACTGGACACTGACTGTTCCGCAGGCCTGCAGCATGCCCTGTGCCCTGCCTGAGTCTGGTGCGTCACTTGCCCTGCTTTTGGCATGAGCCTGTGCCACAAGGCCTCGCCCCCGTTCTGCTGCCCTGCAGCCGCCTGGCCGCCGTGCTGGAATGGCAGAAGACGAACGCCACGTGCCTGAATGCGCCTGCTGAGACTGGCACATGTGCTGCCCTGCCTGAACCTTAGTGAGGGTGATGCAGTGTGTGAGGGTGCTGGGCTGAGCAGGGGCAGGCTGGCACTGACCGCATGCCGGGAGCAGGCACACGCAAGCACCGACGGCGCCCGGGGGTCACTCGCACGCGACACTACCCCCCTCCCCGCAGCAAGTTTGACTATGTGCTGCGCGTCACCGAGCACCCCTGCAAGCCCCGCATCCCACAGTCGAACAAGGCTGCTAAGACCCTGAAGGTCGGCGCTAAGGCGGGCTGCACGCTTGATGTTTCTGTGCAGGGGGCGTGCACCTGCATTTGAGCCTGCGCCTGTTCTAACTTCGTGGCCCGACCGTGTATTCGCAGGTGCCCTATGCGGAGGTGGGCACGCTCATGTGAGTGTCAGCGCATGAGTTGCTAGACCTTCAGCAGGCACTCAGAATGTATGGCGGTACGCTCCGGTCTGTGCACTGGCCAGTCATAGCAAGAGCAGATGGCGCGCCTGACTCCACTGTTGCGACGCACTCCTGCCGCCTGCTCAATAGGTACGCTGGCGGGAAGCAGTTTGATGTGACACGCGCGACGTACTACTATCTTGAGGTGCGGCTTGGCGAGCAGCAGCAGCACACCGGGCAGCAGCAGGGACAGCAGCGCAATCGGCGGCAGCAGCAACAGCAAATGTGCATTGGGAGGCAGCAGAAGCAGCAGTTCAATTGGCGGCAGCAGCAGCAGCAGCAGCAGTGCACCGGGGGCCAGCAGCAGCAGTGCACCGGGCGGCAGCAGCGGCACTGCACTGGACGGCGGCAGCAGCAGTGCACCGGGCGGCGGCGGCAGCAGCAGGAGCAGGAGCAGGAGCAGAGCACCTGGTGGGCAGGGCACCTGCAGCCGGCCTGCCACTGCGTGCATCTATTTCCAGCTAGTACCTGACCGGCCTCTCCACCCACCTGTTGCTGCAGGGAGCCAGGAGTGTGCAGTGGAGTATGCGCGTGCCACGCCAGAAGGGCCCAATGTCTCCCATGTTTGTTGCCGTCATCAATGTGACCACGTGAGAGTGAGGGTGGGGCAGCAGGTAGCCGAAGTGGTGGCGGCTGCCAGCCGGTGGCAGGCTTGGTGTGTGGCTGGTCACAGCATGGCGGGGGGTGTGAGGATCATAGCCCGCGGCGGCACAAGGACACCACGTTGCTCGGAGTCCTTGACCTGACTGTGATGGGAGCAGCAGCTGACTGCAACAGCACGGCTCCCCTGCCCATTAGAGCCCGACTGCAAGACGTGCGCTCCCTCCGCTATGCTCGGCGCAGCTTCTATAATGCTGCCTGCACCTGGGCCCCTGATGGTGTGACGCTGAGCTGCGACATGTCCGCCGCCGCCAGCCAGGCGCTTCCTGGCACCCCATGCACTGGCTACGTGTGCAGGGGCAGCTACACGTTCAGCGGACCTGCAACTGCACAGTGAGTGAGGGCCCGNTGAAGGTTGAAAGCTGGAGNCAGGGGCCGCCTGCTNGGAGCATGCGGAGCCGTTGTGGGTGGTATTGCCCTGTGTGCTTGCCGTTNTGTCACGTAGCTCAGCATATAGCAGCCCAAGTGGTCAGCCTGCACGTTGGTTGCTCACCAGGTAGTGTGTCAGCTGGCGCGCACGGCAGGCACGGTCCACGCACACAAGCCCCACCTCGCTGCTGCCATGACGCAGGCACGGCCTGATGGTGGCTTATCCACGGTTCACCTACAACACCAACATGCCCTGGATTCTGAACGCAACCGAGACGCCCACTCAGGTGCGTCCGGGGCTCCTTTGAAATTTGGCATGTCGGTGCACACCTGGCAGGTTGACAGCGGGCAGGAAGGGTGGGCAAGGCGGTGCACGCCTGGAGAGGCCGAGGCCCGGTGCAAACACTGCAGGCTGCTGGTCTTGGCGGTGCAAAACGTTCTTCGCCGGAGAGCGTGCCGGCCATGCAGCTGGGCAGTACCGCGCTGGCTTCTGGCCACCGACAATGCAGCTTGCTACCCCAGCAACACCTCTGACGATTCTGCCTCGTCCATCTCCCAGATTGTGGACATCTTTGAGGTGGTGACCGCGTGAGGCATTGCGAAGGCTACACCGTGACGGCTGCTCCCCCTCAATTGCAGCCCATCAGGCACTGCCGCCTGCTCATGCCGCCCTCTGGCCCTCGAGCAGGGGTGGCTGGCAACGTGCCACATGCGCATCGCATGCAAGCACCAAGTTTGGTGTCCCACGAACCGCCTGCATGTGCAGACCCTCCCTCTTTGACACTGATCATCCTCTTCCCCGCTTGCCTAAAACGTCCTGTGTTTGCAATGCTCACATCACTAGCACTTGCTTTCCCCGAACCCGTCCCTCGTTTGCAAGAATGCCCATCACTTTCACTCACTTTGCCGAAGCCTTCCCGCCTTTGCAATCCCATTTCACTCCACTCAATTTGCCTGAAACCTTTCTTCTTTTGCGCCATGCCATGCTCACAGCCAGCCTCGCTTGAAGAGGCACCTGTGCCAGCGGCAGTACTAATAACGCTTCCACTTGGGGTCCGCCCGGCTTTNGTTGTTGAAACCACGCAGCAGTAGCAGAGTGCACGCATTGCTCGGANGCAGCAGCTCACATTTCAAGACNAGGGAGGGAAGAGCAAAACGGGCACGAAGCGGGCGGCGCAGAAGGGTACGCGGAGCGGCAGCCGGGCCGGTGGCGGCGGCAATTGCGCAGGCTCACATACTCTGGCTGAACTACTTTCCAGGGTACAATGAACGGGGAGGAAGTTCAGGGGGGCAGAGCTGCTGCAGGGAGGTCCAGTTGCCAAGTCAAAGTGGGGTCCCGCGAGCTGTGTGCATCCTGCCTTTGTGACGAGCAAGATTATGATCTCCACATGCACAAAATGCGGGGCGCAAGCGGAATGACGCCCTGCTCTCGCAAGCCTCACCTCAGCACGAGCGCAGCACGGGCGCATTCTGCTCCAGCTGCCCCAATTCAGCTTGCAACGGTGCCTTGGCATCGACGGTAGGCAGGACCAGTCGTGTCTGAGCAGTCAGCCCTCTCTGAACCCACCTGTGCAGCAGCACCAGCGAGCGCTGGCCTTCCGCTTGGACTCTGCGGGTGAGTGAACTTCCACTCTGTGCAATGGGCTTCAGGAGCTGCGTCGCGGCCCACCAAAACGCAAGGGCCCGCTCCAGTCTGCTCGCTGCGTCTGGAGCTTGCCCGCACCTCCAAACAATAAGCTGTTGCATCGCCAGGAGGTGAAACACGCTTGCAGCGCCCTCCGCCTCGGCGCCCACTCACCCGCCGCCGCCGCTGCCTGCCCGCCGCCTTCCCTGCCCGCATTGCGCCCGTGGGCTCGGATCCTTGCCACAGCTGGTAGCACTCAAACTCGTGTGCTGCCTGCTCCCTCTTCCGTGCCTGATCAGGAGCTGCAGCCATGAGCGCGGCTGTGGCGCCAGCAAGCACAACCGCCCAGGCGGCAGGTGCTATGGAGACGGTGCTGTCTCGGGCCAGCTCGCTTGCGGCGGAGATTGACCGCAAGGAGCGGTGAGCGAATAGTTTAGCATTGCGTTGTTGTCCTTCTGCAACTGCATGCACAGGTCAGGCACGCCCAGCAGCAGCCGAGTGACGTGCTGAGCAGCGCTTTACCTCCCCACTCTGCCCATTGCGCGCTGCGCAGTTTCATGCACGAGTTGACTTAGCATATCCTGCTCCGTTCTGGCCCACGCCTTTGCACGCACCATTCCACGCTGCCCCTGCTGTACAGGTTGACGGCACGGAGCGACGTTACACTTCTGTCCCCTGGCCTGGCACTAATCCTCTTCACTGCCCCTTGCTGTACAGGTTCATGGCGCGCAGCGACTTTGCATTCATGTTCCACGCCTTTGCCCTCATCATTCTACGTTTACTCCTGCTGCGCAGGTTCATGGCGCGGAGCGACTTTGCCTTCATGTTCCACGCCTTTGCGCTCATCTTCTACGTGCGCACCTGGATGTGGCACACCACCCCCGCGGCCGCCGGCCTGCCGGGAGCCCAGGGCTTTGGCTGGTTCTTCCGGTGAGGCATGTGTAGCGCGGTGTACTGAGAGGGGTAAAACGTGCATGCACGAAACTGCAGCTGGTTCTTCCGGTGAAGCATGTGTAGCGCGGTTGAGTGGGAGGAGTGAACCACATGTTCCGGCACAGCGCTGCGGCTGGCCAGCAGTGGTGGCGCATGGCGGCGCAGCCGGTGCAGAGGTGGAAGCACGTTGTTGCAACCAGCCGAGCGTCCATGCAACCAGCACGCCCCTCACTGCGGTGCCCCTGCTGCGCCTGCTGCAGGTACCTGACGTTCTGTAGCTACACGCTGCAAATGGTGCAGCTGGCGGTGTGCTGCATGGCTCATGTGTCGCGGGTGCGCTGCTGCTGCTGCTGCGTGTTGCCACCGATGCTGCTGCTGCCGCCGCTGTTGCTGCTGCTGCCTTTGCTGCTTCGGATGCTGCCGGCGCTGCTGCTGGTTACTGGCTGCCTCGGCTGCCGCCGCCGCCGCTGCTGCTGCTGCTACTGGTTGCTGCTGCACTTGCTGTTGCATCCCCAGCTGCTGCCCAAGCTGCTGTTGCTGCCGCTGGCGCTGCTGCCCCACCGAACTGCTGCCCAACTCCCCTCTGGCCTACTGCATGGGTGCTTACTAAATTCAAGTTGTTGCTGACGATCCTTTTAACTCTGAATCTCAAGATCCTGAATTAATGAGAGCATTTTTCTGTCGCTGCTCCTCTTCAGCAACCCAAGCGCAAGCGGCGGCTCACCGAGCTAGCAGACCAGCTGTCATGCGCGCTGTTCGGCATCGCCAACACGGTGACCGCGCTCTTCTTCGCGATCGAGAAGAGCACCAACGTGAGGCGGGCTGGGCTGGAGGGTCCCTTGGACTTGGCATGCTGCTGTGGCTGCAGCACGCTGGGATGGGCGAATGGCTGCTGCCATTTGCTACCGAACGGCATCGCGTCAACATGAAGGCTTACAATTCACCTCTTTCTGTTGTGGCTGCAGGGTCTCGTGGAGGGCGGCGCATCGGACCGCCCCGCCTGGCTCAACATGGCGGTGCACGTGGTCAACTCGCTGGTTGCCTGGCTCGACCTGTTGATTGGTGAGCAGCCTGCAAACTCGCGATTTTGGCATTGAGTTGAATGGCGGTGCATGTAGTCGATAAGCTGGTCGTCTGGTTTGACCTGCTGATTGGTGAGCAGCTCGCACACTAATTTGGTGCCTGCAAGCCCGCAATCGACAGCCTCTGGCTTGCTCGCAGCCGTCCGCGCTGCACCCTTCGCAACAGAGCAGCAGGCTGATGCATACTGCAAGGTCGCAACCCTCCCCCACTTGCGCCCACGGCCATCTCTTGTGTCCACTCTTGGTTTGCATCCCTTGCAACCCGTTGACCCCGCCTGCGTCCCTGCCCCTGCCTGCAGTTGAGGAGCGCAGCTTTGAAGGCAGCAGCCGCCACCTGGCGCTGCTGTTTGCGGTCGCCTACTGCACCTGGCTGCTGGTGGTGCGCCAGCGCTTTGGCAAGGTGAGTGCCAGCTGCTGCTGCCGTTGCTGCTGGAAAACTGCAGTTGCCGGTCGCTTGCTGCAAGCCGCTTCGTGCTGGCAAGGTGTGCGCGCGCTGCTGCTGCTGCTGGGCCTGCTGCTGCTGCATGTGATCTGCTCTGTTATGGGGCCAGACCCAGCACGCATGTGCGACAGCATGCGTGCGCCCACCCACATGCTCCTAGCGCCATCCATCTGAACGTCTTCTTGTCCCCCNCCCCCCCCCCCTCCCCCTTCTTTCCCTGTGCAGTTCCCTTWCCCCATCCTCAACAACCTGCCCTTCCCGCTGGGCTTTGCCTCCTTTGTGCTGCTCGGCTTTGTTGTCGTACTCTTCGCATTCCAGCTGGGCAAGGCGGTCAAGACACTGCTGGGCGGCGGCAGCAGCAGCGGCAGCGGCAAGAGCAGTGCGCCGCGCCGGCGGCGCTCCAGCGGCGGTGGCGAGAAACCTAAGGACCAGTGAGGGCAGTGAAACAGGCGCCTGTGCCTCGCCCACCCCTGTATCAGTTTGCTCTGCTCCCGCTGTAGCGCTGCTGCGCATGCTCTGCTCTGCTGTCATCAAGTCTCGCTCACACTTGCGCACACTCGCTCCCGCTCTGTACCCTTTTGCCCCATCCCTACTGCCTCCCACTTTTGTCCATGCCGCACTGGTTTGGTTGATGCTGCCCCACGAGCATTCCTGCCTGGTTGAGAGAGACGGCTGGGCCCCTGTTTCGTTGATGCCGCCCCTTCCATGACGGCGCATCCCCCACCCGCACTGCACCTTTCATTTGGCATTTTGCGCGCGGAGTGGCCTTTGTAACACTACAGTTTGACGTTTTGGGTTGAAGCCAAGTTGGTTTCTGACTGCAAATGCTGGCGTTCTCGTGCGCATGATGGCCAACCGCTCAATGGTGGTGCAAAGCGACTGACATTGCCAGGGAACGTTTCGGTACTTTGTATTCGCTGCATGCAGGCCTGGTAGCGCGCTGCCTTCGGCTGCATTCCACATGTGAGAAGAGCTATAAACGTGTTGGGGCACCAGTGTGCTGCTCTGCCACCGCCGAGCCACAGCGTGCATTGCACAGCACAGTGTGCGCCTGCCCGCAGTCCGTTGCCGGCATTCCAGTGGACGGCCGGCAACCCAGTCTGATGCCGGCAACCCAGTCAGTTGCCGGCATTCCAGTGGACGGCCGGCAATCGAGTCGGTTGCCGACAACCCAGTCGGTTGCCGGCAACCCAGTCCGTCGCCGGCAACCCAGTCGGTTGCTGGCAATGCAGTGGACGGCCGGCAATCCAGTGGGTTGCCGGCAATCGAGTGGACGGCCGGCAATCCAATTGGTTGCCGGCAGTCCGGTGGGTTGCCGGCAATCGAATCGGTTGCCGGCAATCGAGTCAGTTGCCGGCATTTGTGTGGACGGCTGGCCTTTGTGAAAGGCGTTCAGCTGCTTACCGTCGCGCCACAGCGTGCATTGCACAGCACAGCGTGCGCCCGCCCCCATGCGGGCATGAAGCCTGCCCTCCCGCCGCCACCCTCACCCATTCCCACCTCGCCTCTACCCACCGGCTCCCAGCAAGCCCTGCCACCGGCAGCACCTCCCAGCCCACCAGCACACTAACGGCAAAGAACCCTAGCACCATGGCGTCCGCCCTGCGCCCCTCCGCCGCCTRCATCGCCCGCCGCCAGGCTTCCGGTGAGTTGTCGCTCATGCAGCTGTCTGAATTGGGGCCTGGCGTGGCGGCGCGGCGCCGAAATCTAACGCGGCTCCCGCAACACGCCCCTCCCCGACGCGCTTGCCCTTGCCTCCCGCCCCTCGCAGACTGGAACAAGATCCCGGTGGTTTCCAAATCCTTTGCCGCCGCACTGCACGCCAAGGTGGGCCGCCGCCGCCGCCGCCCTGCTGCTGCCGCCTGCTGCTGGCATTGCCCTCAGCCGTCCCTCTTTGCCTCGCTGCCTGCCTTGGCTGCACTGTTGCCTCCCATCTCGCTGTCATGGACTGCTGTTCAGCACTCTTGCATGCGTTGCCCGCCCACCATCGCACTGCCCCCACAACCCCTGCCCGTCCATCTCCTGTGCCACTCACCRCCCCTCCCCCTTGCCTCCCCTCCCCCGCCTGCAGGCCMGCAATGCGCGCGCCCTGCTCCACTCTGCCAGCAGGCGCATCGAGGCCGTGCATGCCGATGCTGCAGCGGCCG
>JADXDR010000097.1:19610-72544 GCA_025026875.1 Chlorella ohadii
GCACTGCCGAGCAGCGGGCCGCCGTCGCCGAGGCCGGCCGCCCCGGGCGCATCTGCGCCTGGCCATACCTCACCGCCGGCCCGCTGCCGCAGCCGGCTGCTGAGGCCCCGCTGCCGCTGTATCGCCTTGCCCTGCTGTTCCCCAGCCAGCGCCGCTGCTGATCTGACGTGTTGTCCCTTGCACTGCTGCACCAAGCAGTGCCTGCCTTGCCCACTGTTTGATTCATGTCCAAGTTTGTCCTCCCAACGTCCTAAACTATTTCTTGTTTTGCTCAATTCGGCTATTCAATGCTCCTTACGCAATGAGCACACCGCGTCGTCAGATGCTAATGTGAATGCAAGGTGGTGACGATTGGAACGCATGCAAAAAAGGCTTAGGATTTGCTCTATGTGGAAGGTTTCGTTGGGCGGGGCAATGCCACAGGATGTTGGGAGTGTTGAGTCAGCTCTTGAGTGAACTGCCGGCTTTTGGCCCAAGGCCGCAACTCAGTGCAACGACTGCCCCTAACCGGACGGCATGTTGAACAGCGATGCAGCTGGATCCTGAACTGAGCCAAACGCAGGCCGGTCTGGGGGGCATGCATGGCGGCCATGGCGGCGGCAGTGGCGGCGGCAGTAGGCAATGCCGTCGATGACGCCGCGCCCCGCAAATCCAGCATTAGCTTGCTTTCTTGTTTACACTCCCCGCCATCCAGCCCGCCGACAAGCGTCACGCGTCTCGTCCCACCTTGCAACTTTGGTCTGGTGCACGGCAGCAGGTCGGCGGGCGGGAGTTCAGTAGTGCATACACGCTGTGCTTTGGGTCTGCATTCGATGGGGATGGCAGCGGCCGCGACCGCCCAGCCGCGCCGCTCGGGCGGCAAACTCGCCTGCAGGGCGCGCCGCTTGCTGCAGCAAGCACTGAAACGCCGAAAGAATGCATTCCGCCGCTCCGCGGCCGCTTCCGTTCCAGCCGCTCACCGCCGCCGCCGCTGCCGCCGCCGCCTGCAGGGCAGCAAAGCAGAGCTTTCGGCGGCATGGGCGTGAAGAAGGGGCTGCAGCCGGTGCTGCACACGATGCGGGTGGTCATGCGCAACGGCGCCAGCTTCAACATCCAGACCACGATGCGGAGAAGCACGCCGTACATGCTGCAGGCGGTGAGGCGGCGTGGGCGGGGGGCTAGGTAGGAAGCGTGGCTGGGAGTGCCTCGCATGCAGCTGCCAGCATGAACACTTACTGTCCCATCAACTGGCGGCCTGAGCTGGTGCCGCCCGTGGGTTTGGGATGTGCCTCGCTACTTGTCGCTGGCTTAGCGTTCATTGCCTCTGTCTGGCTGCCGCCCACAGGACACAACGACCAACCCGGTGTACACGGGCGAAGCGGCGGGGCTGAGCGTTGAGGACCAGCGCATGCAGGTGCGTTGCTGTTGTCGTGAGCGGAGTGCCGCTTCGCTGCTGTGCAAGCTGCACCCAGGCGGTGAATGGTCGTGTACGGGCGGCGGGCAGAGTGTTGAAGATCAGCGCAGGCAGGTGCCGCGGTTTGGCAGGTTTTGCAGCATAAATCGTAGTAGCTGCTGGCCAAGTATGCAGAATTACTGGTCAATCAGCCCTGAGGCCTGACCTCCAATGCTGTACCCCTGCACTCCCACTGCTGCAGCGGCTGCTGTCCAAGTACGAAGGCTTCGTGGAGGAGGGCGCGGGAGCAGACATTGCCACAGGCACTGGAGCGGCACCCAGCAGCAAGGCGGCACCACCGCCGCCGGCAGGCAAGGGCAAAGGCAAGAAGAAGTGAGAGGTGCAGTTGGCAGCCTTTGTCGCTCCCTTTCAGTGCTGCCAACCGGCACATGGTGCAGTGCCCTCCCTTGCTTGAACGTTCTCTTACTGCCTTCCCTTGCTCCTGCATTCCCTTGCTATCCGGTGCTGATTGCGCTCAGCACCCACTCATTGCAGTCATCTTGTAACATAGACCGGGTTGGATGGTGCTGGCATGATAGACAGGGCAGGCCAGGCCGTGCATGGCTGCATGGCTGCAACCGCAGCGGCATTCACTTGTGGCTGCGGCTGCTGTCGTATGCCGGCTGTGAGTTCCTTCTAAGGCTGCCGCGCTGAAGGCTGCCGCGCTACTGCGAGACTTACTGCTGCACCGGCTCGCCCTCCTGCTGTGGCTGCTTCTGCTGCTCCAGTACCTGCCCCGCTTCCATCACCACCACTGCACACAACAGAAGAGACAGGGCGCATGGCAGTTGGTTGGGTAGCATGGTAAGTAAGATGGGGCGATGAGGCGGCAGTGGATCCACAAGACTGTCCTCTTGACGCATTCCCTGCACAGCCAGCTGGCTGCCACACTTGGCTGCAACCCTTCCCATGCCCGAGTGCAACACCAGCAGAAGTGTGAACAGACAGCGCCAACTGCTGAAAATGGCCCCAGCCCACCTCGGCCGCAGCTGGCAATGGTGGCCTGCCGGTGAGCCACCTCCATGATGGTTGCCCCCGGAAGCTCGCGCCGGATGACCTGCAGGGAATGTTGACGACGACAAGTTGCGCTGATTGAGCAACCGGAGTCCGGCAGCTCTGCTCAGCAGCGCCAGTGTGCCTCGCGGGTTGCATTGGTCCAGTCACAAACACCAGCCAAACCGGCCAGAACACCATCCAACTCAACCGCCATCCCAGNCATCCCCAGCAACCGCACCTCGTGCATCAGATCGGCTGTTGCGGGGTCCACTGATGACGTGGCTTCGTCCAGCAGCAGCAGGTGCGGCGCACGCAGCAGCACCCGTGCCAGCGCCAGCAGCTGCTGCTGCCCCTGGGACAGCGCTGCTGCGCCCTCTCCCAGGCGCAGAGACAGCACAGCTGCCTCCTCGCCCTCCTGCTCTGTTGCTGTTCGCTCGCCGCGCTCTAGGTCGGGGCAGGCGCCTGCTGCTTTGGGCACGGCTGCTGCATTTCCTGCTGCTGCTGCTGCTGCTGTGGTCCTTGGGGCTGCAGCGCTGCCTGCTTGAGCTGCTCCACTGCGACCCAAGCCTGCTTCTGCCTCGGCCGCCGCCTCGGCCGCCGTCCTGCCGGGCAGCTGTGCCAGCAGCGGCTGCCACAGGCACACGCTGTGCAGCGCTGTCGCCAGCTCAGCCACGCTGTGCTGGCCCAGCGGGTCCAGGTTCTCCCGTACCGTACCCTCAAACAGGAAGGGGTGCTGCGGCACCACACCTGTTGCAAGGGGGCAGTGGGCAAGAGGTGATCGCGCACAGCCGGTCATTCGCTGCCTGCACTTGTAGCAGCAGGCAGTGGTGGGCTGCAGGCGGCAGCGGGCTAGCTGCCTGCACTTGTAGCAGAATGCCGCTGCTGTGCTGCACAGCGCCACCTGCGCTCACTTCCCCATGCACTCACCAATCGCGCGGCGCAGCGTCTTGGGTGGCAACGCTGCAACGTCTGTGCCGTCGATGGTGATGCGCCCGGAGCCAATGGGGGTGAGGCGCAGCAGGGCGGCCAGCAGGCTGGACTTGCCGGCGCCGGTGCGGCCGCAAATGCCCACGTGGCTGCCTGCAGGTGAAGCAGTAGCAATGCAAGGTTGGGGTAATGCAGTTCTGTAGTGGCAGCTGACTAAATGGCAAGTCAGACCCTGCTGTGCGGCGGTCGGCATGCCCGCAAGGCTCAGAGGCATGCATGCTAGGCTGGCTGGCTGGAGGGTGGCCAAGCACTCGCAAGGCAGCAGATGGCAGCTTGCCTGGCTGGATGTCCAGGCTGACTCCACGCAGCACCCAGGGGCTGCTGCTGCTGCTGCCGCCGCTGCTATTGCTGCCATTCCTGCCGCTGCCGTCACCGCCACCACCATTTGCAGCTGCTGCTGCCGCAGCAGACGAGCCTACTGCCCCGCAAGCTGTGCTGGCAAGCCCACCGCTGCTGGCCGTGCCTTGCCAGGGCTCATAGCGGAGCCACACACCCTCAAAGCGCACATGGCCCGCTTGCAGCCAGCCGCTGCTGCCCTTGCTGCCAGCTAGGGCCGGCGCCGGCAGCAGCGGCGGCAACAAGCTGCCCTGCCCGGGGCTGCCCGGCTGCTCAGCTTTGCGAGCGGCTCGGCTACTGGACTGCTCGCTAAGCCGCGGCAGTTGTGGCAGCCCAGCAGGCCGACTGTCTGCCGCTAAACCGCCCCCTCCCAGCTGCACATATTGAAACACTCGCTCAGAGGCCACCATCTCTTGCTCTGTAAGCCGGAGGGAGGTGGGAAAGAGCAGCCCCAGATCATTGATGTGACACACTACGTTGGCTGTGCTGCGCAAGCCGCCTCTGCAAGCCAGCGCACAAGCTGCCGTGCATGCGTGCTGCTCCTATCTGCCCGCGCCCGGATGTGCTTCGCACCTGTCTCAGCCGAGGCAGACAGCAGGCCGCTGAGCAGCCCTGTGATGGGCAGGACGTAGCTCAGGCTCAGGCCCACCAGTCCTGCCGCCATGCTGTGGCCTGACGAAGAGCCGCCCCCAGCTGCTCCTGCTGCTGCTCCTGCATCCCCTGCTGCCTCGCCAAACTCAGGGCCGCCCGCCTGAGCCCAGGGAAGTGACCCCGCATGTTCTGCAACCGCTGCCATGGCCACAGCCGCAGCCAGGGCAGCTGCCATGAGCTGCAGGCGCAGTCCCAGCCAGCTGCCCGCCGCGGCGCTGGTCACTGAAGCACGCTGCTGGGCCGCCACTGCTGCTTCTGCCGCGGACAGAAAGTGCGGCTGGGCACCAAAGGCTCGTATGACGGGGCCTCCGGCCAGCGCCTCTGCACATGGGGGTTATGGAATGTGGGAGCACATGAATGCTGGCTTCAATAAAAAGGGCACGTGTGGCCAGCATGCCAGGCCAGCCAGCAGCGGTATACAGTCGAAGCAGCGATATGCAGTTGAAGCAGCACCGCAAGCGCAACAGCCAGGCCAGCCAACGCCAGCACGCGCCTAAGAATGCGGTGTAAACGGGTGACTTGGCGACAGAGTCGAGCCGCCGAAGCTCCCGGCTGGTGGCCCTGCAACCAAAGCAAAGGGATGCGCAATCTCAAACAACAGTGTAAATCCTGCCCAGCCACTTGAATTCAATTTAGGGTGGGCCGCCAGCTAGCTGTATAGAAAGGGACAGGACAGTGCGCACTTGCGTACTTTGCCTCAGGCACCCTGCCTTACCAACAGCAGAGAGCATATTTGCAGTGCAGACAACAGACCCCACCTGTAGTAGCGCTGCAGCCGGCGGTAGGCGAACCCGAGTGGCGGCAGCAGCGCCAGCACCAGCGGCTGCGAGCGAGCAGGCGAGTGGAGTATGGAGTGAACGTCAAAGCCAGGTCGAGGTGGAAGGCACACAGCACAGCAGCTGAGCAGCGCGCCACTGCCACAACTGTGCAAGGGGGTGCGCACAAGCCAGACCGCAGTTCGGTACCGTTACGCCCACCAAGCGTCTTTGACTTCCATGCCAGTACTGAAGTAAACCTGCTTGCCTGTGTGAGGCACAGCACGGTGGCTATACCCGCCAGGCTGGCGCAGTAGGCCAGCAGGATGTTGAGGATGAAGGGCAATGAATCATCCACCGTGGCTGCACACAAAGAGAATGCAAGGGGTGTGGCAATAGCGACCAGATGACATGCCATTGCATAGCATGCGAGCAGTTTAGCAAGAGCAGCATGTTTCCTGCCAAGAGAAGCGCATCAGGTTGCAAAGCAAGCGAGGACGCACAGCAGGAACAATGGCACCTGAAGCGGCAGCACACCTGTGTCGGAGGAAAACCGGTTGAGGATGCGCCCGGAAGGCGTGGCATCGAAAAATGCCAGCGGCAGGCCCAGCACTGAAGCCAGCAGATGGTTGTGCACTCTCTGTAGCAGTGAATGATGATTGGACGCTGACAGGGCAATCGTGGCAGAATAACACACATCAGCTGCTACATTGCATGCGCAGCGCTGCAGCCAGCAGCCGTCCCCGAACTGCCTGCAAGCGGATACCACCCACCAGCAGCGCACCTGGGCAGCCACCAGGCCTCCCTTGGCAAAGGAGAAGGCCCGGACCAGAGTGATGACCGAGTTGGCGCCAGCGATGATCAGCAGGCCAGTCAGGTAGAAGCGCACTGTAGGGTCCAGAGGCTGCCGGCCGACCTCGGTGCTGCCCTTGCTATCGCGGCCACAAGAGGTATGCCTACCGCTGCTGCTGCCATTCCTGCCGCTGCCGCTGCTTGCAACGCCGTGGCTTGCAACGCCCGCGATGTGACTGCGGCTGCAGCCAGGGGCCAGCACACCGCTGGCATTGCCACCGCTGCCCCAGCCGCTGCTGCTATCAGCACTCACAGAAGAGGCAGGTAGGGGGACGCAAGGTCTCATGGCTGCCCMACACCACCAGCTGGCGACAGCTGGCATTGTGGCTCGCACTGCTGGCTCCATGTGTCGCTGCTCAGCCGGCTGCCGCTGGCGCTTTTGCCACCATTGCTGCTGGCGCTGCTGCTGCTGCATGGCTGCTGGAGGGGCTGCACTGGGGGTGTGCGACACCCAGCGGCTCAGCCACAGGTCGTTGCCGTTGCGAGTGGCCTGTGGCAGGGTGCAGGTGCAGCACACATCAGAAACAGCAGCAAAGTGCGCCTTGCTCTGCGGGGCGCATCTGATTGCTCCCATAGTGCTGACACAGCAACAATCATGCCACATCGCCGCCTGTGGCAGCCCTCTGTTCAGCTTGGCCCAACCCCCAGCTCTCAGCTATATCCCTGCTCACCTGCATGAGCAGCAGGGACCCCAGAATGAGGGCTACCCAACCCCAGCCAGTGGCCGCAGCATATCGCTGGTACACTGCCCACCGCACATGGCCTGTCTGCCGCTCCTCCTCAGCCAGCTGCGCCTGCTGCGGTGGGTGCTGAGCGTCGCCAGGCTGAGTGCCACTGCCTGACGCTGTCTGCTCCACACCACCAGCAGCTTGTGAGGGCGGTGCCCCCTCACCGCCCTCAGCTGTGGCCGCCGCTGCTGTCTCGGCAGCAGCCTGCGCCCTGCGCTGCGCGGCCCCCGGCTGCTGCCGCAACGCTGCCACCGCCCCGCCCTGCATTTCCACCACCAGATCGGCAGCGGCCAGAAGCTCGGGGGAGTGGGTAGCCACGATCACTGTTCGTTGGCGTGATTCCTGCTGCTGCTGCGCCGGCGGCTGCTGCTGCTGCTGCTTAGCTGTTGCGGCCCCTGCTGGCGGTGCCCACAGCAGCGGGCCCAGCAGGGCGTGCCTCAGAATCCAGGCAGCCACCTTGGCATCCACAGCGGCCAGGCAATCGTCCAGCAGCAAAACGTCCGCGTCCTGTGAGGGTAAGAGTGTGCAGCCAGGAGGATGGAGACGTTTCATAGACGGCGCATGCCAAGCTAGCAACAGCCGATTGGCCGCAGGCGCAATGCAAGCAGGCAGCCATTCGCAGACACTTCTCTTGATGTGCCATCCTCTTCCCTGTCAGCATGACCACAACAGGCTATGCCAAAGCAAACCATGTCAGTCCGCATACCCGGTACAGCGCTCGCGCCAGCGCCAGGCGTGCGTGCTGCCCGCCGCTCAGCGTGGCCCCCGTCCCGCCCACCAGCGTTTGGTCGCCGGCTGGCAGGGCAGCCAGGTCGGGCAGCAGGGCGCAGGCACGCAGCACTGCTTGGTAGCGGCGGGGGTCCAGCGGGGAGCCGAACAAGATGTTGTCCCTGGATTGGGGCAGCGTACAACGGGCAGAAAAGATGTGAGCAAGATTGCAAAGCAGCTGCAGCAGAACCCTGCTTCCTTGCAAGCAGGCTCTAGGTTTGCGTTCAGCGGGAGGCGCTTAGCGAGGCTGTGTGCACCAATGATGATTCCGACCAAGCCTCACCTCAGCGTGCCGTGCAGGATAAAGGCGTCTTGGGGTGCGTACGCCACACTGCTGCCTGGCGCAATGCAGCCGCCGGCAGAAGCAACTGTGCCAACAGGCTGGCCTCGCTGGAATGCTCCTGCTGTTGGGCTTGCTTTGGGCCTGCCGGCCGGCTTGCCAGGGGTGCTGTCAAAGGACAGCAGTTCGCCGAGCATGGCGGCCAGCAGGCTGCTTTTGCCGCTGCCGACGGTGCCTGTGAGAGCGACCAGTGTGCCAGCTGGCACCTCCAGCTGAATGTCCCGAAGCACTGGGCCCGGCTGCTCAGGTTCGGCTCCAGCCGAGCGCCCAGCAGCAGACGCGCCACGCCTGCTGTTGGTAGCACCGCCATTGCTGTTGCCGCTGGCATTGCTGCCACTGCTGTCACCACTGCCGCTGCGGCCGCCATTGCTGCTCCCCCAGGTGTAACTCCCCTCCAGCTTTACTACCAGTGGTGCCGCTGCAGCAGCTTCAAGCCCATCAGCACTACTGCCGCCCCCGCCGCCGCCACTGCTGCTTGGCAGTTTGCTGCAGGGGCCGCCCGTTTCTGGGCAGCGCAGAAACTCGGCCACCCTCCGAACAGACACAAGCGCTTCAACCACGCTGCACAAGGGGCAGAAGGTCGCGGGGGGTGGTATGGAGGCAAGTGAGCAACGGCATGTGCATTGAACATGTGTGCTGCGCAGCAGCATCCAAGAGTTATTTCAGGCAAACCAAATCAGGCCAAAGGTGCGCAAGTCACCGCCGGAAACGCAGCCAGCTCTCACCCGTTCAGCACCCCTGCATGGAGAGGGGCAGGAGGAAGCAGCACATGAGCTGCTGGATATGGTGCAATTGAAGTCATATCATGGCCAATCAATGGCAGAGAGCAAGGTATTGTGGCACCACCGGGAGCAACATGAGCAGCAGTAGATGGTGCATCCCCAGCAGCAAACGCCTTGCTCACAGGGGAAGGAGTTGATGGGGGCCAGCAGCACGTTGAAGAGCGCAAGTGAGGTGAACACCACCTGCAGGCAGCAGCAATTGTGCAGTGCAGCAGCATCTGGTTAGTGCACGACGTTGTGCGGGGCAGCTTGCATGTTTTGATTCAGCAATTAGGAGGCTGTGTGATCCACCAACAGGACTGCTGCTCCTCGGTAGCATTAACCGAACCCACTTGTGCGGTGAGGGGGCGCCCCATCAGCGCATACAGCCCAAAGGTGGTGATGCTGAACAGCAGGCTCGTGGCGGCCCTGTGCGGCAGCAAAGGCATGAAAGCCAATGGTAAGGCAGCAGTTGTGGGCCGCACTGGGCATGTGCAGTGCAGAGGCATGCTGAAACTGCACGAAGCCTGAAAGTGAGCTAAAAATGAAGCTCAAGTCAGCGGCACCTCACCAGAAGTAGACGCAGAGCGCATCAAGGTACTTTCGCACCGCCAGCGCCTCCAGCTCAGCGCTCCGCTCCTGCCGCACCTGCGTTCAGCAAGCAGATATCACAGGCTGGGTCGCCTTGGCGACAACACGTGGGGCAATGGCTAGAACAGCCGAAGTTCATTGGAGCGGAAAAAAAACACTCTACTCCTTGCCTTGCCGGCAAACACGGCCTCCCAGGCGTAGCACTTGATTTGGCGGATGCCTCGCAGGACCTCCATCATCACTCGCACGCGCCTGCAGCATGCATTGCAGCGAGTATACAGCTTTCAGCAGCCGCAAGTATGGAAGGGGCTGATCCTGCAGATAGCGGCTGGATGCAATTAGCTAGCCTTGGCACAGCAAATAAACACATTGCCACCGGCAGTCCAGCCCATCAGCACCTGTCCTTGGCGCCCATCATGTTCAGCGAGGCCGCCTGGATGCGATTGGCCAGCTCAGCAGGCCCAGCAGGCATGGCAGCATGAAACCCAGCCAGCCCACCGCCTTAACTCCGCGCCTGTCCTTGGCTCCCATCATTTGCAGCGAGGCCGCCTGGATGCGGTTGGCCAGCACCCGGTTCACCGGGATGAGCAGCAGCACCAGGGCCAGCCCAGCCACAAAGGCAAACTGGACCTGCACAGGCAAGCGGCAGAGGAGCGGTGTGTGAAGTCAGCTGCAATGGTGGGGATGCGCAGCAGCACCAGGGCCAGCCCAGCCAGGAAGGCGAATTGGACCTGCACAGGCACGTAGCAGAGCAGTGGAGCGGCGATCAGAATGAGCTACAACAGCAGGGATGAGCAGTAGCAACAACCGGGCCAGCCCAGCCAGGAAGGCAAGCTGGACCTGCACAGCAAGCAGGGAGGTAGAGTGACGCTAGGGACCCACATTCTCTGCTGCTTAGCTAGGGGAGCGAGCGCGGCAAGCAGAACGCCACCAAACCAGCTCCGCCATATGTGGCCAGCTCAGCCGCAAGTGACTGTGGGCACCTGTGTGTAGAGCAGCCACAGCGCGATGCCGATCTGTGCGGGCAGGCTCCACAGGTCGTGGAAGGAGATGCACAGGTTGACGAGGCGATCCGCGTCCACCGACATGAGCGTCTGTGCAGGAGGGAAGAGGCACACATACAGACATCCATCAGAACACACATGGATGGAGTTATGGTGGTTAGGCATGCAGGCACGTGCACCATGCAACAATTGCCGCGCGCAGCTTGTGCACCACTGTTCAACCCATCTCAAAGCGTCGCCCACCTGCACCCGCCCGCTGCCCGTGGCCGCCAGCGTGGCGGCATTGACGGCCAGCGCCTTTCGGAACACGGCCGCCGTCACCGAGGAGCGCAGCTGGCTGGCGATCAGCGCCTGGCGGTAGCCAAAGTGGGCGCCCAGAAAGGCCTGCCGAGCAGGGGAGAGCAGAGGGCAGGTGGTGATGTGCTGGCAGTAAATTGACGCATGGGAAGGTCAGCATGCAAAGGCAAACATGCGCAGCCTGCAGCAGCATTTGAGACCATGTGCGTTGCGCGCAAAGAACAGCGACAAGCCATGCCCAGCATGCCAGCCCACCTTCAGAACCAGGCTGCCCGCCAGTGCGGCGGCGCAGGCATAGCCAAAGCCTGGCTCCGCCACATCAGCATGCCAGCCCAGCAGGCTCAGAATGCTGCTGCCGCCGCCGCTGCTGCCGCTTCTGTTGGCGTCACTGAACGAGGGGCTGTTGGTGTGCTGCGCTGGTGCTGCTGCCAAGTGGCGTAGCAGCAGGTTGAGCAGCAGGGGCCCAGCAAAGTTGAGGGCATCGCCCGCCAACTTCAGCAGACCAAGCCAGAAGTAAGGCCGGCCGTAGGCGGCGACAATGGCTCGCAGCAGGGAGGGCTGCGTGCCGCTGCCTGCCCGCAGCGCTCGCTCCTGCTCCTGCGGGGGTTGAGGGGAGGAAGGCAGGCATGTCTGCAGAAACCTAGGTACCGGAACTAGGCATTGCCAAGCATGCACACGATGCTTTTCAAAAGCTTCACTACCCAGCAGCAGCTTACCTGGCGCCACTTGCCCAGCAGCCGCCGGCCACAAGCTGCCGGCAGCAGGTGCGGCGGCAGGTCAAACAGGTCCCGCTGGTGCAGCTGCTCCTGAGTGCTGCCGCGGCGCAGCAGGGGTGACACCCAGGAGAAGGCTGCCGCCGACAGCGGGTTTGGCGAGCCGAGAGGGCCAAGCAACGGTGTCGCTTGAGCTGTGGCTGCCGAAGCGGCGGCGGCGGCGGGGACTGCGGGCCGTCTGTCGGCTGGCGGCGGAGGCCGCTCGGCATGTGGAACGACATGTTCCGCAACGCCAGAGCCCGCAGGGTCAGCCAGCAGCGGCTGGCGGAGCTCTTTTTCTGAACCCATAGCCGAGTGCGCTCACAGGCCTGGGTGCAGCGTCATTGTAATCGACAACGGCCGCTCATACGGGGGAGGGACGCCGATCAGCTGCCGCTATCACGTGCTGCCTCACATGCCGCCGCTGCGCTGCCGCTGCTGCACTCAGTCGAGGGGGAAAGGCATTCGCTGCATGATGTCTTACAGGCATCTCGCTTGCTTCACTTTACCCATGCTATTGAGCCTCTGCTGCTGCTAGGCTTTACGAATAGCAATCAACAATTGCAAATGACTACAGCAGCCCAGGTGATTGCATGCAATCCGCCTGCAGCATGCACGCGGCAACTGAGCACCAAGCCATACAAGCAGCAGGGGACACAAAGCAGGTGCAGAACATAGCAAGCGAACTATAGCTTCCAGCGCTATTCTACACGCGGCGCCGGCGGCGCATGCACCAACTCAGTCCTGCTGGGCCGCCGCCGCAACAGCCATGCGAAGGCACTCCGCCACATCGTCCAGGCTGCCCTCTGCCTCCAACTCAGAAAGGATAGCCAGCTCGTCCGCCTGCCGCCCGGCTGGCATGCGCCCAAACTGGAAGCGATACATCAGCTCCGACCTCCTGTCCAGCGCACCGCCCTGGATGCAGCGCTGGAGCAAGTGTGCCAGCGCCTGCCGCGGGTTGGCATCCGGCTGCTCAGGCGCGGCAGGCGGAGGCGGCGGTTGCGCGGCCGGCGCTGCAGGAGCTGCTGGTGGTGGCGCAGGTGGCTCGACAGGCGGAGGGGCCAGCTGCTGGGCCAGCACGCCAGCCGACGCAGCATGATGCGCAGCAGGCGGGAGGGGCAGCTGCACAGCCGGAGCTGCAGGGGCTGCGGGTGGCAGTGCAGGCTGCTGCCCAGCGGCACAACAGGAGGAGCAGCAGGGGCAGCAGGCGGCTGGGCTGGTGGCTGCTCAGGCGGCGCTGCAGGGGCTGCAGGCCGCTGCGCCGTTGGCGCTGCGGGAGTGGCGTCCGGCTGGGCAGSGGCCACAGGCTGCTGCTGCTGCTGCTGCTGCTGCTGCTGCTGCTGCACAGCCGTTGCTGCTAAGGCTGCTGGCGGTGGCGCAGGCGGCATGGCCGCAGGAGGAGACAGCAGCACATTTGGCGCTGGCGGCAACTGAGGCGCAGCAGGCTCGATGTGCGGCTGCAAGGCCAGCGCTGCAGCCGCTGCAGCCGGCTGCACATGCGGCGCAGCAGGCGGCTGCACAGGGGGCATGGCAGGCAGTGCATGCTCCCGTGCAGCCAGCTCAGCAACGGCTGCATGTGGCTGGACGCTGCACCGGCGGTGCTGCTGGGGCTGCAGGTGGCAGCTGCTGCCTCTGCCGCTTGGGCAGCAGCGGCGGCATGAGTTCAATTGCCGCTGCACCCATGGTGTCAAGTTCCCGGCCACGGCGCCTTGCGCCTGCTGCTGCTGCTGCTGCTGCTTCTGCGCCGCTGCTGGAGTTGCCAGCTGGCGGCACACCACGCCCTGCAGGATCGGCAAGGGAGAAGATATCTGCTGTGGGTGCTTTTGCAGCGCCACAACATGCAGATTAGCTGTNGCAATAAAGCGCTGAGTGTGACCCCATAGCCCAGCCAGTGGGAGCGCTGTCCGGCTCACCCGCGCTGCGCCGCAGGTAGCGCTGTCCACGGCTCTCCTTTGGGCCACTGGCTTCCGCCATTTCCGCCTTGTGCAGGGCCCTCAAGCTCCAGCTGCACTTCAGCCGCGCTCGCTCATTCTGAAGCACATCAAAAGGGCGAAGCCCGCTGTTGTCCTGGATGCTGCAGCACAAGATGCAAGGGCGTCTTAGATGACCTGGGCTTGATATGACGCATGCAGCACCGCCTAGAACAGTCAGCAGAAGTGTTGCTGCTTGCCTGGGCCTGGCGCCTGCCTGCATCCAGCGTTGCACAAACTCCCCACTGTCATCATTTGGTTGACGTGCCACAGCTGGCATTGCCGCGTGCAGGAYGGCGCCTCCGTCCCTGTCCTGCAACCAAGCAGGGCAAAGCAGAATTTCCGCCACGGTTAACAGGCAAGCTGAAACGTTATATCGCGGTCCAGCACGGCTGATGTGTGCGCCTTTTTGCTGTGTATTCATTTGGTTGTGCGCTTGATGCCCTGTTGCGGTTGTAGCTCCCCGCACCTGATGGTTGATGTCCAGTCCCAGCTCGCTTGCAGTTTCTAGCAAACAGTCAAACACGTAGGGGCGCGCCGCATGCCCGCAGGCAGCCATGTAGAACAGGAAGATCCGGCCGCGGCCGTCGGTCGTCTGTGCTGCTTGGCGGATGAACTGCCGGCTGAATAAAGTGTTCCAGCACGTCAAGCTCGCGGTCCTCCGCAGCGCCACCCGCACCTGTCTGCATGCCCTGCAGGTATGGTGTGTCAAATGGATTGGCTGCTAGAACAATTGCTGGCGCCGGCTGCAATTGCCTGCTTGAGCCAGGTGTGTTCACTGCCAGGTGGTGCACACCGATACATTGGTGCACTGGTGCACATCCAGTGGATGCCCGCACCTGGAGAATGGCACACTCCAGCAGGCGGTAGATCTCCCAGGGTTGCAGGCTGTCAGCAGTCTTGTCTAGCAGTGAGCACAGCAGCTCAGAGTGGCCAAACGCCGCAGCTCGCTCAGCTGGGGAGAAGCCGCCGTTGTCTCGAATGCTGCAGCAACAGAACGAAAGAAGGCAAGTGGAACAAAGCTATGCGCTGCAAGGTTAAGGGTGTGCAGTCTGCAGTGAATAGAAGAGTTGATGTGCATGAGCACAGCTTGCCTGCAAGATGCGCCGGCCTCCACCAGCGCCAGACCAAACCAGCTCCGTCTCTCGGCTGCGTCATGCAGAGGGGTGCGCCCGCCCCAATCTATGCCATTGAGCAGAGCTGGCCCTGCTGCCGCGCACAGCCTCCCAGCAAGGGCGTGAAGCTCTGGCGTACTTCTGATCCAGTTGTAGGCAGCGAGGTGGAGACAGGAAATGCCGTCGGTCTCGTCGGCGGCCAGGTCGGCGCCAGCATCAAGGAGGGCCTCGACCACCGCCACCCATTCATGCTGCCCAAAGCACTCAAAATCCTGCAATATTATGGCGAGTTCACGATGTAAGCACTGCCGCATATCATGCCTGAATACCGGGCAGAGGGCTAACGCATGTCGCCCCCACTGACGGGCCTCACCGCCCGCTTGACTGCCACCTCAAGTGGGGTGAGTCCTTCCCAGGCGTCGTCGCGAATCCTCTGGTTCAGCAGCGCTGCATTGGCCGCCAGAGCTTTCACGGCGCGCACGTCTCCAGCGCGCACGGCTTCGTGCAGCTCCGCAGAGGCAGGAGGGGCGTCGACCTGATCGCCCGGCATGCCGCGGATGGCGTGCGAAAGCACGAACAGGCGGCAAGGCTATTCAGCTTTGAAAGGCCCTGCACCGCAGCATGCGTGGCATGTGGGTTCGCATGCCTCGCCACATTCGGCGAGCCGTACTCCTGGCATACAAAGCCCTCTTCTTTGCCTTAAGTCAACAGGAGTTTTATAATCTTCACCAGCACCTAAGTTGCAGCGACGTTGGCACTTGCGGAGGCAGCCAAGCTGTGGCCGCCGCAATGGCATTCYATGCCGCCAGCGGTTTCGGTTGTGAGTAGCATTGACCAGTGCTGCGCGCTGCTTGTGCAGCACCTTTCAGGTGACGATACTGTGTAATTCCATACAAATTCCAGCCTACAGGGCAGCACCAGGCCTCGAGAGCATCGTAGCAGGCAGCGACACAGTGCTGCAGAGCCAGCTGCCCGCAGGAGGCAGCGAATAGCAGGAGAGAAGAGGGAATCGAATTGGTCGTGGTGACAGTGTTGTGTTGCTGGCTCGCGATCGCAGGCTGCACGAGCATCCAGCCATCCGGAAGGTGGGTAAAGCTCAGAGGGCCCACCGCCCCATGCGCCCGTTCACGCTGCTGGCGGCGGCGCGGCGGCCAGCCCAGCCCGCACCGTTGCGCGCCTCCCCGCACACTCCTTGACGTACGGCATGTGTGAGCGCTGCGGTTGGCTGAAGGAGCCGTCATCCTTCCCTGCAGGCTTCATGCTCACGCGCCCCAAGTGTCGGAGCGGCGGCCTCGACACGGCATTCTTCCGGAACTGCAACCACTTCCAGCGCTCTACCACACACATGCTCACCACGCTAAGCCTGCAGCCCGGCCTGGCGGGCCTGGGCCGTGCGGCCCTGTGCTCGGCGCCGCTCCTCCTGCAGCGCGTGGCCGCAGCCTCGACTGCAGCAGCAATGCACGAGGGCGCTGTGGCCGCCCAGCAGCACCACAGGCCCGCCCACAAGCAGAAGAGCAAGGACGCGTTCTCCATCACGCCCTTCCTGGCCAAGCCGGGCCAGGGCCGGCGCGCCAGTGTCGATGCCACCGAGTGGAGCGACAGGTGGGCCTCCAGGGCCAGCGCCGCCTGCCGCCGGGCACGCCGCACACCCCCCGCCGCTCGCCGCCGGCGCCTTGCGGTTGCCGCTCGGACTCGGATTCAGATCCACCTGCTGCCGGCCACCCAGCTTTACGGCCAGCTGCCCTGCACACCCTCTTACCACTCGCAGGCTGCGCCGCCTGGACTTTGGGCTGCCGCGCGGACCGCGCTACGCCCGCAACGTGGCCGCCGCCTCGCCCTGCAAGCCCATCGCGTCCGCTCACCCAGGCTTCCGCCACAGCCACCACGGTGAGATGCTTGCAGAGTTGATTAGCTCGAACTGTGCCACACGAACGCAGTGTGCAAGCCACGCATTAGCCAGGGTGCCAAGCATGCCCCGGCCTCTGCGCTTGGCCGGTATGTAACCTCCGCCCTGCTCCCCTCCCTATTCCCCCTTTGCCGCAGAGCTGAACAAGGGCATCGCTTCGCACCTGGCAAGCCCGCACTTCCAGGCCACCTATTAGTGACCAGCACTCCCAGCGCGGCGTTGCGCGCGCTGCATCAGCCAGCAAGCAACAGCGCTAGATGCACCCCAAGGCCTTGCTGGTGCCGCGCCCAATCAGCAGCGTGATACCCGGCACCTAATGGTGTCCCAATTTTGTACAGCATCGCCCCGCCTGCTGCCCTGCAATTTTGCCTGCCCACCCCTCCACACTGCATTCGCCGGCCTGCCCTTTCATTCCGGTATGACGTGCCTCTTGACCCCCAGCCCGCACAGCAGTTTTGCATTGCACTTTTTCACGACCCGCCTCTGCCAGACAGCACTGCTGAGAGCACCCAGCCGCATTCCCTTCCATTGCGAGCGCCTCGGCTGCCATTTTTCTCTCCCATGCCATTGCAACTTTTCAAGCCAGGCCGTATTGTTTGGAACCTCTTGATCACTCTCACTGCAAACACTACAGTCGAAAATTCACAGCAAGTGGCACGGTTGCCCGCTCGATGCCGGCGCCTGCTGCTCGCTGTCCTTGTAATTCTTTCTTCTTCCGTGATGCAGAGACAAATCACAGGCTCACCACACGTCGAAACGTTTGGGAGGGCAGCTTAGTCGTGCATGCTGAACGGCAGCACAGCCCTAGAAGCCAGATTGTGGCCTTTTGTTTAGCAGAAGCGTAGCGTGCTCACACAGCCTGTGCAGTTGGCCACATTGCCCTTGCAAATGCAAGCCATTGAGTCACCCCAGCGTTGATCTGATCGCGACGGAGTCCGTTCAATCAGGCACTGTTACAATCGCTGGTAGCGGCATGCTCAGGCTTCACAAGCAGGGGGCGTGAGCGCTAGAGGTGGGCGGGGGCAAAGGCAAAATCAAGAGGGCACTTGATCCGATTTCGTGTGTACACGCTGCATCACAATGCTGCTGCTGAACGGTCTGCTGTTGTATATCCACGCTTCGCTGCCGCAAAGGACTGCCAAGCTGAAGGGCTGTGCGGGCAAGTCACTGCCGCCCGCAGTAGGGCTGCGTTGTCAGGCAGCAGATTGAGCAGAACTTCTCAACGGCCGCCGACGGCTGTGTCGGTTGGGGCTGAGGCAACAACACTGGACGCCACGGCGCCGCCAGAGCAGACCTTGGGGGAGCCACGCTGGTCGGGAGCCTCGCAACGCACAGACGGGCCGCTGCCACCTGCGGTCAGCGGGTGGGGAGGGAGGAGGGTGGGCAGCGGGTGGGTGCATTTAGCAAGAGGCTGCCTGTGCACACCAGCATGCGCTGCGCTGATGCTCTGCCACCTCTACCACACATGCAACAGCCGAACAATGGGGTCAGATCGGCAGGATGTTGGGTGGTGACCGGCGGCTTACCCTGGCAGCACCTGCATAGGAAGGCAGTCAGGTGGGGCGTGGATCAGTGGGTGAAGCTACGCAAGCATTCCACTGAAAGTACAGCATCGGTGGTATGCATGTGCATGGCACAGTACCCTGCTGATGTATCGAAGGGAGACAGCAGGGCAGGGCTTGGGCAGCAAACAGCACAACAGCACTCACTCGGAGGCTGAGTAGCACTGCTCGCCTGCAGTTGAGAGCATGCACGGGCAGCAGTTGGCGCCGGGCAGGTGCATCCATATCGGCAGCTCAGGGTGCAACTGCAAGCTGCTCGAAGCTGGCAAGCAGACAGCACAAGTCCAGTGCAAACTGCAGGCTGCTGCCGCTCAGCAGCACCGGGCCAGCGTGGCAGGCTGCTGACGGCCATCACTTACCAGGGTTCTTGCAGGGCGCGTTGGGCGGGGGCGGGGCGGACGTGCCAGGGCAGGAGGTCTGAGTCAGCGCATCCTGCATCATGGTGCTCAGAAGGCACGTATTCAGTTGGATTGAGCGGCAGGCTTGGTGTCGAATATATCTGGCCTTTCAGAAGGCACTGTGTGCAAAATCCTTAGCCACACTCACAGCAATACTCACCCCCTGGGCTGCACTGTGGATGGGGCAGTGGCCATTCCTCCCCTCAGCAGCTCCCTCTATTGGACTTATAACCTGAACCCACCAGGTTGACGTAGCCCTCGGCGCCGCCCAGCCCGCCAGACACCACCTCAGCCTCAGCCCAGTTGTAGCAGCTGCGCTGGGGGCTGCCGCCCGTCACGCGGATCTGCGGGTGGCGGACAGTGGAGTGGACAGGAAGGAACGTTGAGAGCGAAGGTGCGTTGGCAGCGAAGGTGTGTTGGTGGGAAACGAGAGCCGATCGATGAGGGAGGGGGAGGGAGGAGAGGAAACAGGTGGAGTGGCACTGGCGACGATGGCAGACGGAGCGGCGGGAACGGCATGCAGCCCGTTCTCTCTGTGGTATCATACATACGAGGGCGGCCCATGCACAACCACAGAGCAGCTGTTCACAGGGCTGGCCAGCTATGCCAGCTCACCACATCGCCCTGCTCGATGCTGCCCTTGCTGGAGGAGCAGATGTCGGCTTTCGCGCGTAGGTTCTGCGGCAGGGAGGCGGCAACATTGCGGGAAACGAATTAGCAATTTGTGGGCACTGTGGGGCAGGGCGGACGCACTGCTGGACTGAATGCAGGGTGCCCGCTGGGCGGCGGCAGCGGCGGCGAGCGGGCGGGTGGGTTGGGGAGAGCGGCGGGTGGCGCCGGCAGCGGCGGCGGCGGTGGCAAGAGCGTTGCGAGCCGCTTGCCTCCCTCACGCCCAACCTAGGATGGCTAGCGTAGCATCAAACGTACCACTTGCTGGTCGGCACGGTAGCAGGTGTCGGCGGCAGCGCCGGCGGCGAGCAGGAGCAGAGCGGTGGCAGCCGCAATTATGGAAGCCTTGGCGAGCGGCATGGTGGGCTGAGGAGAGTAAGAACTACTGCTCGGCGGCTCTGGAGATCGATGATGAACAGAACACGGAGGGAAGGCATCTAGGAAGGCTCCTGAGGCGCCTGCCTTCCTCTGCCGCCCGGGCCAGGTGGCAGCGGCAGCACAGCGCAGCGAGCAGAAGCAGGAACGTGCGGCGCTGGACGTGATGCTGTGATGTGAAGTTTGAAACTGTATTCTTCACCACTCCATGTAGCTGTGTAGGGATGCAAATCGGATGCTGCTTGCGGCCCATGCTTGTAGGCAGCAGCGGCAGCAGTGCGGCAGTGGCGGCAAACAATGGGGCGGCGGCAAGGGCGGCGGCTAAAACAGGCGCGTTGCGGAGGCCTTATCTCTTGTATTGTCTCATTTCGCCCCTGTGATGCATCCGATCACACTACATCGGGGCGGCATGGCCAAGCGACCTGTAGTGCATGCTTAGCCTGCATCAACAGCCTGCCCCGNACTGTTCTGCCGTCCTGCATCATCTCACGTTTCCTCGGCTGTGCAGTGCGTCGACGCACGGTGTGGAGATGGTGTAGACCTGTTCAGGACACCCGAAGCTCCCGCTTTTGGAGCCTTTGGAGCGTTGTGGCATCTCTGCTAGCTCTGGACAACGTTTGCTTTCAACGCCGGCGAATGGCAGCTGAGGTGGGCGGACCTTCACCGGCGGCGCCGCCGCCTCGTGCCGCCGGCGCCAAGCCACTGCGCATCGCCGCCGCAGCATGCGGCCTCTGACTGGCCTGCACCCACTGCGATGGACCACTGTTACTGGCCTGCAGGACGTGACGGTAATCAACCGCGGCAGTGCCCCCAGCTGCGGTGGCTGGTGGGGGCAAGGCAATTGTAAACCCGCGCTACGGCTGGCAACGCTGCTCAGCATTGCGGGCCTGGCAGCCTGTGCAGCCTTCGGCGCTGGTGCAGCCTTTAGCACTCACTTGCACCCTCGGCAAATGGTGCTGTGCCCCCGCCTCGCCGGCGTGGCACCATGCACAGCCCATAGCATGGCGTCGTGTGCACCCCTCAGCGCCGCAGCGCAGCAGCTGCTCAACGGCAGCACCCTCTTCACCCTGCTTGCCAGCACCAGCACTCCCGGCACGCTGGCGCAGCTGCGCCACATGCAGCGGGACCTGGGCCCACACCGCGTGTTCCTTACATTTGACGACACGAATGAGCGATGGACGCACACGCCGGCGCAGCGGCTGACGGCGCGCCGCAATTCCAATGCGCCGCACGAAGCGCTGCCGCCCGTGCTGCTGTTCAACCGCAGCGAGGCGGATGCGGTGGCTGGGCGGCTGGCGGGCAAGGGCGGGCAGAACTACTACGAGGTACCAGCCATCGCGCTGCTGTACCGCTACCTGGAGGGGCGGGCGACATTTGACCATGTGTGGCGAATATAGGTGGGTGAGTGTGGATATGGACGGATGGGCGGGTCGGCGGTCTGTGTCATGCGCAGCAGGCACAGCACGCTGCCGCAAGGAGCCGCCGCCCTTGCATGATCGAGCGCACGTGAACCGGTTCTGTACCTCATCCCGACGGCAGGTAACTAGCAGGGCGCCTCACACCCATGCAGCTGACATTTGCCTTCCCCTGCCGGCAGGGCGACGTGCGGTGCAAGGGCCACTTTGCAGAGTGCCTGGCCAGCACGGTAGCGCAGCCGCAGGACGTGCTGTGCACTTGGAGCTGGTCGCAGCAGCAGCAGCCGGAGTGGGACAAGTGGGATCGCCTGGCCGGCACGCTCAACAAGGTGCCTGCCGCCCAGCGGCGCAGCTGCTTCGCGCCCCTGCTGCGCCTGTCGAGGCGGGCCATGCGGCAGATCAGCCAGCAGATGGGGCGCAGCGCTGGATACATGGAGGTGCGGGGCAGGGCAGCTGCTTGGCTGTGGGCTGGCAGCAATGGCGGTGTAACCCTGCCTGTGTGGCGACGCAGCCTGCCTGTGACTGTGACGGTGCCTGCCTGCGCGCTTGCTCGCGTGCACCTGCCTCGCACGCCAATGCCACCTGCTCTCACGAGGTATCCCTCGTCTGCTCCCCTCCCCACCCGCTGCTCTCCAGCTGCTGTACGGCACGCTAGCAGTGGCTCGCAACCTGAGCATAGACGTCATCCCTGAGTCTGCGATTGCATACATGACCACGGGATACCACCTGCCAGACGCAGAGCTCGACATGCGATTTGCTGCGCCTTGCGCAGACAACAGGTGTGCGGCGGCCAGGGCCAGCACCTGTACGGCGGCAGTGCTGTGTATGCAAGACGGCAGCATGGCACCGTGCAGGGCAACGTGGCGGCCCTGTTGTGTGGAAGATGCAGCGAACGCAAGGCCACCGCTCAGCTGCCTTGCTGTTGCTCTCCGTCCTGCTGCAGGATCTACCACCCAATCAAGGACTGCGGCAGCTTGCACTGCTAGCCAAATGAGCACGCAAGGAGAAACCTGTCTCACTGTAACTCGCACAGTCAGCAAATGCGCTTACAGGGCAATGCTCGCACACATGGGTTCGCTCAACGGCAGGTTGGCATGCCACAACAGCAAATGTGCGTGGTGTGGGTGTGTGTGACGCAGGTGCAGTGCGGTGGAAAGAATGTGGGGTTCAGAACGGCAGTGAGGGTGGAGGGCACAAGTAGTCTCTCTGAATGGAATGGGTGGCGGGCCGCGGGTGCAGCGGAATGCTGCAACAGGGGCCCGCTGGGTCAGGTAAAAGGGAAGGGTTTTCTTTGCTGTCTGCCCGGGTGGCAGAAACATCGTAGCAGAGCAAGGGAGGAGCACACCACGCGGCCCGGCCCCCCTGCTCAGCAGGGCTGGCTGATAGCGGCAGCTAGCAGCAGACCGTAGGTGACGCAGCGGGCGCCAAGGGAGCCCACCAGGCGCAGCAGAGTGGGCAGCTCGGGAATCGTTCTGCACATGCTGTAGCCCCGCTGCAGCGGCTGGTCGACCGTGCTGCTCTGAGTGCCGTTTCAGGCTCAGAAGCAGCCCATGAACGCCCACCAGGCGCCGCAGAGTGGAGCAGTCGAGGCAGCCATGCTTGAGCAGCGCTGCTCTCGGCGCTGTTCAGGCTCATCAGCTGGAGTTCAGGCTCAGAAGAAGCCGAGGAAGGCCCACCAGGCGCCGCCCAGCAGGCCCCAGAGCGACAGGTTCACCACGCTCATCAGCGCGCCGTACGTGAACACCTCGTTCAGGGTCAGGTAGCCTGCAGCGCAAGGGGATGGGGGGGGGGAGACGCGACGGACTTGGGCTTTGGTCAAGGCCATCGGTGCACCGTATGAGTACAACTTGATAAGCGACAATTAGCCTGCGTGGGAGGCAGTGGGGACGACACATGGTGCAGCTGCCCAGCCACCCGGCATGTTGCTGGGTTCCCGCGCCCGCACTGCTGCCCCGTCCGCTCTGCAGCCAGCTCGTCCCGCGCACCTGCGCCGTAGTACACCGCCGCCTGGCCGGAGCCAAAGTGTGTGATGGAGCCGAAGAGGTTGGACATGAAGCCTGTGGCAGGTATGACACAAGGGAGTCGTTTGCGTTATTGGGTGAAGGTTCAGCTGCCACACTCACTGACAATCAAGTCCACCAAGATGGGGAAGGCGTTCACCGGTTTGGGCATGCCAACAGCAGGCAGCCAGCTCAAACAGGAGCCGCGTCCAGCCAGCCAATTGAAGCACTGGAGTGCAACACATCGAGCTGCAGGCTCTCACCCAGAGACAGCACTGCAATGACGTGCAGCACACCCACACTACAGAAGGCAGCCCGCACACCCAGCCGAGGAGAACATTGGTCAATGGCGTTCCACTCAGCTCACCCAGCGACA
Source organism: Chlorella ohadii (assembly GCA_025026875.1). Lineage (NCBI taxonomy): Eukaryota > Viridiplantae > Chlorophyta > Trebouxiophyceae > Chlorellales > Chlorellaceae > Chlorella > Chlorella ohadii. The sequence continues at coordinate 42,647 of JADXDR010000097.1, forward strand.
GGGCTGCAATGACGGGCGGCACCCCCGTGGTGATCATCATGGCGAGGAAGGCCGAGTAGAGGGCGCCCACGTGCGCAGTCTGCAGTCACGGAAGGACAGCAGGCAGATGATATTTGGCAGGTCGCGTAATTCCACGTTCACGGGACGCCACGGCACAGGCCAGGCATTCGGGAGACACAGGGGCAGTGCCATGTCATGCAACTACTTGCGTTTTCCGGCACACACAAACCCACCTGGCTGGCAAACATGTAGTGCAGCACGTAGTAGGCGACGTTGAGCAGGCCAAAGACGGCGGGCCAGCCCAGGTTGGCCTTGACCAGCTGGTTGCCCACCTCTGCGAATGGAAAAACGAGAGGAAGGAAACAGTTGGGGTTGTGAGTGCAAGGGCCAGCCCAGGTTGGCCTTCACCTCATGCTGGCTGCGCATGATGGAAGAGTGGCAATGGTGAAGATGCTTCCACGCTGCTGAGCATAACCTCAAGCATTCTGTACTGATGCATACAGCAGGCCACTCAGGGCTGGCGAGGCGATTGATTGTGCCAGGGTCCTGATGCCACCCTAACCCAGCCAGAAAGTTACCCAGGCAGAGTAACACGCAGCCAGCACTCACGGCTGGCGAAGTGGTTGATCACGCCCAAGCTGTTCAGCTGGCCGGACATGCCCACCAGCACCGCAAACCTGCGAGTTGGATTGGTTCAGGGGGCAGACCCAGGTGGGGGATGAGGCGAACCTCAGCCAAGGATCGAGGCAGCGGGGGCAGCGCAGCTGAAGCTGGGTGTGCCAGGCTGGCGCTCGCCGCGGCACAAAGGCAAGGCAATCGACACAAGGGCAGACAGCAACCATTGGGCTGGCATGAAGCGCACCAGAAGAGCGTGTCCCAGGCAGCACGCTTGCTGACTTCTGCATTTGTACCACCAAGCACCACCGGCAGCTTCACGGTGCACTGCACACAGCTCACCAGAGGGGCGTGTGTCCCAGGCCGCGGGGTAGGCCAGGCACTCGCTGGCTTCTGCGCCTATTCCCCTTCAAACCAATGCATTGCAACAAAGGAGCGCTCACCAGAAGAGCGTGTCCCAGGCGGCGGGGTAGGTCAGGCACTCGCGCCAGTGCAGCACGCCGGTGCTGAGCAGCAGGCACAGGCCCATCATGGCGGTGGTGACTGCAAGAGGAGGTAGCAAACGAGGGGCAGTGAAGCACTGCTTCAGTGAACCAGAGTGGGGGGCTGAGCAGCAGGCAGAGGGCTTTCATGGCAGAGGTGACTGCAGCACAGGGTGGCCGCAGGAGCGAGGCAAATCGGTTGAGAGAGTGATTGGAGTGGAGAAGCAGGCACGGCAACACGGAGCCCATGACGTAGCACCTCTGCGACCCAAGCATCAGCAGCCCACCTGCCGAGATGCCGAGCGAGTCGCTGACAACCCACAGGCGCATGACCGCACAACCGCAGATTGCACAGCCACAAACCCACGTGCCGAGATGCCAAGCAAGATGCCGGCCACCCACAGGCACTGAACACAGGCCTACACATGCCCCGATGTGGACCCACCTGCCGAGATGCCGAGTGAGTCGCCGGCCACCCACAGGCACACCGCGGCGCCCATGGTTGCCAGCATGATCTTCTCATCCCGGCTCATGGGGCCCATCTTCTCCAGCCGCTCCGCAGCCAGCTGTGTAATGTGGNAAGGACAGTGCAGCGGAATGTTAGCTGTTGCAAGGCATGATCCTCTCGTCCCGGCTCATGGGGCCCATCTTCTCAAGGCGCTCCGCAGCCAGCTGTAGTGGGCAAATGGGAGAGGCAGCATGGTGCGACAGAGCCTTCAGCTGCTGTGCTGGAAGCAGGCAGCAGGTGATGCATCGCATCACGACCCAATCAAAATGGAGGATGTAAGCAGGTCTACGCCAGTTTCGAACATTGAGCAACGTACCTTAGGCGCCTCAGGGGTGTCCTTGATCTCTGGTGCGAACAGCTTGTACATGAGCAGCGGCGTGAGCAGCAGGCCGGCGGCGGCAGGCACAATGGAGGCCTGTTGGGGGCGGGGCGGGGCCACAGTTTACTGGAATGCTGGTTTCAATTTGACTTGGGCATGCTAGTCCAGCTCTATGCACCAGCAGGCTGCTCTGAAGGCCAACCACCCCTCACTACGGACCTTCACCCAAGTGACCCAGGGGCTGGCCACCAGCACGCCCATCTCCGCTGCAAGCTTCATGCACAGCAGGTTCTGCGGGGCGCAGGGGATCAAACAGAACTGAGGTGATTCTGGGCAGGTGGTGGTGGGCTTTTGGGCCATAACGAGTTGCACAGTGCAGGGTCCCTAGCCATAGCAGCGCCAACAAACGTGGGGTGTGTGCAGCCGGTCGAGAGCAGGTATCTATGCGCCCACTACCAGCCCACCTGCGCCGCCGCGGTGAGGAACATGGCGCTGCTGTTGACGCTGCCCTGCAGCTGCGTCTGCACCAGGAACGCGCCCAGCTTCTTGCGGCTGGGGTCGTCTGCAAGGCAATAACAAGGGCAGTGTGCCAGCGTTAGAAAGGTTTTCTAACTGGTACTTGCATGCACTTGCCCAGCGTCTTGCGGCTGGGGTCGTCTGCAGGGCGAACTTAGCAGGGACAGCTTGAAAAACGAGGATTGCAAACAGCTGGCGGTGCACCAGGGAGCTGGCTTGCTGGCAATGTGCAGATGTGAGAGTTGATGCTGCGATCAGCAGCAGCAGCAGCCTGCTGCAACAACAGTCAACCTCGCACTCACTGGGCTTGCTGCCGGCGTACAAGCTGAGGGAGTTGATGATGGGACACAGCAAGGACCACCGGACAGCAGTACCAGAAACAGTACCAGAAACAGTAACGAAGCCTGGAAGACTCACTGGGCTTGCTGCCGGCGTTCAGGCTGAGGGAGTTGATGATGGGCATGAAGATGCCACCAGCGCGAGCGGTGGTGGAGGGCATGGCGGGGGCGATGAGCGCCTCAGCCACTGCAAGGCAAAGGGACGGGCAATGCCATAGTCTGATAACTTGGCTGTGCAGGAGGGCATGAGGGGCTCCTACCATTTGCGTACTTGGTTGCAAGCTGTGCATAGCTGCAGTCTGCAAGTGATGTGCGCAGCACACCATTCAGTTGCACGCCGCACCTGAGAGGCCGTAGGCCAGGCCCAGCGTGGACTTGCCAAACACCTTGACAAACAGGGTGGCCACGCGCTCGCCCAGCCCCGTCTTCTCAAAGCCCTGCAGACCGACAAGGAATGCCCACAGTGGTTGTGATAAACAGGGACAAACAGGGTGGTCAGGTGCTCGACCAGACCAGTCTTCTCAAAGACCTGCAGATTGAATAAGCACAGTGATTTTGGCATGGTCGAGCAGAAACAGCAGAGGCAACAACAAAGGGTGGCCACGCTCAGACCAGTCTTCTCAAAGCCCTGCACATGTGACACAGGGATGCACATGTGTGTTCTTCCAGTATCAACAGATGTGCCCCAGCCATTGCAGCAGCTGTGTTGCAGCAGGCCGAGCCACAGCATGCACCTTTTGCAGCCTGCCCCCGCTGCACGCATGCTGTCGCAGCGCAGCTGGACAATGTAGTGCACAGGCCTGTTCTCTGCTCACCCGAGCGAAGAAGAAGGAGACCACAATCAGCCAGATCACGTCATTGGTGAAGGCGGAGAACGCCTGCGACAGGGGGAGGTGTTGCAGCAAATGAACATCAACTGCAGGCATCCAGGGCGGCAAATCGCAGCGGCCTGACGACCGCCAGCAGAGCGCAGCCGCCCCACCCATAGCCAGCCTGCGGCAGACAGAAGACGAGCCCACAGCAAGCAATCTGCTGCCTGCTCCTACCTGTGCGAACGTGAGCGTCTTGGTGGCCACCGCTGTGGTGACCGCCAGCATGGCCCAGGCGCCCACGGGCAGCGGCTCCAGCACCAGGCCTGCAGTTGAGAAGGCACACGCGTATGATTGACAAACTCTCCTGGGACTGCACAGCGGCTGCGGCAGCGGCAGCAGCGAGCCACAGCTGTCAACCACTGCTGCTACATGGCGCTGCATCGCGCTCACAGCAGCGGGCAGGAAGTTGTTGTTTGAATGCAAAGGCACAGCTGGCAGCACATGGCGCACCTGCAATGGTGCTCACAAAGATGGACAGCAGCGTCCATGCCTGCAGCCGGGCGGGCAGTTTGTGGCGTCTCGTCATTCTGCAGGCTGCCGCAAGCATCACAGAACAGGCATGCACCCGAGCAACTGCGGCGCAGGGCAGCGCTCTTAGGCCGGCATCAGCAGGTGCTGCTGCTCAGCCTGCAGCCCACCTGCCTGCGTGATGCACTGAACCCCCTACCACCGACACCCACACAGCGCCCAAACCCATCTCAGACAGGCTGCACAACAGCCAGCCCACCTGCATGGTGATGCCAGCTGGCACGGGTACCAGGAAACGCAGCGCCAGGCCAATGCCAACGGATGCAAGGAAGGGAATCGGCTTGGCTCCCTGCCGGAGGAGGGCAGCAGGGTGCGATATGAGGCAATTGCGGCAGCGCAGCAGTGACAACAGTTGTGTGCAGGGCTGGCATCGCAACGCTGCCCTGCAGGACCATCCAGCCCTGCTTTTCTGCTCCGTACCCACCGGCCATGCGGGCGCTGCGGGTGGCGGTGTGGGGATGGCTGCACCAGTGGCTGCTGCAAGCACGGGCGTGGCGGCCGCGGGGGCTGGCCGGCAGCGGCGGCGGAGCAGCGGCGCCGCMGGCCGCAGCGGGGCCAGGGCCTCCCTGCATGGCGGCGCATGCAATTAGTATGGATGATTAGCACTGTGGGAGGCCGACAGGCAGCAGCAGAGGCGCAATGAGCGACACCAAGAAGCCCCAACCTGGTGGGCAGGGCTGGCACCGCTGCCGCCGCTTGCCGGCGCACTGGCCGCGCCGCCAGGGGCGCAAGCCCGCGCAGGGACGCGCAGGCCTGCATCGTGCTGCCGCTGCGAGGGCGAGTGCTGGGTGAAGGGCGGCTGGGGCAGCTGGCGCGTTGCAGATGGTACAATTGGGTCACGATGGCTCGCGATGGCACCGCGATCGACCGTTTGCGGCTGCCCCAGTTGCCATGCAACGCCACCTCGGATGACCCGCGAAAAAGCGAAACGCAGGTGCCTTTAGGCACCCTGATCGCATAGTCGGCGAGCACAACTACTCCACTGGCGGGATCGCGTGGCCTCAGAGCTCTCGAGCGCGCCGCGACAATGGCTCGCCCGCTGCCGGTGCAGCCATCGTCGAGAGCGGCAGCAGGGGTAAGATCTGCGTCTTGCCAGCTGCTCGATGGCCAACCGCTCAGTCCGCTCGCTTCTGCTGCTGCCGCCGCTGCCGCCAACGCCGCCGCCTGCTCGCCTGCTGCCACACGTTCGCCCTTGTCGCCTCCATGCACAGGCATGGCGGCCCACCAGCTGCACCGTCAGCAGGCGTGCGCAGCGTTCACGCCCTGCCGTGCGGCCAGCCTCGGCGGCAGGCGGCGCTGCGAGCAGCAGCGCCAGCGGCGGCGGCAGTGAAGGGGGCAGGGAGCCACTGATTGATGTGACGTATGATCGTCCGGTGGGGCTGCCACAGGACGGCCTGAATCCCGAGGTGGCAGAGGCGCTGAAGCGGGTGCAGGCAGCTATGGCGGACGCGGAGAGCAATCTGCAGGTGGGCGGGAGGGCGCTGCCGGGCAGACCTCTGGTGTCGTGTGCGTTAGGGCTCTCAGCTGAACATGAGCCTCACCCCTGTGTTGCAGCTGCTGCTCTGTGCCCGCCTCCCTGTCCACTGCCTTCCCTGCCTAGAGCTGCGCCTGCCTCATTGCTCCTTCCGTCCAACCCACACTGCTGTGCAGCGCATCGACCAGCTGCCGTCTGCACGGCTGCCCTCCCGATGGGCCGTCCTGCTGCGCCCCGCCGCCCAGTTTGCCGCGCTGTTTGCCGTCTGTGCGGCGGTGCACTCCTTTGGCCGTGCGGTCAGCGTGGCTGGCAGCATTGCGGTGGGGCTGGTGGCGGCGGGCTGGGGCCTGTGGCGAGATTCGTTGGATCGGTCTGGCGCCGTGTCGGTGAGTGACAGCAGGGCATGAGTGTGCTGTAGCCTAGAGGTGAAATGCGCCTGGGAGAGGAGAATGCTGGCTTGCGGGCCTGAACTGCGTGCCTTGTGTGGCATAGCTGCCTTGTGTGCAAGCGGTGCTGGGCGGCAGCAGGCACGAGCTGGGTTGCAGCAGGCTGAGGGACGAGCAGCTCCTGGCCGCCAACCAGCTTCTCTTGCCTGCTTCCGGCCTCTGCTGCAGGCGCTGCTACTGGGCGCAGGCACTCTGGCGGCATCCTGCCGCGGCGGCCTGCTGCTGCTTGCGTTCTTCTTCGCATCCAGCAAGATCACACAGGTGCGCAGGGCTTGCCGCTGCTCTTTGGATGGCCTGAGCCGTGGGTAATGAAATCAACATGTGACGAAATGTGCAGCGCCTACAGCAGCGCTGGCCCTATGCATGCATGGCCGCGCAGTGCAGGTGGCCGGACCAGTGCGGCTGTTTTGCAGTCTTGATGAGGTGCAGCAGCTGGCTGAGCTGGTTGGGCTGCCCCCAATCCACCTGCAGTTTGGAGAGGATCAGAAGGATGTTGATGAAGACCACAAGAAGGGCGGGCAGCGCGACTGGCGGCAGGCACGCCCTGTGGGCTGGCTGGCTGCTGCCCCTGGTGCTGCTGCTACCGCTGGCTGCCGCTGCTGCTGCATGTGCTGCTGCTGCCGCTTCGCGCAATTCAAAACAGCCAGTGCCAGATTCAAGCTGTTTGATCCAACCATCCCCTGGCACCCACTTCCTGCCCCGCAGGTGTTCTGCAACGCGCTTGTGCCCACGGGCCTTGCCCTTGCAGCTGCTTGGGTGTCAGGCGGCCGAACAGACCCAGCCCTAGGCTTAGCGCCTGCCGGACTGGATGCCGCCGCCACGCAGCTGCTGACGGCACTGAACGCCGCTTTCCTGGGATACTATGCCTGCTGCTGTGGCGACACCTGGAGCTCAGAGCTGGGGCAGCTGAGGTGCGCCCAGGCTGGGTGATGNAAGTTTGTGGCTTCCTGGACACAGTTTGCTCGGCGGCTCTCGGCATTTTCCGTCCCGCTGCAGCGCTGCGCACAGCGGGATGGCTCTTGGCATTGTCAGTCTTGTGAATCCCGGTTACAGGAGACTGCACCCACTTTGTTCCCTTTTTCTGCAGCCCCGAGGAGCCGCGGCATCACCACAGGCCGACCGGTACACCAACTGCTGCACCTTTCCTGGCCTGCATCCCTTGTGCTTCGCAGCCCAGAAGAGCCCCGACTTATCACTACGGGTCGGCCCGTGCGCAAGGGCACCAACGGCGGCGTGACGCTGCTGGGCTTTGGAGCCGCGCTGGCTGGCGGGCTGTTCATGGGTCTCACTTTCTGGCTGGCAAGCCTCATTAGGTGGGTAGACTAAGCAACTTTGGTTGGGGTGTGAGCCGGGTGATGGGAGGACATTAGTGCTACTGCACAGGCTGTGCACTGCAGTGCATGGGTGAGCCGGGGGGGTCACCTGCTGCACACTAGCCCTGCACTGCGTGCGTGCTGATTCGTTCACATGCCCCTGCCACCTCGCGTTGTGCAGCCCCCTGGGCGGCGGGCCAGCTGCCGCGCTGCGCCGCTGGCAGCCTGTGGCTCTTGGGCTGGCGGGCGGCTTCATTGGGTCGCTGATTGACTCGTTGCTGGGAGCCTCCATTCAGTTCACTGGCTACAACCGTGTGACAGGTGGGCTGAGGGGGGCCCGTGTGTCCTGAGTTTGCAGCAGTACACCTTGCAAGACTTGTGGCAAGCGGTTGTGCCAAATAGGCCCCCCANCCCCCGCTGGTGCGGCTTGGTGCAGCCGTGTTGCAGGCTTGCTTTGAGCTTAAGCGGGACGCCGAGAGCGATGCTTCGCTGCTCACTGCACTCACAATGCAAGTGCGAGTGAGCACGGCTGGCTCAACGCACGCTCAATGCCACTCTTCAACACCCCTCGCCTGCCCCCGCTGCTGCAGGCAAGATCACCGGCCGCCCAGGGCCAGATGTGTCCCCCATCAGCGGCTTCCCAATCCTAGATAACAACATGGTCAATGCAGTGTCAGCAACCGCCACAGCCGCGCTAACCGGATTAGCCGCGGCAGCGCTGCTGTGAGGCAGAGCAGATGCCGAGCTGCGCTGACACCAGCCCACCCATTCAAATTTACAGTTTGTGTAATCCCAGAGGCCTTAGACAGGCCAGCCGTAATTGTGGCACAGGCTTGTGCCCAGGAGGCACGCATCAGCCTCCGGCAGCAACCGCCGCCGCTCGGCAGGCGCAGCGCGACGTTGTGCTGCAGGTCAGCCCGCGCTCCCAGCGCTCGGCCGCACTTCACACAGGGATCCAGGCAGTCCCAGGGAGCTCGGCGGGACTTGCACGAGGTGCGAATACTGGTCCAGCAGTGGGTCCGGTACGGCAAGTTTAACAGCAGGCCGCGGCACAGCAGAGTGTGCTGCCAAAGAGCGTGCACAGATCACTAGTAAGCTCCGAGGGGCTTTGTGACTGCCGCAGCGCGAGGTGCGGGGGTCGCGAGCGCGGACCAAATGCAGCTGTCGCCCTGCAAAACCAGCCCCGTGCTTGGTGCCTCCCCCAGACACATCTACACAGGGCGACTGCGATGGCGCTCCTCAAGAGCGCGCTGCTGGTGGTGCTCCTGGCGGGCGCCGCGGCAGCCACCCTGCCTGAGGCGCTCAAGGCGCTCCCTGACCTGTCCGAACTCGCGGGGCTTCTGGAGAAGGTGCGCGCATTTCCTGAGAGGGGCGCCAGGCCGCACAGCCAGGTGGTTGCGCCGTGCCGCCGGCGCCGTGCCGCCGGGGCGGCTGTCGCCGAGTCACCCACCACCTTGCTCGCTGCCGCCAGCCTTTTCAGCCCTGCACCGCCCACCGGTTTCAATCCCACTGCAGAACCCCGGTGCATATGTGGGCGAGGGCTTCTCTGGCACGCTGCTGGCGCCCACCAACCAGGCAAGGCTCCGGCGGCAAGGCGCCAGCTACCGCTGTGCCGGCAGCTGGGAACAGCTGCAAACAGCTAGCCAGAGCAGGCGACCTTCGCGCTGTCGCTGCCACGGTGATAAGCGCTGGGTGGGCATGCACACCAGTGGGCAGCTATTGCAGCACGTCTGCGTGCGCTCACTGCCAGCCCTTGCCCATGCCGAGTGTTGCAGGCTTTCAAGGCCCTGCGGGCTGCCGCCAAGGAGGAGGGAGTGAAGCTGGACGCCACAACCACTCTGCAGACCCTGGTGAGGCAGAGGGCACCTGGCCATCAATGGGCGCATGCAGTACATGACTGCACATTACCTGCCGTGCCGTATGCAGGGTGGGTTGTAGTGAAGCTGTGGCGACCTGGCGCCATGCTTCCCAACCCGCCTTGGCTGCCCCTGCACACCAGCGGCCTGTCACCTCACCTGGCTGCAGCTGTACCATGTCCTGCCGACCTCTTACAAGCTGGCGGACCTGGCAGATGGCGTCAGCGCGCCTACCAACCAGGGCACCCCGATTGAGATCAAATAGTGAGTTATGCATGCAGGGTAATGAAGCAGTGGCTTGCAGCCTGCGAAGCTGTGCAACAGCATACCAACGGCTGTCTTCCTCTCTCCTCTCCCCCTTGCCGCAGCGTGGACGGCAAGCCTCTGTTTGTGGGCGAGGGCTCGGTGGCAGGCATCGCCGATGTGTCCCGCAACCTGGACATCGGCGCCGGCAATGCGGTGAGTGAGAGAGGCGGCAGTTGTTGCTGCCACCTTCGTGCCTGCCTGAGGGAGTTGTGGCATGCTCCTACTTATGTCGCTGCAAGCACAGGAGCAGCGCGCTGGCCACCCACAGTCCGCAATCCTCCCTTGGCAGGTCATGCACGTGATCGACACTGTGCTGCTGCCCACCCAGCTGTTCAAGGGCCAGAAGCTGACAGCCAAGGTGGGCCGGTGTGCACACTGCGCCTGGTGCGCCATATTGGCTGTGCTGCCGATACCACCAGAGTAGTTGCGTAGGGTGGGCTGCAGCAGATGAACATGCCGGCTGTGGCAGCCCAAGTGCACCATCGTACCTCTGCCGCATCCGCACCCTGCAGGGCCTGGTGAAGGAGAGCAAGGCCATCCCCGAACCCACCGTGGGCACCGGCGCAGCAGGCACCACCAGTGGGACCACCGCTGGCGCAGCCGGTGCCGCCACTGGCTCCACTGCAGGCGCCGGTGTGGATGCCGCTTCTGTGACGGCTGGCACTGATGCAGGCCTGAACCTGGGCGCCGACGGCAGCCTGCTGTCGGGTGAGGGGTCCAAGCTGGGGGCGTGCCTGCTCCAGTTTTATGCTTGCCGCCGCCGCTGAAAGTATGCTGGCGTGTCTGCGCATTCCCTGGGCATTCCAGCCGGCCTGCTGCTTTCTGCATTGTAAGCTGTTGCTGTTTCTGCATTGCTGCGAACAGCAGCTCGCCCATCCTCAAATAATCCTGTCCACTTGCCCGGCAGGCCCCATCACCGGTGACCTGCTGGACACCGCTTTCGCCGCCCTCTTTGAGGCCAACCTTACCTCCTTGGTCACCTGGCTAGATGTGAGCTTCCGGTATACTGTATTGCTGGGTCAGCGAATGCCTGAGCACAGCGGTCTTCACAGAGGTCGCTGCGCCGTGGTGATTGTGCCGCCCTGTATGTGCCCACCGTGGTGATTGTGCCCGCCCTGCTGTCTTGACACCCCGCTGTGCCTGCCTGCCCCACCCCGCTGTGCTGCAACAGGAGGTGCCCGAAATCACCGAGCTGCTGCTCTCCGGCGAGTTTGCCGGCACCCTGTGTGAGTACCTCGTGTATTGAGTTAGTAGGAGTTCCTAGCTTGCCAAGCACAGCCTGTATGGGGCTAGCCGCCAAGCACGGACTGCCTGCCTGCCGCGCTCAGCTGTGGCCTGATGCTGTGGCACCCGTGCCCTGCCCACTGCCTCTCCCTTCCGCTCCCCGCCTGCCTGCACAACGCACCGAACACACGCCCCCTGCAACCGCCATGCAGTCGCGCCCACCAACGCCGCGATTGATGCATGGCTGAGCGCCCTGCCCCCCAAGGCCGCTCCCCAGCCCATCGACATCCGCTCCGTGCTGGTGCGTTCTGTAGCTCGGCCCTTACTGAGTAGTGATTGAGACAAGGCAGACTCGGATGCTATTTTCTTGGAGCACATGCCTCCCATGCTCTGCAGGACACGGTACCTGCGGCTGTGCCTCAGCTGCTGCCCATTCGCCCACCGCGACCACACCCCTCCCCTACTGCGCTCCGCAGCTGGCCCACCTTGTGAACGACACCGCCCTGTTTGCCAACGACTTTGAGGACGGCCAGGAGCTGACCACCATGGCCGGCACCGCACTGACCGTGAGCTGCTGCTGCGCCTGCCATGCCCGCCGTGCCTGCTGTGCCTGCTGTGGCCTTCGAGACATAGCAGCTGAGCGGCGGCCATGGCAGAGTATGCTCCATTGCACCCTGCTGCCGCCGCCTCTGTTCACGGCCTTGCTACCGTGCTACCACACTGGTCCCTGCCACACTCCGGCATGCGCTTGGCACCTTCCTTTGCGCAGATGGACGTGCGCAAGCGGGACGGCCGCGTGCGGGTGACTGATGAGCAGGGCGTGCGTGCCACTGTGTCCAACGACCTGCAGATCAGCAACTCGGGTGCGCAGAAAGAGGGCTGGCACGCTACGCGTGCGCTTTGGCAGTGCATGCAGCGGCACTGTTGGGCTGCTGCACTGGGTGTGCGCGTGCAATGAGTTGTGTGCTTTTGCTCCGCCGGCGGCCCGCTCGCCTCCCAGCCCTCCCCCTCTGCTGTCACCATGCTGCCATTGCCACTCACATTACCACAACCTTCCCTCCTCTTCTGCGCAGCCATCAACATTGTTGACCGGGTGCTGGCCCCTGCCGAGCTGCTGAGCAGCGCCGAGGAGCAGCAGGAGGGTCCGGTGGAGGCGCCTGCTCCCGTTGAGGTGGCACCTGTTTCCTCTGCGGTGGCCCGCAGCATGGCGGCCCTGGTGCCGGCGGCCGCCCTGCTGGCCGCTGCCCTGCTGGCGTAAGCTGCAGCTGAGGTGTGAATAACGACCCACATACAGCCACCTCTGCGGGTGGGCAGTCCGTTGCTGCAACAGAAAAGCGAGTACTACCGCACTGCACGTACTGCGATCGGGCCTCAATCCCCTTACATTTGGTAGCGGCCTCCCCTGGTTCTTCCAAAACCTCCCCCTCCACCACCTCCACGCAGCCTTGACCCATATTTATTTTTGATCCACACTTTGATGATGTGGCGGTGCGCTGCAAAACCCGTGCCTGACTTTGTTGCTTGTGGCTGTACATAACAAATATCTGAGTTGTGCGACATGGCAGCATATGAAGAGCAGGCAATGTAATCAAGGAGTATTGGGCATGCAAAGTGCATGCTGCTGCCGCCGCCGCCACCCAAGGCCAGCTCTTGGTCGGCACAGCGGCGTGCTGCATCTTCAGCACATTGTGAGCTCAGAGGGCAGGCTGCCCACACCAGCTTAGCACCAGGATCTGAATGTGTACCTGTCGAGGCTCAGCATCTGGAAGCCAGAGACCAGGCCCTGCACAGAACGGTTAACCAAAGGATTGGGCAGTGTCACAAGCACAATGCATGTCGACCATGTGTTCAGGGATTTGCCTGCCCACACAACTAGCAGTCCAGCCGGTAGCAGTCCAGCCTGGCTGGCCCTAAATCGCCCGCCAGCTCTACCCATGCTGCTCTGCCGCAGCTCACCTGCGCCAGCTTGTTCACAACCAGCTCAGCCTGGCCGTCCACAGCTCTGAACCCTTCTGCCTCCAGTGCCGCCATCACAGCCGCCCGCCGCTCCGAAAACGTCGCAGGTGTGCCCGCTGGCACAGTGATTCGCCCGCCCGGCTGTGCCCCAGCTGGGTCGCCCATAACATACAGCATGACTCGCTCGCGGCCGCGCTCGTTGGCCACCTGTAGCCCCATATCCTCTAACCTGCGCAGCGTCCACCACAGCCTGTCCGACTGTAGCACGGCCGGCTGCTGCAGCCAGTCCTGCGCCGCAGCCCGCAGGTCGCCGCCATGTGGCACGTCTGCCAAGGCTGCAAGCCGCTCTGTAAGCTGCGAAGACACCAGACAGCGCTCAGCGAGGGCCTGCAGCTGGCTCCTGTCCAGCCCTGCTGCGCTGAGGCGAGCGGCCATATGCCGCGTCAAGTCGCTGTCGGGCAGGTGCAGCAGGCTGCCGTAGGGGTTGCTGTTGGTAAGGGCGGCCTCGCCTGCAGCTTGCCAGCTGCCCAACAGTGTTGTGAGGGTGTCCAGGCTGGCAATGACTCTATGCCAGTGCACCCTGTGCCAGTTGTGGTTTGGGAGCTTAGGCAGAGCCGCGCGCACGAGCGCCAACCGCATCTCCAGGCCCAGGCCCACACGCACCAGCTGCTGGCAGGCCGCCAGAAGCTCAGCGCTTGAGTCTGGCTTGTATGGGTTGGCCAGCTGCAGCAGGCGAGGGTGCTTGACTGCAGCAGCTGCAGCCGCGCACCAGTCGCCGTCCAGCAGCACGTGCAAGGCTGTGATGCTGGCAGCAAAGTTCCGCGGGCTGGCCGTTGTGAGGACAGGTTCTGCAGTGAGCCATGCATTGAGCTGCTCCAGCCGCTCTGCCGGGACGCCTGCCTCAACCATCTGTTCCCAACTGCGCAGGAAGGCTGGGTCAGTTGCACCGTGGCAGCGTGTCAGCCACAGTACAGCTGCCAGCCGGGGCGGCAGCCTGGCAGTTTGGAGGGCTTGCTGGGCAGCTTGGGCGTCCGCAATGCTGGTCGCTGGCCAGTGGACGCAGTGCAGCTGAGTGAGATGCGCCAGCTGCTCGTCATCCATTCCGATCCCCCTGCAGCAACGGCGCAGTCCAGCAGTTGGCATGGCGGCAATAGAAGTGCAGGCAGTCGGCACAGCGTAATGACTACAAGTCACCAATGGGCTTCCGGCACCCCATCAGGACAAATGCAGATGGCACTAGCTGGTACGAATTCCATGGCTGCTTACCTCAGCAACCTGCCCACCGCTTCAACCTGCTGCCCGGTCGTGCGCAGCAGGGCAGCTCTGGCCTTCGGCTCCTTCAGCACTGCTGCCCTGGGCTCAGCACTCAGCTGCAGTGCAGCACTGGCTGTCTCTTCTGCCGCGGTACCGGAGGAGTGCTGTGCACGCTGCAGCCCCAAAACCAGCAGTGCCGCAGCTGCATGCTGAGGGCTCCAGCTCATGCGTGCCTTCACGGCGCTGAACACTTCCTGAATGTGGGCTGCTTCCTCCTCGCACAAAAGGCGGTTAAGTGTGGATGCGCTGGTCAGATGAATCGCCACTGCTTTGCTGTCAGCTGTCACGCCGGGGCTGCCCGTGGCAGCTGCGCAGAGTTCGGCAAGCACAGCGCAGCTGGCCTCAAATGCTGCGTCGCTGCGCTGTGCAAGGGCTGCATTTGCTGCAGCTGTGCACAACTTGTTAGCGGCAGAGGCCCTCCTGCGCTTGACACCTGCGTAACAAGGCGGGTTGACAAGCTCACAGGCGGTTTTAGACAAGTCTGATCAGAAAGGTTCGTGTAGATACTTGTGCAGAGTAAATTCCTCTGCCCAAGCCAGCAGAGTAATTCCTCTGCCCAAGCCAGTCAACTGCTGCTGCTTGCGGGTGATCCTTCATACAAATACGGAAGCGAAAACGTCTCGAGCTTGTCACTCACCCCGCAGGAACGCATGCACACTGGCCAGCTTGGGTGCCAGGCCTTGTGGCTCCAAGGACACAATGTTTGGCCGGCTCAGGAGTAGGTCGACGACACCTGCCCTCGTCATGCCAGCCCCTAACAACTGCACTGCTGCTGCTTCAATCTGCCGGCTGGTCTGCTCGTCCGCACTTAGCCCGGGTGGTGCTCTGCCATAACTGGCACGCCTCTGCACCTCCAGCCGTGCTTCTTCCGCCTGCAGTCGCACACGCAGCTGACGGGCCAGCTCACGAGCGGAGGGCGGGCGAGAGGCACCGCCGCCACTGGCGCCGCCACCGTCAGCTGGCGGCGGCGGGCGGGCAGCGGCGGCCAGCCCTCGCACGCAGCCTCGACGCGCCAAGACGGTGTTGCGCTGTGCATGTAGAGGTGAGGCGCACAGGGCGCGGGTGCAGCAGGCGGCGAGGTGCGCCATGCTTTTAGTGTGGGCAGTGCCTGTCGAGCTTCCACTGACTGCCAACGAGGGCAATCTGGGCGGGGAGCAAGCATCAAAACCTCGTCTGCTGTGAGCGGCTCTGCACAATGCTTCCGAGCTGGCGCCACCCTCCTCGGACCTGCCATGGGCACCATGCACTGCACCCATTGCTGTTGCTGATCGCTTTTTATAACCCACAGTTCTTTGCATGACTTCACTGTGAGCGTTCTCAGAAATGCGACCACAAGCCATCGGTTAAGCACTGGTGACTACGACTGCTTGAACGCAAGCAGGCGGCCGCCACAGCCGCAGCCGCAGGCCGGGTTGAGGCGCAGGCTGTTGTACTCTGCAGCGTCAGAGGTCACTGCCCGGTAGTCATACAGCACCTCGCTGCCAGCCGGGGCATCGCGCACTGCCTGGATGTACGGGATGCGGTATCCCAGGTCGCGGCGCCACACGGTGATGGTGTCGGAATTTGCACGCTCGCCGTGCGCGCAGTTCACCAGCACCGCCACGCCGCCCTCGCTCGCCGGCTGCACAGCTGCCGCCTTGGGGCAGCTCCACCGCCAGCGGCGCACCGCCATGGTGGACAGGGCAGCCTCTGCACGACAAACCGAGGGAGGCGGCAACATTCAGGGCAGGTAGGTGATGCTGCCGGCTGGCCCGCGCAGGCACCGTCCAGGGGTGCGTTGTGGCTGTATGCAACCTGCTAGAAAAGGCGGCTCGGGTCACACAAAAAACGCAGCCATGCGCGTGCCGCGTACCTGCTTCATCGCCGCCCTCTCCCAGCCAGCCGCTGTACGGGCACACCCACGTCTGCTGCGCACGGGGGTGGCCGGCGCGCCGCTCGTAGCTCGCTGGCAGCGCATCCTCTGCCTGCAGCGGCAGCAGTGTGTANCAGCCCCAGGCCNCGGCCTTGCAGCGGCTCGCTGCCCGCATCGTCCTCATCATCACCGCCGCTGAGCTGCAGCAGCTGCGCTGCCCCCTCCTCAAGCTGCTGCGCTGCCGCCACCACGTGGGACATCACGACCAAGCCCTGCACAGCGGGTGGTGGGATTGGGTGGGGTACGGTGGGGTGGGGTTCAAGTCAACCCGAGCGTTGCAGTTACTACAACAGCAATCAGTGCACTTGCGCAGGCACCGTGCAAAGGCACCCCTGGTCCGCCAGGCAGCCAGCTGCATCCCCAGCATTGCAAGTGTGCAATGAACACATGCACACAAAACCAAACCAAACAGCTGGGCACCTGGAAGAGCATGAGCTCGCCGCTCTGCAGCGCCTCTGCCGGCTGCTCAAAGTGTGCCGCCTCTGGCATGACCACCACCACCTGGCCCTGCAGCCGGCGCAGGCCCGCAAACTCCTCCTGCCCAAGCCCGTGCCACGGCTCGTACAGCGCCGAAAAGTCGGCGACAAAGGAGCACACCAGCGGGGAGCTGCACACGTGCGGCCGCTCCCCGACGGGCTTGGCGCACAGCTTGCAGCGGCCGCGGTCGTCCAGCGCGCCCTGCTGCTGCATGTCGGCCTTGAGCCAGCGCTGCACACAGGGAAGGGAGGGGTGAGGTCATGCTGGCACAGGGGCCAGGCAGCTGCAGCAGGGCGCGGCGGCGGCAGCGGCGGCGACCGAGATGCAACGCCGCGGCAACGCACCGGCCGGTTGGGCTTCCTGCAGGTGTGCAGCGCCATGTGCTTGCCGCCCTGGATCGGCCCTCCACAGCGGCTGCACAGCCAGCAGCCGCGCTCGGCCGCGTAGCGTGGGTAGCGGCTCGAGTACAGCAGCACGAGCAGCGGGCAGACTAGCAGCTCGAGCGGGAAGTCGCGCCCCTCCCGCAGGCGCAGCCGGGCGGCTTCGCGGACCTCCCGCAGCATTGCGAAACTCTTGCGGGCGCCTCGCCCCTGAAATGATCTGGAGAATGCCCAGCAACACCCTCGGTAGACAAAGGCCCGTGCCTGAGCGTCCTGGATTGGGCGCATGCAATGCCCCGCTGGACGCACCGAGTGGCACCACCGAGTGGTGCCGTCTGCCGTTCGCCCGCATCAATGGAGCATGGCGTGGGCCTGGGGAGCATCTACAACATTTTATTCCATGCAACGATACCAGACAATCAAGTAGGACAGTAGAAGTCAAGGGCAGGCGCAGTCGCCACCGCCGCAAGGCTCGCCGCCGCCGCTGATCTCTGCCAAAATTTGCTTCATCCTCATCCATGAGTGGGCGAGTAAGTACCCATGAGACGCATGCCCGTACTTGCTGCTGCTGCATTTCTGGCTTGTGCTGTGCAGCTGTGCTTGCGCCGGACCGCCGCACACTGCTTCACACCCACGTCGCCAGCTCAAAATCCGCGGTCGAGATGCGAAAGCCAGAGATCGCGCCCTGCACACGGTGAGTGAATGGGTTGTTCAAAGCCCAATCTAGTGTCGGCCCACATGCACTATGGTTATCGTGGAACAGTGCTTTCTGCATCGCCCAGCCCCTACCTGCGCCAGCTGGTTAACAGCCTGCTGGGCCCTGCCGCCGACAGCCCTGAACCCTTCTGCCTCCAGCATCGCCACGGCCGCTGCCCGCCACTCCTCTGCCGGTGTGCCTGCTGGCACAGTAATGCGCCAGGCCTGTGCAGCATCTTGCCCGCCCCTCACAAATCGGAGCACCCGTTCGCGGCCGCACTCGTTTGCCACTTGCATCCCCATCTGCTGCAGAGTGTGTAGTGCCCGCCGCAGCCTGTCACGTGCAGGTCAGCGCAACAAGTCTGGCTCCTGCAGACACTTCAGCGCCGCAGCCTGCCAGTCGCCGCCGTACAGCTGCTCTGCAACATCTGCCAGCGTGGCCGCATGGTTGTGGTACCGTGCAGCGCCGCTGGCCAGGAGCAGCAGCTGCCAGCGCTCCAGCCCTGCTGTGCTGAGGCCGGCAACCACGCTCTCATCACTGCTGTTTCAGGCAGTTTGAACAGCTTATCGTCTGCGAGTGCAGCCTCCGCTGCTGCTTGCCAGCTGCCCAGGAGCTGACTCAGCATCTCCGAGCTGGCGAAGACTGTCTGCCAGGGCAGCCATGGGCGCGTCTTAACCTCTCTGACCAGTTCTTGTAGCGACTCTGGATCGATGCCCGTCCCAGCCAGCTGCCGGCAGGCACCCAGCAGGGGGAAATAGTCGCGGTGGGCAAACTGCAGCAGGCGAGGCTGCGCTGCTACCGCATCTGCAACTGCCTGCCAGTCGTCGCCCAGCAGAGCGTGCAGGCACGCCATGCTGCCAACAAACACTGCCGTGCACCCATCTCGGACCGCTGTCGCAAGGGCGGCACCAAAATGCTCCAGCTGTTGTGGCGGGACACCTGCCTCTCTCATCTGTGACCAGGTGTCCAAAAAGGCCGGTTCTCTCGCGGCGGGACCGCAGCACAGCCACAGCATGGCGGCCAAGCGAGGCGACAGCCGGGCGCCCTCCAGGGCTTGCAGGGCGGTCTGAGCGTCATCTGTGCTGGTGGCTACCCAGTGGCCGATGTGCAGCTGAGTGAAGGATGCCAGTTGGCTGCCCTGCAAGCCGTGCTCCCTGCATCAAAGTACAGCACCGGAAGATGACCGTCACTTTACTGAGGCTCAGTAAACGAAGGTTCTGTGCTTGGTATACGAAGATGAGCATGCAACAGCACTTGCGGTAAGTATCCAACCGCTTGAGCTCACCTCAGCAGCTCGGCAACAGCCTCAACGTGCTGCGCAGTCGTACGCAGCAGGGCAAGCCTTGCCGCTCGCTCCTTCAGCACTTCCTCCTCAGGCTCAAGGCTCAATTCAAATGCAGCGTCGGCTATTTCTTCCGGCGCGGCATCAGAGGAGGGATGTACCGGCTGCAGCTCCAGATCTAGCAATGCCGCCGCCGCCTGCTGCGGGCACCAGCCCATGTGGCTCTGCAGGGCACTGAACACAGCCTGCAGTTCTGTGCCGTCTGCCTGGCTGAAAAGGTCCACCAGTGCACTCTGGCCCACAAGTTCCATCATCTGTTCAACAGTCACACTGGGGCTGCCTGTGGCAGCTGCGCACAACTCAGAGAATGCAGCGCAGCTGGCTTCATAGGATGCGTCGCTGCGATGCGCGAGGGCTGCACATGCTGCGCCAGTGCACATCTTGTTGAGGGAGGAGGCCCTCCTGCGCTTGACACCTGCATGCCGACGTTTGTAATGATGCAACGATGAGTCGACAGGGGCACTCAGCACTACACAGTATGCCATCTGCTGCTCATTGGCAGTTGGAAATTCCTATCTTGCCAGGCCGAAGCCAAGTGCTGAGTCTCATCCTTTAGGAACGCACGACCGCTGGCCAGTTTGGGCGCCAGGGTCGATGGATCCAAGGAAAGAATGTTTGGCTGGCTGTTGAATAGCTCAACCACAGCCGCCCGCGCCATTCCGGCCCCCAGCAGCTGCGCTGCCACCACTTCAATCTGATTGCTGGTCTGCTCGTCCGCGCTCGACCTCCCCATTGCACCTCTTCCATACATGGTACGCTGCTGCAACTGCAGCCATGCTTCCTGGGCTTCCTGCTTGCACAATGCTGCTGAGCAGCCACCGCCCTCCCATGTGCCGCCCTGCTACCGCCCTCCTCGGACCAGCCAATGCCATATCAATCCAGAGGGACCCGTTGATTACAGGCGGTCATGCTGCTTCATTCGTGGGTGCGCTAGCCAGCGGTACAAGGGACATGTTTATTGGCAAGCACAGGGCGGGAGAGGCGCTGCGAAAAAACAACCAAATGCCCCGGGTGGAGAGCGACACAAGGTAAATCAAAGTGGGTGGGTCGGGTGCAGCAGGGCCTGTGCGGCCCAGCAGGTAACAAATCATGGTCGGAACAGGGGATGCACAAGCAAAACAGCACGCAAGCATGGGTGGGCAGTTACAGGTGTGCTGCGGAAAAGGTGTAAGAGTCGAGAGTCGGGCCTGCGCTGTCGCAGCAGGCTGTTGTGAGTCGGTCTGGTATGTCAGGTCAGTGCTGCAGCTCCAGGCTTAGGAACCATCCACATCCATCGCCTGGGCTGCGTCAGGGGCTGGGGCCACAGCTGCCGCCGCCCCTGCGTCTTCCGCTGGTGCCGCTTCGGCTGCTGCTGCCACCGGCACCTCGGCTGCTGGGGCCCCAGGGGCAGCCGTGGTCTCCCCAGCTTCCGCCGCTGCCTCATCGGCGGTGGCACCAGGCGTGGCAGCTGCCTCAGCTGCTGTCTGTTGAGCTGGCGGGTCTGCTGCGGGAGCCGGCTCTGGCACAGCAGCAGCCGGAGGCGCCTCCTGGGGTGGTGCGTCAGGCATGGCCGCATCGGCAGCCTCCTCCGCTGCTGCCMCCTGCGGAGCTGCTTCCGCTGGAGCAGCCTGGCCTGCAGCAGCAGCATCCGGCACAGGCTCTGCTGCTGCTGCTGCTGCTGCTGCTGCTGCGGCTGCCTGCTGCTCAGCGGCTGCCTGCTCAGCCGGCTCTGACGGCGCTGCTACCTGCGCCTCAGCAGACGCCTGCTGCTGCTGCTGCGCAGGATCAGGCTCAGGCACAGCTGCTGCAGCTGCTGCCTCGGCACCAGCAGGCTCTGGTGCAGGCGCTTGCTCCGCCTGCTGGTCAGCGGGCGGCTGTGCGGCCTCTGCTGCAGCTTGCTGCTCCTGCTGCTCAGCTGCCTTGTGCTGCAGCTCAGCCGCCAGGCTGGCAGCAGGGCTCTGAACCGCCAGCAAGCGCCGCTGCGCGTCAATCGACGATGGCAGCGGCTGCTGCTCGGCGCCGGCTGGCTGCTGCGCGTCCTGCTGCTTGAGCTCCCGAGCCAGCCGAGCAACTGGGCTGCCTGAGCCGCCCTGCTCGTGCTGGTGNTCCTGCTGCTGCTGCTCCTGCTGCTGCTGTGCCATGTCAGCAGGCTCAGCAGGCTGAGCAGGCTCGGCAGGTGCAGCCGCAGGTGCTGCTTCTGCTGCCTGCTGGTCTGGCGGCTTNTCCCCCACTGGCTCCTGAGCCTCANCCGGGGGCTGCTCTNCCGGGGCTGCATGGGCTGCATGGGCTGCTGCGGCTGCAGCAGGCGGCGCTGCTGCTGCCTCTGCGGCCATGCGAGCCTTGGGGGAGGAGGCTGGGGACAGGGCTGCTGAGGGCGACCCAACCTGCTGCGCAAGCAAGCCGTTCAGGGCGGGTGAGGCGCCCGCCCCAAGCGCAGCTGCTGCCGCCGCCTGCTGCTGAATCATCTGAAGCAGCGCCGCTGTGCCAGGGAACGCGGCCGCGCTGGCAGCCGCCGCCGCCGCTGCTGCTGCCGCCTGCTGCTGCAGCAGGGCCGCAGGGTTGGCTGCTGCAGTGGTGGCGCGCTGCACGTTCTGCTGCAACCCCTGCAACAGCGCCGCAGCGGGCAGGGAGTTCTGCGCCTGCGCCTGCTGGTACTGCTGCTGCAGCAGCAGTGCCTGCAGCTGGAGGGTGGCCGCCGGGCTGCGCTGCCCCAAGGCAGCCAGTGCCGGCTGCTGCTGCTGCTGGATCAGCCGCTGAAGCTGCTCCATCGCTCCGGCCGCGGCTCCAGTGGCAGCAGCCCGCTGCTGCGCCTGCTGCGCCTGCAGCAGCGCCGCCGCCATGCCAGCGGGCCCAGCCGCCGCCGCTGCGGCTGCAGCCTGCTCCAGGCCACCGCCAGCAGCGCCCGGCAGCGGGAGGCCAAACATGCCATAGACTGCCGCCATCTGCTGCTGTGCCTGCTGTGCCTGTTGTGCCTGGTCAGCGGCTGCCATGTGCGCCACCTGCTGCTGATACCGCTGCATCCACTCCACAGCTGCGGCAACATACTGCTGCTGCTGCGCAGCCTGCGCCGCCGCCTGCGACTGGCCAGCCAGCTGCGGCAGGCCAAACAGCCCCAGCTGCGGGGACAGGTTTGCCGCCGGCGCCGGACCGCTGGCAGTGTGCTTGATGCTGCGCACGCGTGGCGCGCCATCGCCCTCGCCTACAGAGAGAGAGAGAGTACGTGCACGACATCAGCTGCGTGTGACAGCCTGGTGTGCAACAAGACGCAGCGGCAGAAAGAAGCAGCATTGCCTTTGCACATGGTGTCCCAAGTGACCTCAGCCAGACAGCGGTGCTGCCCCAAACCGCACGCCCACTCACCCTTGCGCTTGCGGCCGCCGCTGCGGTTCTTGGGCGGCTGCACCGCTGGCAGGTGGAAGGCGCTGCCTGCCAGGTGGGCTCCCTCTGCTGCTGCAGCAGCCGCCTCATGTGCCATCCCAGCCGGCGCAACCATGGCATGCGCAGCAGCGCCCGCCGCCGCTTCAGCCCCAGCAGGCTGTGCTGTGAGCAGCTTCCGGGCGGTGTCAACCATGCCAATCAGCTGCTGCATGTGGCCGGGGTGCTGCACCAGCTGCTCCGGCTGGCGAAGCAGCTCCCGCAGCTCCGCCGCGGCCTCAGCACCGCCCGCAAACTCAAACAGGATGCCACCTGGGCGCAGGGGAGAGGGTAAGTGGGCGGTAACAGGGCGGGATCAGCGTGGATTGTATGCATGGGGCAGCTGCAAGCAGTGCAAAGCGACGCCAGCAATGGAGCAGCAAGGGCATCGATCGATCTGTGCCCTTAGAGCAGCACAAGCACACCCTGATTCAGCTGACCTGGCTCCAGCAGGGTCTGCAGCTTTGTGAGCTCCTCTCGTGGCAGCAAGCTGGCCGCTTCGGCCGCCGAGGGCATGGGCAAAGCCGCCGCCTCGCCGCCTGCCGCCGTCGGCTCGCCGACCGGTAGCGTCGCACCTGGCTGTGCGGCGCCCTCATCTGCCGCTGGCTGCTCCGCCCCTTCTGCAGCTGCGGCTGGCGCTGCTGGGCCGGCTGCCGCAACAGGCTCAGGCTTGACAGCTGCAGCCGCTGCGGGCGCATCCACCTGCATGGCAGTAGGCTCGACACCTGGCCCTGCTGCGTCAGCCTGTGCAGCGGCGGCCGCAGGCTCGGCCCCTGCCGCTGCGCCACCTGGCTGGGCACCTGCTGCCTCTGCTGCTGCCGCCGGGTTGGCGGGCGCCTCCCCTGCAGCCGCCTGCCGCTGGAAATGGTCGAGCAGCGGCGCCCAAGCCTGCTGCAGGTCTGGCAGCCCCGCCGCTGCAGCCGCTGCGGGGGCAATGGGCACAGCCGTGGCTGCCCCGGGTGCATGGTCTTCGGGACCCAAGCCAGCTGCCGCCCGCTCCGCCATAATGGCATCAAGGGCAAGCCGCTCGCGGTGCCGGCTCCAGTACAGTCGGGTGGCAGCCACAGTCTTGTTGCCAAGGAAGTGGGACACCGCCTGTTGAGGGCGAGAGGTGGGAGCGGTGCGATGAGGAGCTGTTGGCAGCAGGCAGTATTGAAGCGGTGGCAATTGATTGGCAGTAGGAAGGCACCGGCAGCTGGTCGGCAACTTGCGCAAATAGCCAGCCACACACTGCACATGCCTTAAGGAAAATGTGCCTCTGCAGCTGCAGTGCATCCGGCTGCCACGCACCTTGAGGTCCCGACCAAAGAGGCGGACAGCCTGGCAGAAGCGGCCATCCAAGTCAGCATCCGCCGTGCTGCGCTTGGGCTGCCCCATGCCAGCAAGCTCCGCCCCAGCGCCCGCCGCCGGCAGCTGCGGCAGCGCGGCGGCGCCAAAGGGAGCCGCAAAACCGGCACCCGCCGCCGCCGCGCCCGCGGCTGTAGGAGTCACAGCTGGCGTGGCGGTTGGTGTGATGGCGGCCGGGGCCGCCGCATCACCAGACAGTGCTGGCGCACCGCCGCCCGGCACGCCAGCGGCCGCCGCCGCCGCATTGTCCGCCGCCGCCAGCATGGCGGCTGCCGCCGCTGCGCCCGCTGAGCCGCCGATGAGCGAAGCMGAGATTGTGGTGCCCGGCAGGGGGGCCGAGAGACCGGCGAGGCCCAGAGGCGCGCCGCCGACCGGCAGCAAGCCAGTGGCGGCTGTGCCCAGAGGCAGGGGCGGCAGCGAGGCAAAGCCGGCGGTCAGATCCACGGGCAGCTGGTCCAAGCCGGCCGGGAGTGAAGCGGCAGATAGTGCGGCTGCACCGCCCAGAGCAGTGGGGGCGGTGCGGCTGCGCCGCATGGCCAGCCCAGCGGCGCCGGGAGCGCCCTCCTCGCCTGCGGTGTGAATGAACAGAGTGGGTGAGAAGGGAAGGTGAGAGGTGGGCGCAGGAGACAATAGCGAGCAAGGCGGCAGGCTGCACACAGCTGGCAACCGTTCATGCATGAAGCTACGCATTCCACCGTGCCTCCCAGCACAGGCGGCTGTGGCAGAGCCGCTCAGGTGCCTCCCAGCACAGGCAGCTTAGCTTAGAGCCACTCACCCATGCCGCTGAGCTCGGAGTAGTCCACAGCCGCGCGCCCGCGGCCGCCGCGCCGCCCAGTGCTGCACAGCAAGCAAGCGAGGCGTGTCAGTGGGCGGGCGCCTTGTGAAGCGTAGGAGGTGTGCCACAGCTAGAGCTGGATGCAGCAGGGCACGCACGCCCTCCTGCCAGAGGCTAGACAGCCAGAGCAGCGCGCTGCCTACTCTCAAGCCCCGCTCCCCCTCTGCCCTTGTGCGCACCCTGCACCCAGTGCGGCTGCGTCTGGGAAGGACGGCATGGCAGGCAGCGGCTCTGGCGGCGGCGCCCCCGCAAAGAACTCGATTGGAGCAGCGGCCAAAGGGCCAGTGGCGTCCAGCAGCACGGGGCGGCTGCGGCTGCGCCCGGCGCGCTGCGGCAGCACACGGGAAGAGGGGCAGTGCGGGCAGTCAGGGGCAGGGGTGAAGCAGGGCACGCAGCGCACAGCAGCCAGTGACTCACACTTGCAATGCATTTCGCAGCCCAGCACAATGTGCATCTGTCCAGCACCGTGGCGAAAGCCTGTCCTGCCTGGCTGCAGACTGCAACGCAGATTAAAATCAAACAGCAAACAGCAACGCACCTCCACGCCGCCATTGAGTCCGCTGCCACGGCTGTTGCTGCGGCCCAGCCCGCCGCCACGCTGCTGCTCCTCTGCGCCCCGCTGCTGCGCCATCTCCAGATCCGCCGTCAGGGTGCCGAAGCCTGCAGTGGCGGAAAGGAGACATCTAGGTCAGCTTGCGAGTCCTGCAAGGAAGCACAGCGCAGCATGCCTAACACAGGCAACAACGTTTGACGCTGCTGATACATGCCAATCAGCTCCACGCACCACCCATGAAGTTGCCAAAGGAGCGCAGGCTCTTGTTGGACTCGGTCTGCTCGCGCCGCTTGCGCAGCAGGTACTTGCGCCGCGTCTGGCTGAACTCGTCGGTGCGCTGCAAACAGTGAACGAAATGGAGTAATATCTAAGGAATTGCAATAGCCAGGCATGCTCATGAAGCAGTGCATCAATCCTGGACAGCACAGGAGTTGCAGTGCGCCTGCATTTTGGCATTTTGACAGAACGATAGTCCGCTCAAACCATCTTCCTTTCCCAGCAGCCCACCTGGGATCGCATAGTGCAGGCGCACCAGCTGCTACGCCATACACAAATCATCTCTGCCACAGTGCCTCCCAAACCAGTTGCACAACGGTGCAGCAGCCCACCTGAATCGCGTAGTACAGGCGAATCACCTCCTGCACCGTGCGCCCCGGCAGGAAGGTGGCGATCTTGGGGAAGTCCTGCACAGCGGTGGGCAGGTGGAAGGGCACATTAGACACTGCTAGGTGACAGTCAGCCAGAAGCTGAGCCCAACTGAAGCCCACGATGCAGCCGCAAACAGGCAGGCTGGCCAGCAAGCCGGAGGCATGCATGGCAGCTTCCACCATCATCAGGCATCAAACCAACACCCAACAAACTCGCCTTGTGGTGCAGCAGGAACTTGTCGGCAAAGACCTTGCGCTCCTCTTCGGTCCATGGCCGCACGTACCAGCTCGCCTCCTCGTCCGCCTCGGGGTCGCTGCAGCAGAGGCAGACAGAGCGCATTTACAGTGAATCGTGCTGCACATCCTCTCCGCCTCTCCCCTTAAGCCAGTGCGCCCGCCTCATGGCAGTGCCCGGCAACATGCTAACGGCCTAGGTTGCATGGGATTGGAGGCCTTGCAAGCCGCGCTCACCTGATCAAGCGGTTGCGGTCTTCATATGCCTCCCAGCGTGCGACACGCGGCGGCAGGATCTCCATGCGTGGCAGCTGCACATGGAATAATGGGCAGGTGCACATGCAAGTTGGTTGAGCGCATGGGCAATGCCAGCTTGCACACTGGCAGGATATGCATGCATGGAGGCTGCACGATGGCTCAGCCAGCTTGTTCACACATGCAGGGCAGCGCCTCTTGGCTGCAAGCATCCAGGCCGCACCTCGCAGCAGTGCTTGACCAGCTCGATGGCCTGCAGCGTGGCAATCGCCTGCTTCTCCTCCCAGTCGCTTCGGATGTAGTCGCCACTGCACACGGAAAAAATGCAGGCAGCTATTTTAATGCACAGGCAACAATCAGAAGCAGGAGACGGCTGCAGATGTAGTCGCCGCTGCAGGATGAGATGGACAGGCAACAGAGAGCAGTTGTTGAGAGGGTGAGACAGGCAGCGAGGCTGCTGCGGATGTAGTCGCCGCTGCAGCAACCAATGCGCCAGAAGGAAAGGCAGACAGCTGAGTGAACAGTGGAAAGGTGACAGGCGACAGGCAGGCGGGGCAGCAGATTCAGCTGCAAAGTGCCCCATCCCTTCTCCTGCCCCATTGCAACCCCTCCCCTACAGCCCCCTGCCTGCCCACCTGCGCCCCCTGCTGGTGGTGCGTGCATGGGTGGGAGACAGCGGCTGCTGGGAGTTGAACCCGCCCGACTGCTGTCGGCCCTGGCCCGCAAGGCCCACCGCTGCTGCAGCTGCATGGGCAGGAAAGGCGGTGGTTGCAAGGGTCAGGCCAGAGGGCATGGACAAGGAGAGGGGAGCTGGGCAAGCATGTACACAAGGGCCAGTCTGCAGCAAGCAGCGGGCACAGCAGTGCCATGCGAACAACCACTGCTCAGCTCCTCGCACCTCGCTCCACCGCTGCCAGCTGCTCGCGCAGCGCGGCGGCACGCTCCGCTTCGCGTGCTCTGTACGCTTCGTAGCGCACGCGGTACTGCCGGGCCAGGACATGGTGAGGCGGTGCATAAAAATGATCAGCAGGCACGGTTTCTCGGGCAGTGGGTCCGCCAACAGGCTGCTACACACCTAGCTGTGCACAGCTTAGTACCTCATGACTGACAGGCTGCAGCACCCAATCCCAGGTCGCAAACAAGCTGCAGCTGACCTGTACCGCCAGCTCCACGTGTGTGCGCAGCAGGGCGGCAAACTCGCGGCGCAGCACCTTCTGCACCCCCATCCGTGCCCTACAGGGAAGAGGAAAAGGGGATGGCGGCTCAGCAGCTCTGACGCAGCATCTCTGCAAGGAGGGAGCAAAAACGGGCAGGCACATACCTGCGGCATACGGGCGCAGCACAGGACCAGGCAGCAGACTGCTTGCACACCCAAGCCCGCCCCACAAGCAGCCTCCTGCCCTCCCGCCACTCACTCGCAGTGCGACTCCAGGTTTCGGCGGTACTGAGGCAGGTCTGTCAGCTGCTCAAAGGCAGGAGCTGTGCTGGGCACAAGCAAGTCTGCAACCTTAGCAGGCCGNCCCGCCAGCAGAGCCGCAATCTTGCCGCTGCCTGCTGCACCGCCGCCCTTGCCGCTGCTGCCGCCGGCGGCAGCTGTGGTGAGGCGGCCGGCCGCACCGCCGGCCACCCCAACCTCTGGAGCATCTGGCGTGCCAGCCGGCACCAGCAGGGCATCTGGCACTGCCGCCGCAAACGAAGCATGAGCCTCTGCCGCCTGCCGCTGCGCCKGGCGCAGCACATCGGCAACCGTGGCCTCCGCCGCAACGCCGCTGGCAGCGAAGCCTAGCGCACGCAGCGCCAGGCGCTGACGTGGCGGCAGCGCGTGCCGTGCCGCACGCTTCTCCGCCTCTGCTGCCTCTGCCCGCTCTTTCTTGCGGCTGCCGCGCTTGCCGCGCCGCCCCTTGCCGCGCCGGCTGCCGCCCCACTCCTCCCCAGAGTCCTCCGCTGCAGGCTCCCACACCTCCCACTCCTCAACTGCCAGCGCAGTTGAGGCGGAGGCCGAGGGAGCAGCCGCCTCCACCTGGACGCCCCACGCCGCCAGCACGCCATCAGCTGCGGCCGGCGCATCAGCCATCACCACGTCCCGCCCGCCAGCTGACTGCACCTCCTGCCCGCCGGCAGCGGCGGCGGCACCAGCGGCGCCGCGGCGGCGGCCGCCGCGCGCCGGAGCCGCCTCTGCCTCGCTCTCTTCGCTCTCAGAAAGCTCGACATCGGAGACGTCGCTGCCGCTGTCGGCGGCTGTGGCGGGCAGCTTKGGCGGCTTGGRCTCGAGACGCTCAAGCGCCTGCAAGGGAGGCGGGGGCGGAGCACAGGCGGGCGGGCGTTCAGGTGACTGCTTGTGTCTTCAGAGAGTGGCAAACAGTACAGCACACTTGCGATCTCTGGCTACCAGCATCTCTGTTTGCATCCTGCCCCAGTGCACCCGCGGCGAATGGATGCCAGCCCAACCAGACCGACTGCCCCCCAACCCAAACAACACATTTGAAGGGGAGCCTGCCCACCTTGGCAATGTGTGCCTCCCGCTGCTGCAGGCGGCCCGCATCCGCACGGCTGCTCTGCAGCTGCCCCTGCACTTCCGCCAAGTCGTGATCCAACGACTCGATCACGCCAAGGATCGACAGCTTTGCAGCGCCGGCGCCGCCCGCCTTATCACCGCTGGCCTTCTCTCCAGCAGCCTTGTCGGCAGCTGTGGCAGCAGGCTTGTCACCAGCAGGCTCAGCGGGAGCTTCCTCTGCCTTGGGACACACTGCCTGCTGCTCCTGCTCCTGCGGCGGCGGCTGCGGCTGCTCCGCTGCCGCCCCTGCTGAGGAGGCGGCAGGCGGCTCTGGCTTTGCGGCTGGCTCCGCGGGCTCTGCTTTGGCAGCAGGCTCCACTGCCATTGGTTCAGCCTCTGCTACCGCCACTGGCCCAGCTGCTGCCGCTGGCTCGGCTGGTGCCGGTGCTGCAGGCTCAGTTGCTGCTGCTGCTGCTGCTGGCGCAGCCGCTGCATCGGCCTCCAGGGAGCTCGGGCCGTTGGCCACAGGCTGCGGCTGCTGCAGCTCCTGCAGCTCCGGCTGCTCTGCAGCCTCCTGCTTCACCTCAGGGAGCAGCTCCGCTGCAAAAGGCGCAGCAGCCTGCTCTGCAGCCGCCAGTGCCGCTGCAACTGCCGCAGCAGCCGCCTTGGCTGCCACAGCGCGCCGGCTGTCGGGCGACCCTGCTGGCTGCTCCTGCGGCGATGCAGCGTCATCTGCTGCGCCTGCTATGCCGGCTGCGCCTGCTGCGCCTTCTGCGCCAGCTGGCATGCCAGAAGACATGGGCGAGAGGGGCGGGGACACGGAACCGGCCTTGGCAGCTGCCTGCTGACCGGCCTCTGCTGCAGCTAGTTCGGGCAGCCCATTGCCGGCAGCCGCGGGGGAGAGCGGCGACATCGGAGACATTGGCGGCTGCTCTGCTGGACCGTCTGCTGCTGCGGGGGCTGCCGCAGCAGTGGGCAGCGAGCCGGCGGCTGGGGCGCCAGAGCTGCCTGCCTTGACAGCTGGAATGCCGCTGGGCAGCGCCTGCAGCCTGCGTGCGTCCGCTGCTCCTCCAGGGGAGCTGCTGCGCCGCTGCTTGCCCTGCTTGCCATCCCTGGCAGGGCTGGAGCTGCGCCGGCCCCCCGGCAGCGGGCTGCCGTCTGCGCCCGGCCGCTGCTTCTGCTTCTGCCTGTCCCGCTCCTTCTCCCCATCTCCCTCCTTGTCACGCGGCCGAGGGCTGTTACCCACGCTGCGAGAGCCGCCCCGC
>JADXDR010000097.1:72812-91520 GCA_025026875.1 Chlorella ohadii
CACCTGCAACAGCAGTGGTGGCAGGCAGATGAGATGATGAGGTGCACATCGAGCGTGCTGCAGATGCTGCCAACAAAGGACCACAGTTGCGGCAAGCATTGCCGCGCATGCACAACCATGCACACAGCATTGCCAAGCCAGCCGAAACGCCCCAGGGGCCGAGGCTCCCGGCCTCACCTCGGCCAAAGCCGCCGGGTCCGCCGCGCCGGGGCGCACCGTCGTAGCGCCCAGGCGGCGGCTGGAAGCCAGGAGGCCCAAAGCGCGGGGAGCCGCGATCGTCGTACCGGCCACGCTTGCCTGCCCCGCCAAAGGGTGGCGGCGGGTCCCAGGCTGGCTCCCGCTCACGCTCCCGCCCGTCCCGGCCGGGCCCAAAATCGGGCGGCGGCCCGCCSGRCCSCTCCCGCTGCACAGGGCGACAGCAGGCAGGGGCACAGTTGGCGCAGCCAGGCGGAAGGAGCCCGCGCAGAGCGCAGGTGCCTCGGCAAGAAACACACAGGCAGGAGGGCGGGCAGCAGCGGGCGCACCTTGAACCCACGGTCGCGGTCGCGGTAGCCGCCGCCTCCCTGGTCGGGGCCCCTGTCCTGCAGCAGTACAAGGGTAGCCGAAGACCGCACGCAGGTCAACAGAGCTGGCCGGAAACCACGGGTGAGCGTCGCCCGCAACGGCGCCGCTCCCGCCACCGCCCCGCCCTGCCCGGGTTGCGTCAGCGGCCGGCGGCCACCCGCCTACGGTTCCAGCATCCCCTCAAGAGCCTGCTGGAGGCCCAAGCGGCTCACCATTCGCTCCGCTCTGTCTTTTCCGCGACGGCGCCCTAGGCGCCCGACGGCGGCCGATAGTTGCACATGAGGCCTCTGTCGATCGTTCTGGGCGCCCGCGGGCCGGCCAAGTTCAAGCTGGAGGGCTTTGGGGTCGGCTTCTTCGCGTCCCTCGCCGTTCGGCGCCCGCGAGCACTGCTGACAAGTGTCGTCGACACCAGACGGCGCCTGGGAACCTTAGCGGGCCGTTTGGCCACCCTGCTCGCAAGCTTGTCACTCGCAGCAGGCCTTCATGAGGCCGGTTCGCGGCCCCTGAGGGCGTCAGAGGCCGTGATTTGCGATCAGCAGTCTGCGTCCTTGCTTTAGCAGCAAGCGCCAGGCTCGCCCGCTCCGCGCGACCACCAGCACAGCCCCAGCGCCCCTGGGGCCTGCAGAGGCGGCACCGCAGCTGTAGCTGAGCTCTTTCTGGCCTTTAAAGCTTTAGCAATCAGCGCGGGGGCCGCTGGGCCGCCCCCCAGGGTTGTCGCCAGCGGCGGCAAGCGGGCGGCGAGCGTCGCCCAGCCTGCTCTCGGCACCTGGGCCCCGTGACTTGCCGCCAGGATGAGCGGTCGCAAGAACAAGATCGCCTACTTCTACGACAGTGAGCCGGGGGCGGGAATGCCGGGCTTGAACTGGACCATCCAGTGCAGCCCATGTGCTTTGCGTCGAGCACTGCCGCTGCTCCCCTCGGCTCTGCCCCACCCTACCTACCTCTTTCCAAGCATCTCCTCCTTCTTGCCTTCCGCAAGATGACTACACTGGGTACTACTACGGTCCCGACCACCCCATGAAGCCGCAGCGCATGGCCATGACGCACCAGCTGGTGCTGGGCTACGGCCTGCACAAGCACCTGGACGTTTATGTGAGCTGCCGGGTTTTTGCTTCTGTTTACCAATGCTTGGTCATGCTGTAACTGCTGGGCTACGGCCTGCACAAGCACCTGCATGTCTATGTGAGTGGGATGGATTGCTGTGCGTTCGTTTGTCCGTGTGCAAACTGCTATGGTGCACCAGCTGGTGCTGGGTTACGGCCTGCACAAGCACCTGGACGTCTATGTGCGTACTTACTGTTTAATTGACAGCCACGTGATTTGAGGCTAAAATGCCGCCGCCGATGCAYTCCGCATGCATGCTGCTCGTTGCTGTCCTCGCCCGCCTCCCCCTGTCTTCCATGACTCAAATGCCAACCTGCCTCCGCATCTCCCTTGCTGGCTTTGTGCAGCGGCCGCGGCTGGCACAGTACAAGGAGCTGACCGCCTTCCACAGCCATGCTCATTCTGCTCATTGTTCGACCATGCTGCTAGCCTTGACCTGCTTGCAACACCTGCCCAACTCTCTTCATGCAGCGGCCGCGGCTGGCGCAGTACGAGGAGCTGACCGCCTTCCACAGCGAGGAGTTTATCGACATGCTGCGCGACACAACTCCGGAGATGCAGGCAAGGCAGATCTTTTAATCTCGCTGCTGGTCAGCAGCGCTTTCAGCTGTATGGTCCAGGCGGAAGTTTATCGACATGCTGCGCGGCACGACCCCGGAGATGCAGGCAAGGCAACTGTGGTGTGCTTGCGTTTTACACTCATGCTGCGCGACACGACTCCAGAGATGCAGGAAAGCCGTGC
Organism: Chlorella ohadii; assembly: GCA_025026875.1. Taxonomy (NCBI): domain Eukaryota; kingdom Viridiplantae; phylum Chlorophyta; class Trebouxiophyceae; order Chlorellales; family Chlorellaceae; genus Chlorella; species Chlorella ohadii. The sequence continues at coordinate 75,223 of JADXDR010000097.1, forward strand.
TGGCAGCTGCTGCTGTTCTGCAGAGTATGTGCTTTTGATGGTTGAAGGCTGCAAGCAGCGTAAGAGAGGACACATCTCTTATGTTACCCCACCCTGCAGAAAGCCAAGTGGGACAACTACCTGAAGTGGGGCATCGAGTATGACTGCCCCATCTTCCACGGCCTCTTCAAGTTCTGCCGGCAGTACGCAGCGGCCAGCATCGGTGAGTTCACTTGCAAAGATCACTGGGGTTGGTGCTAGGCAGCTTCGTGTGCCATGGCGGCAGGTAGTGTTGGCCGCTGCTCAGACCTGCTCGGTTTGCCGATTGGACTCCCCAAGCACTTGCTCGCTGGCGCCGCTGCATCGCTTGCAGCTGGCATTTGCCGCGAGCACGCTGCCCGGTCTCTGGCCTCTCTGCTCACCCTTGCTGCTGCTGCTGCTGCTGCTGCTACTGCTGCTGCACTGCCCCATTGGCCTGCTGCTGCTGCTCTAACCCCTGCACTTGCAGACGGCGCAAAGAAGCTCAACCACGGGCATGCCGACATCGCCATCAACTGGGCGGKNGGCCTGCACCACGCCAAGAAGGCCGAGGCGTCAGGTGAGGGGCGGTTCAGCTGCAGCGGGGTGGCTAGTTTGCCATTGGACACGTTGATGTGAGTGTGGTAAGCCTGGCAAAGCGACGCCCAGCCTGTGCACCTCCATCCTTTTCTTTGCCGAGCACATTTCTCTCGAGCTCACACACAAGCTTAGCTTAAGCTTGGCACTGTGCTGCCTCTGCAGGCTTCTGCTACGTGAACGACTGCGTGCTGGGCATCCTGGAGCTGCTGAAGCACCACCCACGGTGCGTGGGCAGGGCGTATGTGCGACAGAATCACAAATTGCCCTCCCGCGCATCGACAGCGCAGCGGATCGGCAGGCCATATCCCAACGTGCATGCATGCCTCTCGCCCGCGGTGCACCCACACTCAGCAGAACCAACCAATACTTGCTGCTGCAGGGTGCTGTATATCGACATTGACATCCACCACGGCGATGGCGTCGAGGAGGCGTTCTACACCACCGACCGGTGCGGCCTATGCAACATTGGCCTCTGAAATGATGTGACAAATCCTAGCGCTGCATGTATGGCGGGAATGCAGGAAGCGTTTTGCGCCACACTGCGTGGGTCTTGCAGGCTGTTCAGTAGTGACAGACACATGAGCAACTCACGTGTCGCTGACGTGTTTGCCCATCTTCTCCCTGCAGCGTGATGTGCGTGAGCTTCCACATGCGTTATGCATCTCTCCACCTCACCAATCCAAAGGCCCCCTGTCCTCCTTTCACAGCGTGATGTGCGTGAGCTTCCACCTCAAGCAGGAGTGGGGCGGCCAGCCCTTCTTCCCCGGCACCGGCTCGCTGGAGGAGGTTGGGGAGTACCAGGTGTGCTGACTGTTATCATCTGGCGTCGATTTGATTTCTTTCNATTTTTGGAACCTACCGGCTCGCTGGGAGAGATTGGGGAGNTACCAAATGTGCTCTGATGTTTATCCGTTGGCATTGATTGATGATGTTAGCCGTCAAGTCTGCATGGCAGCCTTTCTGCCTTGGAACCTACCGGCTCGCTGGAGGAGTTGCGAAGTACCAGGTGTGCTCTNGATTTGTTTTTTTGTATTCATTGGCTTGAATGGGCTCCGGACCGTGCACCCATCGCAGCTGCTGCTTCACCCAAAACCACCACCCTGCTGGCCATCGAGCAGTTCGCTGCCTGCCGCTTCCCCCAAACCACACTGCGCAGGGGCGGGGATACAGCCTGAACGTGCCGCTGGTGCAGGGCATCGACACAGAGCAATACCTGGGGCTGTTCAAGCCCATCATTAGGTGGGTGGGTGGCTGCACACCGGCACGCAGCAGCAGGGGCACACCGCTGATGTTTTGCAAGCCAGCGAGTCTGTGCGTGCACCAATCTGCCATGCACTTGGACTGTACACTCGATCGCGCGCGCGCGCATAATTTCAATGGCCTGCCCTCTGCGCAGCAAAGTCATGGAGGTCTTCCAGCCACTTGCTGTGTGTAATGGTGTTTGAATTTTGTGCCTCCGTGCAGCAAAGTGATGGAGGTCTTCCAACCGGGAGCGGTCTGCCTGCAGTGCGGTGAGGCTGGGGCTGACGAGTGGCTATCCAGATGCGAATGCGTGTTGCTCGAGCACTCTTGATTGCATGCAGCTGCCCTGCGCTCTGCTGCGTCTCGCTCGCGTCTGGCGGGCTTGTCACTTCTGCTTTGCACATGATCAGCGTGTGTGGGTCACCTGCTGGCTGCCCTGATAGTGTGCTTCCTGGCTGCTGCCATATGCAGGAGCGGACTCGCTGGTGGGAGATCGCCTGGGCATGTTCAGCCTGACGCTGGAAGGGCACGCCGAGGCAGTCCGCTTTGTCAAGTCCTTTGGACTGCCCATGCTGGTGAGAGCTGGGCCCTCCCGTGCGCCCGACCGCTAGTGCACCCTGCCACGGCGCCCCTTCTGCCCGGCGCTGCGTCAGTGTGCCTTGCTGTGCGACAGCACTTTGGCAAGTGGTGGATTGCATGCAGAGAACTGCATGGTGCCTGACGCATCCCTGCTGCCTTGCTCTGGATGTCCACGGCAGGTGCTGGGTGGCGGCGGCTACACGAAAACGACCGTGGCCCGGGCATGGACGCTAGAGACGGGTGCGTTTGGGAAATAGCCCTGCCGGCTATCACACATGCGGGCAAGGTGCCACGAGTTGCAGCCATGCCTGGCAGCTGCCTGCATGCCTGCAAGTCCTGCCCACAAACTCAATTCAACAACAGGCAGGTGACACAGCACCGCACTCGCCCCTCTTCCGCAGCCGTGCTGTGCGACCAGCCGGTGGAGGACGCGCTGCTGAGAACGGAGACCAATTTGTTTACATTTCCTTGCTTCCACCTCTCTCTGCAGCGGTGCTGTGCGACCAGCCGGTGGAGGACGCGCTGCCGCAGCAGATGTACCTTGAATACTTCTCGCCCGACTACCGACTGAACTACAACCGGAGACCGGTGGGTTGATACGCCAGTGTCGAGGGCGTTGGCTGCGGTTGGGCTGCTGCTCTTTTGACCCTGAAACGAGCAAATAAGAGCCTCCCTGGCACTGACTTGATCCTGCCATGTTCCTCCCCCACAACCACAGTCGTGGCCCAACCAGAACAAGAAGGAGGAGGTGGAGCGCATCAAGAGCACGCTGCTGGAGCAGCTGCAGCAGCTGCGCGGCGCGCCAGGTGCGTGCTAGAATGTACCCCTTGCCATGCTGGGGTGGGGATGTGACGGAAACTGGTGTGTGAGCAGCTTTGGCGGCGCGCTGGCCAGCGGCTGGGGCAGCATGCATTCACCCACCTGATGAGGAGTTGGTTGCACCCGCCGGAATCACCCCTATCTGTCCATGCTGGTTAACGAGCGCCGCCCATCCATGTGCAACCAACACCGTCTCGTTCATGCACTGCAGGCTTTGCCATGGCGGAGCGGCCGCCAGACGCGCTGCTGCCGGAGTTCCAAGCGGATGACGAGGACCAGGTGGGTGCATTTGGGTGCTGTGGGGCTTGGGGGTGCTAAGCCTTTTGCTGACTACAGCATTGCAGTCCCGCAAACCTAGATCACATGGTGCTGGTGTTCTGCGTCACCCTGCATCTTAGCAGTACGAGCCAGGCCCCAGCAAGCACCCAGCTGCGATACAACCGGCCAGCCCATTCCCGCCTGCCGCCTGCAGGTGCACCAGCGCATGAAGAGCTACGTGAAGACGCACTTTGAGCACCACCTCAAGTGCGTGGAAAAGGGGCTGATCGACCCCTGGGAGACCGGCTAACAGGACGCTGCCGCCGACTGCTGCTGTTGCTGTGCCATGGCGCTGCGAGGCAAGCAAACCCACCCTCCGCAAGCGGAAGCGGCGGCTGTTGAGCAGCGGCGGCCGCCACCCTGTGCTTAAATGACAGTGTAGAATTGCGTTTGACCTGCTGACTGACACGCCTTGACCACGACAGGACTCACTGTGAAACGCACGAAAGAGGCCGGGCATCGGGAAGGGGCTGCTTTGCCTTCGGCGGCAGCGAGCGCAGCGCAGAGCGGCACCGGCGGGTGGGCAGCTGTGATGTTGTGAACACGCAGGCAGCCAACAGCACGATCGCAGAAGCTTCTGCTGATCTCAGCAGCGCCTGCTGGAGCACAGCCGCGGCAGCTGTTGACCGCTCAACGCGGCAACGCCGCGTTCTGGCCGGCGGCTGCCTAACACACAGCGCTCGCAGCAGCTACAGCTGCAGCACACGCGTGCCGATCGCGCCTTTGGCACTGCCGCCACCTGCTGCCGCCGCCGCCGCCAGCCGCCGCCGCCAAGCACCCTCGCCGCCGGTAGATGGAGGCGATGTCGATCGACTCGCCCCGCGCCCAGCAGCAGGTGCCGTGGCGCCTGCGGGACGCCTCCCTGAAGCGCATCCTGGCTCAGCAGGACTGGGGCAGCGTGGCGGCGACGCTAGCAGTCATCATCGGCCTGCTGATTGCGCAGGCTTGCCTGAACGGCCCCCGCTCCCGCCCCTTCCAAGTCACGGACGCAACCATCGCGTACCCACTCCTGTGAGCTGGGAGCGGTTGGGCAGCCGTGGCAGCAGGCACCGCGGCGCTTTGTGGGTGCAGGGCTTCTTCTTGTTGTGCCGCTTGCTTGCTGCCACGCAGGTGTTTCCCGCGGCAGCCGGTACCGTCTCTGACCCTGTGCCCAGTTGCCTGCCACCTGCAGGGGCTCCACAATCCCATACTGGCTGGTCATCCTGATCGGCGTGGTGTCCGTTGTGGGCTCAATCCTGGCAGCCGAGCTGTGGCTGGCGCGCCGCGGCTACGCGGATGCATCTGACGCACTGGCCGCCTGCCTCTACTTCTTCCTCGACGCCGTCAGCGCCTTCTTTGTCACCGGGCTGGCCACAGAGGTGGGCCCGGGGATGCTGTGTGAGAAATCTAGCAGTTCACACACTCACGGCCGCACAGCTTCCGGTGCGAGAACGGCTGTCCTGCTGCAACTTCCTGTCTTGCTCTTGGCCTGTTCGGGTTCCTCAAAATGGCTACATCTGAATGACACTCCCCATCCCGCTCTCCTTGTGCAGGTGTCCAAGCGCGTGGTGGGCCGCCTGCGCCCCAACTTCCTGTCCCTGTGCGACCCAGCGGTGCCAAACCCCGTGACCGTCAGCTACGGCCAGCCGGCATCCGCCAACCCCGCGTGCACAGCACCAGAGTCCAGCGAGCTCACAGATGCCCACTATAGGTGTGCAGGGGGTTTTNACGTTGCGGCTTTGTGGTTGCAAGTAGCTGGCTAGTTGCTGGTTCCCTGCGCTCAACTGCACCCCCTACCTGCGGGCAGCTGCTTCACTTCCCGCACCGCCCGCCCCACAGTTCTCTCCATCTGCCCTCCGCCCTGCGTCCTGCAGCTTCCCCAGCGGCCACGCAAGCAGCGCGTTTGCGCTGTCCGTCTGGGTCTGCATCTACTGCCTGTGGGTGCTCAATGCGCGGCAGCCGCGGCGCACCGCCAAGGCTCTGGCGGCGCTGAGCCTGAGGGAGCGGCTGGCGCAGTCCCTGGGCGCTGCGGCGGGGCTGTTCTGGTGAGCTTTGGGGTTGTGCTGCTGCATGCGGTGTGTGCACGTGAGGCTGAGGGAGTGGCTGGTGCAGTCCCTGGGCGCTGCGGCGGGGCTGTGGTTAGGGAAGCTTGGGTGTGCTGCTGCATGCGGTGTGCGATGCTGCACTGAAAAGCGGTGGCAGTGGGTGGTCGAGTGTCGCACTGCTATGCACAAACGTGGCATGAGTGGGCAGTTGCAGATCCAAGTGTTTGCTAGTCTACACCTCCCCTGCTGTCTACCTGTGGTGCGCAGGTGCCTAGCGTTGCTGGGCTGGGCATGGGCGGTGGGCGTGTCCCGAATCACAGATTTCAAGTGAGGCCGGCTGGGGAGTGCTTGCTGTCTGTTGCAGCAACGTGGTCGTGCTTGAGCCGCATGCGCAGCTGCTGGCAACTTGCAACTGCAAAGCCTGTTGCTCACAATGGAACATTTGCCTGGCACACCAACAACCTGCCTTCCCCATCTCGGCAGGCACCACCCATCAGACGTGGCGGCCGGCGCCTTCCTGGGCACCTTGGTGGCCACCTTTTATGCCGTTTGGGCCATTTTCCGGCTGGAGCTGGTGGTGCTGTGCCCGCTGTCAGCTGAGCTGGCGCCAAGCGGCGGCTGTGTGGCCTCAGACGGCTGCAGCGCCGGCACCGAACCGGGGGCCTCCCTGCTGCACGGCCCGGGCGGAGCACGCGTGTATCAGGACCAGTCTTCAGTTTGAAGGCAGCAGATGTGTGGTTCCTGTGCGGCTTGACGGCAGCCCCCACACAATCCACACCAGCAGAAGCTGCAGTCTGGCTGCTGGAAGCATTTGCATGCGTGGGCTTTCACTGCTCGCTGCCTGCTTCCCTGCCGTGGTGATGTTTCCTGCTTCAAGACCGCCTTCTGGCCTCTCCAACACTGCTCTGGCATTCTTTTTCCCGGACAAACGCATGTGCAAAACGGGCTTACATGCTGCCGTTGTTACACATGGCATACAACTGTGCGACCACACAACCGAGATAAAAGATGGGGGACAGGATCTGTTAATAAATGGGAGGAGAGAGGAGGGTGGTTGAGAAGCAGTCCACGGGGGAAAATGGGTGGGTACAGTGGGTGGGTACAGTACATGCGGGAATGCGTTATCAGGTAAGAAGTGAAAGGATGTGGTGGGACAATGGGTGTGGTCAAGGTAAGAAGTGACACAAGTAGCCTGCATTGAAGTGCAAGGGCCCAAAATTCCTGAAATAAAAACGCCAGGGCCTCAATGGTATGCTGATACTAAAGTGCTCGGCTGGCTGGTCCGCCAGGTCACTGCTGCGCAGCAGCGCTCTTCTCTGCGGCCCGAGCCTCGCCCAGCGCCTGGCACATGCTCTTGTGCCCCGNCCGCCAGTTGGCGTGCGAGCAGGCGGTGCCGCAGTACCACACGGCTTTGCAGGCACTGTGGAGAGTGGAGGAGAGTGGGCGTGGAGTGAGTTAGGTTGTAGGGGCACGCCGCAATGCAGGGCATTGCTGTACTTTAATGCGATGGCACATAGCTGCACAGCTAAGCAGCGGGTGCCTCTCCACCCTGCCCTCTCACATGCATTTCTTGCTACCAGCGCCGGTGCCCGCCCGCGCACCGCCCTCGCCGCCCAGGTTGGCACAGCGCAGGTAGGCACACGAGCGGGCGGCTGCCGCCCTGGCAGCTGCCAGTCGGTCCGCCTGCAGCAACTCTGGCAACTCGCAATACGCCTGCAGCCTGGCTGCCAGCTCTGTGGCGGCATGCACGACTAATCCCTGGTACTGCCGCAGTGTGCCCAGGCTGGGCGGTGGGGGGGAGCTGAAAGGCGGTAGCCTCATGGCCACCACCAGCACAACGCCCGCTTCAGCAATGGCCTCGATTTGGGAGGAGCCTGCCTCGCTGATGGTTGCGGGCCGATTGCGCACCAGTTGTTGTGCTGCACGCCCCAGGTTGCTGCAGCAGGCGTGCACAGCTTGCAGCAGCTTGACTGCCTGCAAGCAGCCAAGCGCGGCAGGCAGAGGGGGTCGCATTTGATTTTGGAGCAATGGCAGGGCTTGGCATAGCGGTGGATGCAGCAGCAGAAGCAGCAGCTACACAAGCGCTTGCATGCACCACAATGCAACTTGGCCCCAATTCACTAGGCCAATAAGTTCTTCCTGGCAGGCTGAAGCGTCAAACCCCAGACGGAACTCACAACGGAGGGCGGGGGCATGCCATTTGCCACCGCCGCCGCCTCTGCCGCTGCCAGGCCGTCTGGCAGTAGGCCACTGGTGAAGAGGAAGGTGTGGTTCTCCGTGTGTGGAACAGCCAGCCATGCAAACACGCCCTGCCACACGTCTTCAACGCGCGGGCTGCTCGCAGCAGGCTGCAGGCAATGGGATGCGGCACACAAGCGCAGCGGAGTGGGTGTGCACGGCTGGACGCATCAACATGGCCGCCATGGCAGGCGGTGAGCACTCAGGTGGTTCGCAAAAGCTGCAGCGCGCATGAGTAGGGATGTGAATGCTGCCATTTATGCACACACATGTGTTCGTCAATCGAAATTGCTAGCACATCAGCGCACCTGCAGGCTGCTGCGCACACTGCGCTCCAAAGCAGCCAAGAGCTGCGGGTCCAGCGCAGCAGGTGGGGTGTGGGCCACGATGTACCGCAGCTCTGAGAAGAAGCCCTGGCCAGGGTCGTCGAAGCGGCCCCCCTTCTGCACTAGCGGGGGTGCCGAACACACGGGAGGGGCAGGCAGGCCGGCATGATGGGTGAGAGAGTGACCCTAGCATGCAGGCCGGTGAGAGTAGCATGCATGCCGTGCAGCTGCACACCACACGGTTGAAGGCAGACCGGAGTCCACGCAATCACGCATTTGCCATCAGACTCGCTTTCCAGCAGCGCGCACACCCCACCTTTTTGGAAATCAGAGGGACCAGCGGGGCGTGCGCCAGGCAGAGGGAGTGAAGCCGCCTGTGGAGGGAGTGGGCGGGCTGGAGTGAGTTGGTTGCAATCTGCATTAGGCCCCGCACCTGCCTGTGGCCCGCAAGGTGGGCTCGTGCAAAGCCGTGGCTGCCAGCGGCTAACATGCCAAGCGCACAGCTGATCTGCTTGCCACTGGTCAGCTCACCGTGTGAACATGGCCTCCCGCCGCGCGTCCCCCGCTTCTTCAGCCAGGCTCCGCCCCATATTGTGTATGCCGACAGCTTCCAAAAAGATATTACCAACCATCATGTGCATCCTGCAGGCAAGGGGGTGCAGCATTTCCAGCAGCAATGATGCTACCGTACTGCCGGCACACTCAGGGGACGCGAATGCAGCTTGCAGTGCGGCGGCTGCAAACAACCACCAAAGCACGCAGTTTCATAAGCATGCGCAGGGCACATGCGCAGCAGTTGAGTTCACAACTAGCTGCATTTCGCTACAGTGGACCGCACCCCCACTCATCTATATCTAGCACCCCCAGTACGCACCTGTCCCATCTCGCCAGCACAGGTGTTGCCACCAGTTGTGCGGCGTCCAGCGTGCAGAGCCAGTGCAGGCAGCGCACTGCCACCGAGTGCAGCAGGAAGAGCGGCTTGGCTGCGGCTCTCACTGCTTCGACCTGGCCCTCGGCGGTGGTCGCCAGCCGCCGGTGGCACTGGTCGACGTGCTGCAGCTGCGTTAGGACCAGGTCCAGCAAGCGGCCAGGCAAGATGTCGAGCAGAGACATGGCACCTGGCCTCTGCGCCGCTCTGCTGGCACGCAGCTGGGGCTGCACCTGCAGCAGCAGGGGCAACACGCGCAGAGCCGCTACTGCTGCCCTGCACCAAGCTGCCACATCAGCCGCGGACATGTCTGCTGGCTGAATGCGCTCGAGCGGCACCGAGCTGGCCAGCGTTGCAACATGACAGCAGGCGGAGGCCGCAAGCTCGCCCAGACTGCCGCTGCTGTTGGCCTGGCCTGCTGCTGCCAGCCGGAATGATGCAATGGCATCTGGCAAGAGGCGCATCAGCTTCCATGCCAGAGCCAGCGGGACGGGGTGGCTGCTGCCAGGTGGCTCCAGCTGGTGCCACCAAGCCACCATAGCTACATCTAACGCTGAGCATGCAGTCTGCCACCGCTCGGGGCTGCCACCAAATTGCTGCTCGCTGGCTGGGTGGACGAGGTGCCGCAGGGCCGCCGCTGCGCTGTCAAGCAGTTGGGCTGACTCTGGCCCAAGGGCCACTGCCCTGAGGCCAGCAGCGAACGCCGGCATGCCCAGCAGCGGCACTGTCGCACGCACTGCATGCCAGCCAGGCCCATCGCGTAGCATGGCTGCTGCAGCGGCAGCAGCGTCCGCGCCGACATGCTCAGCCAGCGCGGCTGCTACGGAGCTGCCCTCCAGCTCTTCATCATCTATGCCGCTGGCTGCACCTTCGTCAAGCTGCCGCACGCCGCACTCCAGCGCAGGCAGGCAGGCCAGCACCAGCTGCTGTTGAAAAGGCTTGTCCTGGCGCACCGCTGCTTCGTACTGGCTGCGGAAGGCTGGCATGCCAAGCAGCAGCATCACGAGGTTCGGCACATGCCAGAGTGCTGCAGCAAGAGCAAGCAGTATGGTTTAATTCAGGCACACTCTGGCTGCATGGTTGGCATGACAAGCAGGCAGCCCTGACTGCCATTGCAGCGGCAAGCAGCTCACATAACGCGGACAAGACCCATCCACAAAAAATGATAATGCTGCAAGCACTTACCGCTGCTCGTGGCCTCAGGGTCGGCAGCTCGCAGCTGCTCCTCCGATGGCATCAGCTGCATCAGCCATGGCAGCAGCACANCGGGCCTAGCCGCCGTNCCTGACCAGCGCCGCCGTCGCAGCGTCACAGCCGGGAATGCTGGCCAGCGAAAGAAGCTTGGAGGCGTGGTGCAGCATGCCGCACCCAAAAGTGCCTCNGCAGCGCGGCTGTGTTGCCACGGATTGCCCGCTGCAAACGCTGCACCGCGTCGTTGTCTCTGGAGACACGCAGCACAGTGCCCAGCAGCATGTGCAGTTGGCACTGGCCGCCGCGGCTCTCCAGCTGCTGCTGCACACGCAGCACGCTGCCGGTGAGCAGCGACAGTGCTGCAGCACACAGGGCATACACAGCTGTGCTGTCGGTGAGGTGTGTCTGCGTCACCAATGAAGCGCAGTCCCTGCTGAGGTCGATAGCGCACACGGCTATCAGCAGGACGGCACTCCAGGGCGCGCGCTCGTCCAGCATTGCTGCCAGGGCGCGGCCCATTGCCTGGAGGCGGCTGGACGCAGCCCCAAAAGCCTGCATGGCGGGCGCGGGAGGAGCAGGATGCAGCGTGTTTTACAACTGGCGGCAAGTCATGGGAAAGCGAGGCTGGAAGGAGGACCCGCTGGGTGCGCCCCTTCGCAGCAGCCGTCTCGCCCTGGATGCCGCCTCGAACCCTGCACCAACCGCCTCAAACCATGCGACGACTTGAGCCAGGTGTCGGCAGCATGGCCAACGGCCACTCAGGCTGGTCACGACTACAAGCGCAGACGGGCCGCACTTTGCACTGCTCACCCTTTGAGCTCCGCTCGCAGGCTTTGGTGCCGAGCCTCGCCGCTCATCGGTTGCAGGCCACGGACTGCTTTCGTCAGGCGTGCCGTGGTCTGCACCAGAGCGTACTCATTGTGCAGTGGTGCGTCCAGCACCGCTCGCAGTGCGTCCAGGGCAGCACGCCATGTGGGCGCCGGCTGCGCCATGTGCTGCATGGGCAGTGTGGTGGCATGCCATGGCAGGGCAAGTGTTGGTTGCAAGGCCCGTTGCAACCCGCTGCCGCCCGGCGGCAAGGTGCGTCGGCCCGGCAGGATGTTCGCGGGCTTAACAGCGCCAGCATCAGCATGGAGCAAGCTCTTAGGATGGCACAGAGCGGCGGCAGTCGGGACGAGCGAGGCCTTTGCGCTGCACAGGCTTGTGGGCCACACCTGTGGGTCGAAGGCGCGCTTGCAAGCTCCGTGCGAGTCGTTCAGCCACTGATGGCGCAGGAGCGCCCTAGGCGGGGACCTTCCGTCGTGCTCGCACGACTGCACGTCGCTGCTCGCGCACTGCTTGTGCGGTGTAAAGCCGAGCTGAACCGACGAGATGATAGCAGGGTGCGGCACCCTGCGAGCCACATGCATGGGGGCGGTGGCGGTGGCGTGCATGCTGCCGCGTTTCATTCTTTCTTGCGCGGGCACCAGGCTTGTTGGTTTATTGCCGCATGCTTTTTTTGCGACGGATGTGCAAGATCTCTAAGTGGATAACATCAGGCAGCAGGTTTGCACACGTGTGGCTGTTGTTGGCACACTTGCACACAGGCTGGGGCAGGGCACACACCATCGAGGCTGCAGCGCTGGGCCCAATCGAAGCTGCCTCATCACACGATCACGCAGGAGGGTCCTGCCTCCTGTCTCCGTAACACACAGGAGCGAAGACAGCTTACACGTGAGGGCCAGGCCGTCAGTATGCGCATTTGATAGGCCACAGCTTGATACAACGATTGCGGGCAAAGGGTACAGGCGGGTCCAGCGCATGTTGCAGCACCGGCACCCCGAAAGCAGCCGAGCACAAGTCAGCTTCGTATATTCGTTCAACATTCAAGGGCTGCAAGCCGCGCCGCACACGCACACTATGCAGGCAGCCAACCACGCAGGCATGCAATGAAATGCGCAGCCCTCCAGCGTGCTCAGCCCTGGTGCCGCATTCGCTCCGGCAGGTCGTAGCATGCGTCTGGCTTAGGGTTTGCAGATGATGCGGTGCAGATGTAGAGGAAGAGCTTATCGTAATCGCTGCCAATGGCCACGCCGTTGACCACCATCCTGTGAGTGGTAGGCAGGAGGGGGACGTGTGGACGCTCACTGCAGATGCAAGACTCGCATGCATGCCGCGGCCAGCCCACATTAACAGCACAGATGGCAGCAGTCCAGCGCACCAGGGGACAAAGGTGTGGCGTGGGCGGAGCGCCCAGGTCGCCTCTGCTGCCTGCCGCTCCAGCTGCTTGCCCTTGTCGCCTGCAGAATGCACAGGCGGGAACAGATGGTCAGGCAAAATAATATGGACTGCCGCCTGCTTCCTGTTGCGGCTGCTTGCCCTTGTCGCCTGCAGCAAGCACAGAAGGTGCATTGCTCATGCGAGGAGCTGAGCAACGCCAGCTGGACCGCCTGCCCTCCTCTTTGGCTGCAACTGCAGGCAGCAGACAATGAGGCGGCTGGGAGCCGCAGCAGGGGGCGCAAGCACGAGGCACCTAGACTGCATCGACAGGCGCCCAGCAACAGCAACAGAAACCCGACCATGCCCCTTGCGCCTGCCGGCCTACGTACAACCCTAGGACAGCAGGCGCGCACCGTTGGCGCAGCCGCTGATCTGTGCCGCGTCCCAGCTCTGGCCAGTGGCGCACTCGTCTGCCTTGTGGTCCAGGCTGTGCATGTTGTCGGCCAGGCAGCGGACGTATGGGAACCTGGGCGGAGGGAAAATTGCAGAGGGGCGGGAGGAGCGATGAGAAGGAGGTGTGCATGTTGTCGGCCAGGCACCGAACGTAAAGCGAGCCTGAGTGGATGAGGGGCACAGCACAGGAGCAGTGTGAAGGGGCCAAATAGGTGTCCCGATAGACCCCGAGCACAGTTGCAGCACAGAGCTGTGGAGCAGGTCCGCATGGATACTCTGCCAAGAAGCCAGCTCCCTCAACCCAAACCCAAGGGCGTAATAATTCTTTCTTTCTGCTCTGCCAAGCAGGTGCAGGCCAGACCGCACGCGCTGCCGCTCACCACTCGGTCTGCTTAGAGTGGAAGTGCTGCGCGCACAGGATGTATCGGTTGTACTTGCCCTCGTCTGTGGGGACGCGACAAGCAGAAAGCAGTGGGGTCAGGGCAACGTGCCTCGCAAGATCAGCTGTGCAAGGAGGAAGCCGGCGGTCAGCTGTGCATCTGCCGGATGAAGTCCAGCTGCCGAGAGTCGGTGCCATGCTGGAAAGCGGATCAAGGACAACTGCATGCAGGGCAGCACGTCACTCACTGTCTCCGTGCTGGTACGACCAGCTGCCGTCGCTGTTGTTGCGTACGTTGCCGAACGCGTGGTAGCTGTGGCAAAGGGGAGAGGCANGGGAGGGGCTTGTTGTACGCGATATCAACCTGTTCTGCATGCAGCTTCCTTTCCCACGACCAACACAAGATCCAGCGATTTACGGCATTCGGCTGCCCAATCGGCAGCTGGCCTTGATGTCCACAAGCCTGCTTGCTCAGAAGTTCACTCACCGCAGGTCGATCAGGTCGGCGATGCCGTTTGAGAACATGGGCGCTAGCACGTCGCGCACCATGTGCTGCAGCACAAGCAGTTGATGCGTAACAATCATTAGTGCAATAGCGAAACAGGCTTCCAGCACATCGCGCACCATGTGCTGCGGCACAACAAACGGCGGCAAATGAGACTGGAGGGTGCAGAGATGTATGGTTGTGGTCTTTGTATGAGTTAAGCCAAAGCAGCTCCGCTGCGTGGGCATCGATGCAGCAAAGCCAACCTGCAATCTGGCAACCGTACAATCTGCTGCCTCCCACACAGTCGCCACTCAACCCAATGGCCTGTTGCCCACCTGGCAGTCTGGGCAGAGCGACTCGCCGTAGAAATCCACCCGCACTTTGCTGCACTCGCAGCCGCCTGCCGCTGCTGCCTTGCCGGCTGGCCCTCCGTGCACAGAGGCATGGTTGGGCTCCCCTGGAAGGCTGCCCTCTGCTTTGCCTCGCGATCGCGGCGGGCCTGCGGGGCAGTGCAGCGGAAAGAGTGTGGGCGCGATGGATGATACCAAGAAAGATAGGGCCTGCTGGCATTTGCACTCGACATGCTATGTCGTCCCCTGGTTTGGCAGCCAGGCGAAAGCACAGCCCTGCCCACCTGCCATTACGATGATGAGCAGCGCGCAGGCGCCTGCTAGCAGCAGCAGCGGCACGCGGCGCCGCGCGTACCAGGCACTGCAGAAGCGGAGAGCAAGAGTGAGGCAGCCCAGTGAGCAAAACATGCCTAGGGCGCATGTGAGGCGCACGGCGGCCAAGCTTTTTCGATTGTCGGGCGGAGTGCGGCGTCGACGTCGGCGGCGCAGCTGCCGGCAGCCAGCCCCGGGAGCAGTGCCTGGAGGGGCGTTATAGAACGTGCGAACAGTGCTGGGCATGCGAGGCGGGGCCGTAAGAGGAGGGGCGGAGTCTTTCAGGGCCTCGCCTGTGGTTGTGTGGCATCAGGCTGGTCTCCTCGTCCTCCATGCGTCCCCGAGGCCCCCCACACTCGATCAAAGGCGCTGGCACCGCCGCCGGGGCGTGCTTGAGGCCACTGCACACCTGGCAAAATGCAGAGAGCCCCTTGGCCAATTGAGGGGCCCTCCGTGTGATTGATTGCTCCAGGCAGCACCCTTGCGCACTCACAGGCTGTGGATGAGCCTGCAGGCGCCCGATCCCCACACCCGCAACCTTGAGCTCCGCCTGAGGGCTTCCGCCGCATTGCCTGGCGCACCCAGCAGCACCACACACCTACCAAATGGCGCCAGAGCGCGCCGCACCGCACACCATGCCCGCCAGTGGCGGCGGCCGCCGCCCGAGCGGCGGTGCTGCTCCCCTGCTCGGGCGGGCATGCATGCTGCTGGCGTTGCTGTTGGCAGCTGCGCCGCAGCTGGCGGCATCTGATGCGGGGCTCAATCGCGAGCTATACCGCATGGGCACCGTCACCTCGCTACCGCTGCCTGCCGGCACACCGTATGCCACAGACATCGTGCCCACCATCAGCTGTGCCCCCGCAGCAAACTGCTACCCAGCCTCGATGCAAGCTGTCCTATATGGCTACATCTCGCTTGGCGCTGGAACATATACGTTCTACCTTGGCTCCCGAGATGGCGCCTACCTGGAGATTGACGGCATGGGCATCCTGAGCAACCCAGGTGAATGAAGCGGCATGGCGGTTGGGGCGGTTGGGCAGGGGCTGCCGCCGGCATGGGCATGGGCATGGCGTGGCATGGTTGGCTGCATGGGGTGTGCCGGGCAGCATGGCATGGCATGGCATGGTGTGTGCATGGCATGGCGTGTCACGGCAGGCCCCGGAATGCTCTGTAGACCGCTGCACGGAGCAAGGCATTTGGCCTGGCCTGCTGCCCATGCATGGGCATGCATGCCACATCAACCCACTGGAGTCTGCTGACCTGCGCTCCATCATACATGCATACATGCATGCATGCCATGCCATGGCATGCCATGCCATGCCATGCCACACATGCGCAGGTGCACCAGCTGAGTAACGTGAGTTTTGTTACCCTTCCGCACTACCCGTGTGCAGGCGGCAGTGGCTGGGTGGAGTCCTCTGCAGTGGGCAGCTACTCAACTGGCTGGCACGACATTTACATGGAATACTATTCGGCCACCTCGGGGACTGGCAACAACGGTGGGTGGGTCAGCAGTGTGGTCCAGCAGGGAAGGGCGGTGGTTTTGGCGTGGGATGGCATGACCGGGCGTGGCGTGGCATGAAATCACATGGCATGGCATGGCGGCCGCAGACCCAGCTGTTTGAAGAAAGCCGCCATGGCGCTAGCATGGCGCACTGCACTTGGCGTCCCTTATCGCCCATGCTTGCCTGCAAGCAGGTCACGCACGCTGCTAACTATTCCCTATCCCAACCCGCAGGCCTCGCGCTCTACTACTCCGTCTCTGGAGCCCAGACAGTCGCCAAGACGCTCGTCCCGAGCTCCATGCTGTCCACCACCCTCCCTGGCGCACCCTCGCCGCCGCTGCCGCCGTCACC
>JADXDR010000097.1:98438-137275 GCA_025026875.1 Chlorella ohadii
GCAATAATAGTGGTGCCCGGGGTCCCGCCGCAGCTGCCGCCACCGCCGCCGGCGCCGCCTCCCCCCGCTGTGCCCGCTGTGCCTGTTGTGCCCGACGTGCCCAACCCAGCAGACAAGTGAGAATAATCATATAGGGCTGTTTGGTATTTTGGTTGGCCAGACTTGCTGCTTCAGTGGGATGCATCTAACACATCTCACAGCTGATGCAGACATGCCGAGCTGTGCATCACACGCATCGTCCAACCAGGCATGGGCATGCTCGCTCCTGCGCTTAGTCTGCCTCGTTCAACCCCATTCCCGCAGGTTTGTTCCCGCTCCCCCAGCCGCCGACTCTGAGCCACCTGTGCTGCGCCTGCTGGGCGGGCCCGAGCTGGTGGTGCAGCAGGGGCAGCTGCTGCAGCAGGCGCCAGGTGCGCTGCATTTGGGTGGGCGCAAAGCTGATTTTGCACTTGTTCTTTGCCTGCACCAGTTCACCAAACCGACGTGCAATCGCTGTTCTCAGATTGGATCCGCTATAAATGCAGGGTTTGGCGCCACGGCGGTGGATGCGGTGGATGGTGCGGTCACCGCCATCTCCATTTCTGGCCTGCAGGCCGTCAACACGAGCCAGGTGTGCTGCTAGGTTGGGCTTGCCAGCTATGCCTGGGCTGGCGGGGCCATGCACCCAGTTGGGTTGTGTGTCGGGCCCTGCAAGCCTCAGCTGCAGTCTACTCGTGCCGGCAGCAGGTGGTTCAGGTTGCTCCGCCCTGGTTTGCCTTGCTGCCGTGGGTGCCCTTTCAGCCATGCGTGCTACTGTGCTACTTTCTTCCACGCAGGCGGGCCGCTGCAGCCTCACATTTTTTTGGCCGCCTACCGAGCCAGCATCAAGCTCCTGCTGATTCCAACCACCTTACCTTTGAATGCAGGCAGGCCGCTACAACCTCACCTACTCAGTCACCGACCGGGCTGGAAACGTGGCCACTGCTTCTCAAGCTGTGGTGGTGGCCAGCCCATGCACTGCTCCGGAGCGCCTCTGCCTGTCCAGCTGCACCTGCAGCTCGTTTGGGTGAGTGGTTTGCTTTGAAGGCATAGAGGGAAACCTTCTGCCAGCTGCTGCTGCTGCAGCTCGGTTGGTGAGACTGCTTAATATCGGCTGGTCCCTTTCAAGGAAGCTAGGCTGTTGCATTTCGTCGGATGTTGCATGCCCTCTCTACATTGTTGGAAGCTGCACTAGTTGTTGCTTCCCCACGGCTTCCGATTTTGGTTGGCAGGAACACTTACCGCCTCTTCCTCGCCCTGTATGCAGGGTGTGCCTGGGAGGTGGCAAACCCTGCCCCTCTGTCGCCCAGCAGGCTGCTGCTGCCAGCGGAGGCAGCTCCTCAGCAGGAGGCAGCGGCAGCGGCAGTAGTGGGAGCGGAGGCAGCAGCAGTGGGAGCAGCAGCGGCAGTGGCGGCAGCGCCGGCGCTGCAGCGGCAGCCGTGGACACCACCCCTCCACTCGTCCTTTTGGGCAATGCCAGCTGTGCTGCCAGCAGTGCTCCGGCAGGAACTGCTGCAGTCAGCAACGTGCGGGCAGTGACGGCTGCAGGAACGGAAGTGATGATCACAGCGGTCCCAGTGGGTGAGTCAGGGGCATGGCTGATGTTGTGAACAAACACCAAGGGCACACGCTGTGCTTGGCCCCACTTCCGCTGCAGGAAATCAATCCCTAATCAGCCACAAGCTGGCCACCTATACCACAGTGCCAAAACCCTCATCCATTGGCCCCACAACCAACCCGCAGGCTGTGCCTTCCGAGACAACTTCACAGTGTGGGATGCCGTGGACGGAAACCTGACAGCTGGCGCCAGCTCGTTCGGTACCGCCGCCCTCGACACCTCATTCCCCACCTGGCCTGGCCAGCCTTACCTCATTTCTTACCAGGCAGCAGACGCAGCCGGGAACCAGGCGGCCCCAAAGCAGCGGCGGGTGGCGGTGGTGTGCCCGCCAGGAGAAGCGCCCTGCAATAGCACCAGCCTGCTGGCTGCCCTGAGCGGCCGGAGTGGCAGCAGCAAGCCCTACTGCAGCAGCCAGGGCGGCATGTGCTTGGGCCCTACTCCTGCAAGTGCAGCAGGCAGCGCAGGMGCAGGTAGAAGCGCTGCCCCTCTGCCGCAGCTGGAGCTAGTTGGTCCTGCTTTTGTGTATGTGCCGGTGGGGCAGCCCTATGCGGCCTGCCGGCCCAGCCCTCCCGCCGACCTACTCTGTGACCGGTGAGGGGTTGTGGTGTGGGGACGGAGGGCTCTGCTGCTGGAGGATGTGCTAGGAAGAGTCTGCCGCTGTGTATGCGTGTACGCGGCACAGCCTGCCTCCGCATCAGCGCCTAAGTGTGTAGCTGCCTCTGACACCACGTAAAACTTCTGCCCTCCATCCCACAGGGGCGCCACCGCATGGCAGCAGCAGGACGGCAGCCTCACACCATTTGTGGAGGCGTGCAGCGCAGGCGGCAGCCGCCTGCTGTTCTCCGCTTCAGGTGCGGCCCTGCATGCACTCCTGGGCTGGGGTTGTTGTTGCGGTAATTGCAGAGGCCATCTCCTTGATAGGCGCGCTTGCTTGCCTTTGCACGTGCTTTGGAGCAGTACCATGCATGTCATGGCAGGCCACTCGTCTGCCCCACACATGCGCCGCAGGCCTGGCCGGCTGCAACATCAGCACCACTGCCCCCGGGGTGCGCAACATGACTTTCAGTGTGGCAGACTCAGCTGGTCGCAGCGCGGCCGCCAATCGCACGCTGATTGTGCAGCAGCGGTGCGCCGCCGGCGAGCGGCGCTGTTCAGACCAGGTGTGGACTGGGCTGCCTGGTTTATCGCAGTTTCGTAGCTCCCAGTTTCTGGCGCTGCTTGCTGGTGAAGCAACCTGATTGCTATGAACCATGCTGTGCACTCCTGCCCTGACTTGCCTTCCTTGCAACTGCATGCAGATCAGCTGCAGCGTGGGCGGCACTTGCTTAGCAGACCTGGCCAGCTCAGGCGGCGGTCCTGTCGCCCAGCCAGCGGCCGCTTCCCAGCCCCCCATCATCCAGCTCATCACTACACCCGCTTTGCCCGCTGCGCTCAGCATCAGGCAGGGCAGCGGGTACGCAGCCTGTGCGGCAGAGCAGCAGCCCAGCAAAGAGCTGCCTTGTGAGCTGGGTGCAGCCGCTACCTTTGGAAGCACCAACCTCACAGCTGCAGTGCTGGCCTGCCCGCCGCCCAGCTGCCTTGGCAGCACGCGCTGCCCTCAGGTCAGTTACGCTGTGCATGGTTTGTAGAGTCCTGGCTGCTAGTGATGCAGGTGTGCTAAGCAGTACACACGTAAGTTCTCTCTCCCCACAAACCAACGTGCACGCAGGCGCTATTCAGCAGCAGGGGCCTTGCGCAGTGCGCCATAGACACCTCACAGCTAGTCGGGACTGTCATCCAGGCAAGGACCACCTGTCCTTCAGCCTTTGTCACCGTAGTCATGTGCAGTGTGGACAAGCAGCATGTGACGGACACGTTGTGTGGCCGGCCGCACAGCTCACTATACGACTGTAACTAAACAAACAGCATGCATATTCCTGCCACTGCAGATCCCCTTTGTTGTGTGGAGCACCGCCCAGCCCGCCCTGAACGCTACCGCCGCTCGAACCCTGGTCATTGCTCCGCCCTGCGACCCGGGCCTGTATGCTTGCCCTGCCACTGGCGGCAAGACGGTCTGCAGTGGTGTGCCTTGTGCCATGCTGGCGGCCCTGCTGCCACAGCGAGCCGGCCCGCTAGTGGCACTGGTGGCCCCAACAGCAGCAGCGCCGCCGCCGCCACCATCGCCAACTGGCGGTGCCATGCCTCCGCCGCCGCTCCGCGCCCCACCGCCGCCACCAGCGGCCCAGCTGCAGCTGCAGCAGGAGCAGATGGTGGTGATGAGCTACGGCCAGCCCCCAGAGCAGAGCCTGCTGCCGTGCTCCGCTGCTGGTGACGCTGCTGGCGGCGGCTGCAGGGCCGTGGCGTACGATGCAGCGGTCAGTTGAGGGTCGGTGTGTGTTGAGACGGCGGATGCTTTTGAGTTGATGTGCTTTAGTGCGCGGCGGCTGGAGCACCCTGCGTTGGCTGCAGGCTGCTGCTCTGGTTTGTCCAGCAGCTGCTGGCCGGATGCCTGCGGCTCGCTGGGCAGCAGTCTCCCCATCTCAGCAGCCAGGCAATCGCCAACTGCCAAGCTCTCTCCTCCCCGCGCCTTCTGCACCTTCTGCCATTCACAGGGCAACGACCTCTCCCACGACATCTCAGTCACAGACGCCACCTGCCCAGCAGCTGGTGCTGCGTCCCCAGCTGCCCTGTGCTGGCCCTGCGACCTCTCAGCAGCCCAGAAGGGCTCCTGCCTGCCGGGGCGCTACCGGCTCAACTTCACAGGTGCAAGGGCGGGGCCATACTGTGACTGCTACCCAGTTTCTGAGGTACTGTTGTGTTTGGCCAAACGTTTCCTGTTCCTAATGCACCCTACACCATGGGCTGTGGTTGCTGTAAGCCGTTTAGATGCACCTTACCTGCTGCAGGCGCTTAACATGTGCCTCCCCATCCACCCCTCTGCCTGCAGTGCTGGACGACTCTGGCGTCTCCGCCACCGCCCAGCTGCGCCTGCTGCTTGTCCAGCGCTTCTCTTTGGCGGCCACAGTCAGCCTGCTCCCTGCTAGCGGTACTCCAGACCTTGGCGGCACGCCAGAGGCAGCTGCAGCAGCAGTGGCAGCTGCGGCAGCGGCAGTGGCAGGGAATGCCACACTGCTGCGGCAGCTGGCTGTTGCATTCAATGCCAGCCTGGCGCCGGCTCTGCAGCCCCTCCAGCTAAACGTTACTGCCGCAACAACCAGCCAGGCGGCAGTGGGCAGCGCCAGCGTGGCAGGAGCAGCGCCCGAGACAGCAGCTGTTGCAGCAGCAGGGCCGGTGCGGCAGTTGATTCGCGAGCGGCGGTTGGCACAGGTGTCCGCCCCCGCTTCCGAGCCGGTAGGGTCTGCTCCAGCCCTGCAGCTGACATTTGCCTTGGAAGCTCTGAGCCCCAACCCTCTGCTGTATGCCGGGGCCATGCCCCCAGCTGTGCCAGCAGCCGCGGCAGCCCAGTTGCAGCTGCAATCCATTGATGCCGCATTCGCGGACGGCCTGCAGCAGACGGCAGCAGCCGCATGCGCAGCCCTGGCGGCAGTGTTGGTTGCCAACCCAGCCACCGCAGCAGTGCTGCAGGGCGCGGGAGGCAGCTTTGCGTGCAGCCCTCCCGCCCAGATGGGCAGTGTGCAGGCAATCACACCACCTGTCCGCTTCGACGCCGCCTCGTGGCTGCCCGGTGAGCAATGGGGTCGGTGCTGCGTTCAGTGTGGTGGCAGACAGTAAGGAGCATGCATATGCACATGCATGCAGCCCAGTAATGTGTGGGTTGCATTCCACACCCTCCCTGTTGCGGCAGTCAGGCTCTCTTCTCACATCAAAATTCCTGCTGCCCCGCAGTCCTGGGCGCCTTGAGCAGTGTTGACCAGCACCTGCAGGCGCTCCGTGCTGCACTGGCGGCCTCGGCAGCTGCCGCCGACTCTGGCCAACGGCTGGCTGGCATCGTCTCGGCTTGGGGTGCCCTCATGAACGCTTACAATGGCAGCCAGGTGGGGTGCGATTGTACATCAAACGTGCTAGTGTCACACTGCCGTCGGATGGTTCGTCGGCCCGTGTGGCATTCTGAGAGCTCTCCAGCGTCTGCCCCACCACCCTGCCCTCACCCTGCCCCTCCACCCCCTTCATTTTGCAGCTGTCGCTGCCGGAGCTGCAGGCAGTCGCGTCCTCCCTGCAGACCGCCGCCCCACTGCTGGGCCTGCCAGTGCTGACCACCAGCACAGCGGACGCAGCGCAGCGTGGCCAGTACGCAGCCCTCACCTCACTGTCCGGAATCAACCTGTTCAGGTGGGCAGCATTTTCCTTGTGCTGCAAGCGGCGGTGAACTGCCGGACATGGGTGTGCAGCTTGCGCCAAGGCTGCTGCCTGCTGCCGCTGTGTCACAATCCACGGTTAGTTGGCAACTAAGTTTGTGTGTACTGCTGACCACTACCCACCTTCCTGCCCCTCACCGCTCCCTTGCAGCGCCGGCCTGCTGGCTGACCTGTCCAGCCAGTCTCAGTATTGCCAGCAGCAGGGCAGCGGCAGCGGCGCCAGCCGCCTGGCGTTCTGCCTGGATTCTCACACTGGCGCTGGCTGCAGCGCCTCAGAAGCTGCTGTTGGCGAGCGGGCGAGCGGACGGAGGCAGTACATCGGTGGGTGGCCGCTACCCGATCATGCTGGGCAGCTAGCTGTGATGCTGTGCATTGTTTGGTTGGCAAGCGTGTGCAGCCCTCCATCGACCAACCAGTGCACTCTGTTGCTGCTATCCTGCAGGCTCTCGCGGCAGCAACATGCTGGAGGTCTGTTCCTGCACCAGCCTCCATTGACCAAACAGCGCATGCTATCCTGTGTTTGCTGCAGGCTCTCGCGGCAGCAACGTGCTGGTGGGCGGTCTGTTCCTGCACCAGCGCCGCCGGCCTGTGCCCACTCCGCAACAGGCCGCAGCTGCCTGCTCGGGCCGCTTTGCCAATCTGGAGTTTGGCTGCCAGTACGCCAGCGCTCTGGAGGTGGGTGGCGGCTGCAAAACCTTTCAGGGGGTAAGAGGGCAGGCTCAGTTAAGCAGCCGTCAGGGCTAAGCTGGCGCAATAGGGCTCTGGATGTGGGGTTGCAGTCAGCGCTGTGAGGCTGTGATGGGGGCGGGGCCGGTTGAGGCGCAGATCTGATCCAAAGAAAACAGTTCAGCTTGTTAGTGTCGTTTTGGCCCTTGTGATGATGCTCGAATTAGCCATGGTGTTGCCGCCCTTCCGATGTGCAGCTCACCTTCAGTGCTGCTGCAGCCTGCCGGGCCAGCAGGAAAACCCAATCCCGCTTGCCGCGCCTCCATTCGTCCCGCAGGCCGCCGCCGCGGCGGGCCTCAACACCTCCCACCTCGCCCCAGCAGCTGGCGGGCAGCAGGGCGCTGGGGAGCTGCCTCCCGCATGGGGCGTGGACCCTGCCGTACTGGAGAGCAGCTCGCTGCACTATGCGCCGCTGGCATACAGCATGGGTGAGCGGTGTGGCGTTGGTAGCGGGTTTGCTCTGATAATCAATGTCTTGCTGGCGTCGGGCAGCAGCTGAGGCAGCATTGTTGGCCACTGTGCCGCATGCTGAATGCATCTTGCCATCCATCTGTCGCCATTCACCTGTTCAATCCCAACCACAGGCCTGTACTACAACACATCGGATGCGTCTCCAGACGTCAACCACAACCGGCAGCCCTTTGGGTTCCAGCCCCTGGAGCTGCCGCACTTCCCGCCTGGTGGACCGCTGGTGCTGGAGACGAGCTTGTCGCAGGCAAGCGGTTTGGCCATGGCGGTGGAGGGTGCTGTTGCGGGGTAACTGCCGGCTGAGATGCAGCTCTCGCCCTCTCTCGCATAATCGCGTGTGGCACACTGGCCCCGGCTTGCAGTATGGCATGGTGCGCTTGCTGCGCTGCTTGCACGCCCTTCCTTCCTTGGATACCAATCCTAGCTGTTCCATCATCTTTTGCTGTTGTGCAGGACGGTGCGGCGCGCGTGCTGCGCTACCTGCGGGACGGCTCATTCCTGGACGATGCGCAATCTGCCAGCCTGGACGTTCGGCTGCTGACCTACAATCCCGCCCTGGATGTGCTGGGGTGAGACAAATGAATTGTTTTATCTTGTTGGTGACTTGCAGCTCAAGGCTTTCTTTGGGGGCATTCGTGTCCAGGAAAGCCTGTTGCTCTGCGGAATGCTGCAAATGCTCTGCTCCGTCACTGGCACATGTCCTCACAGCCCGGACCTGCCACCTCGCCTACTCTGCCATGCAGCTACTTCCGAGGGCGCATCCGCTGGGAGGCTGCCGGCCACATCACCGCCAACTGCTGGGCCTCTGCTATGCCTATTGCATCTTTTACTCCAGCCTCCCTGCGGCACAGCAGCGGCAACCGCCAGCGACTGGCAGCCAACGTGCTGCTGGGCGTGCTGGTGGCCGCTCGGGCTGCGGTGCTGCTGCGCCGCCTCCTGCGCAAGCTGCGGGTGCAGCAGCGCAGCGCAGCGGGCACAGCAGGCGCAGCAGGCAGTAGCGCCGCCTCGTCAGCAGCTGCCAGCAGGGCGGCCAGCTTCCTGCGGAGCCTGTCCCTGCGTCGCAGGCCACCGCCGCCTGCACAGCAGCAGACCCAACAGCACCAGCAGCAGAGGCAGCAGAGGGCTGCCCCGCCCAGCCTAATGGTGGTGGCGCTTGCTGACCGCCTGCTGCTGCTGGACCTAGTCACAGTGGCACTCATGCTGCTGGCACTGGTGCTGCTCAGCACCAGCCTGGCGGTGAGTGTTGTATGTGCTTCGGGAGTTGTTGTGGATGCATTGTGGACCGTCGGCTGTTGTACTTGTGGGTTGGGAGGTGCATCGCACGTGTGTTGATGTTTCAGCGCTGGCGTTGCATTTTCACATGCTGGTCTCTGCCAGTCCTGCCTGCAGGTGGAGCAGAGCTTCGATGTCCGGGTGGACTACTCACTGTGAGGATGATGCATGCAGCTGAAGTGCATGTGTTGTGCATGCTCCCAAAGCAGAGGGCGCCTGGTTGCAGTTGTTCTGTTGGCGGATGTGATTTTAAGCCAGCCGTTCCTTGCTGCCTGAACTTGCAGGTATGATGCCGCCAACCACGCCAAAGCCCACATGCTGCTGACCAACCGCGCTGAGCCGGGGTCGGACGCTGCGACTGCAGCGCTTGCAGCGCTCGCAGCAGCCGACCCTGCAGCAGCCGCTGTGGCAGCTGCGGCTACGGTGCCTGGCGGTCCTGGGCGCTGGCTGCTGCCGGCAGCAGATGCCGGTGAGGTGGGGGATGAATTGATCTGGGCATTGCCTTGGGTGGGCAGTTTTGTGAAGGCCCATGGCAGCCGTGCCGACATGTAAGGTAGCAGGGAGATGAGTGTGCCCTGTTTTCAGAAGCCGAGGAACCTTCTCCCGCCCCTCCCCAACTCTGCCCCGCAGGCTTTGCCGAGTTTGCGTCGGCGCTGGCCGCCATCGACACGATTTCCACGCTCGACACCCTGTCCAGCAGCGTTCAAGGTAAGCTGAAACACTCTACCTGCTGGCTACCCGGCCAGGCTTGCACCGCAATAGCATGCTATGCAAGCCGAGCAACCATCTGTCTCTGCGCACTCCTTGTTCCGAAACCGATTGTCTTGTGGCTTGACATGGACATAGCGCCATGCATCACGATACAAGAATACTGCCTCCCTGGCTTGCTGCAGGCATTGTGCTCATGCTGATGCTGGTGCGCCTGATGTGGAGCCTCACAGCACAGCGCCGCCTGTCTGTTATCACACGCACCATCACACAGGTACACTGAAACGTAGTGGTGGACCCTGAGAATGCAAATGCGCATCCTCAGGCAACGCTGCAGCCTTGAATGCTGCAGCTGGTCTAACCTGTCGCTCATTCCCCTGTCCTCGACTCACCTTTTTAATTAATCCTGCCACCCTACAGTCGGCGGGGGCGCTGACCCACCTGCTGCTGCTGACCGGCGCCGTGGTGACCTTGCTGGTGGCGGCAGGGGTGCTCGTGCTGGGAGACCTCACGCCCACCCTGGGAGACCTTCCCACCGCGCTGAGAGGTAAGTTTACAAGCCTAGATCCAAATCAGTGAGAAGGTTTCCTAATGCTGCCCTGCCAGCGCCTGCATTCCAGCTGAGTCCCACCTGCTATGGGCGCTGTGCAATGGATGTTGCTCTCATGGTCTCATGCATTGCATCAAATCAGGGCTGCCTCTGTCCTGCTGCAGCCGTGTTCGAAGGCTTCCTAGTTGGTGATCTGAGGGACGCTGTGCGCGAGTTACGCGAAGCAGGGGCCGTGGCCCGCCTCAACCCAGTGCAGGTGCGTCGTTGCTGCAGTGGATTGCACCTCTCGCAGGATTGAAGCGCACCGCTTGCAGGAGGTCGCAGGACTGCATGCAGCAGTCAGCACGTTTGCTCAATGCCATTCTGGCACTTGCCACTTCCAAGCTCGTTTTCCTCGCTGCGCGCAGTCCTTCACATCCGTCTTGTGGCTGGTCCTGCTCCCCGTGCTGTCCCTGTTTATTCTGCGCCAGTTTGTGCTGGCCGTGATGCTGGATGTGCGTGCTGGGGGCTCGGATTGAACAGTTTTGGGGTGGCTGTGCAGCTTTTGTGCATGCGCCAACTCTGCTCAACTTCCCTCCAGTGCAAAAACGCCAAGTTTCATCATGTAGTTGGTGTGCATCATCGAGCATCACGCACCTCTGGCGCACATCCTTCTTGTGCAGGAGTTTTCCAAGCTCAAGCGCCAGGCGGGCAACGTGCCGGGCATTGCCGCTGACGTGGCGTCTCTGCTGCGGGAGCGCGGGCAGGCATGCTTTGCTTTAGCTGGCCAGGCTGCACTGCTAGCAGCGCGTGCCTGTCGCTTTGTGGCGGCTGTCAATGTACAGCTTGCACATGAGCACAGCAGCGGCATCACTGGCAAGGTCAGCTGCGTGTCAGCTATTAACGTCAGCGGTGCTGACTGTTGTGATACGTAATGCCATGCCGTATCTGCCCACCACAGGTTATGGCCCAAGGGGCACCCTCCAACGCTGAACTTCTAGAGCTGTGGCAGCGTGTGGCACCACCCGCTGCTCCGCCCAGCACCGGCCCAAGCCGCAAATCTAGCCGCCTGAGCCGACTGCTAAGCCGAGCCACCAGCCGCCACAGCGGCGGCGGCAGCGCTGCTAATGGCGGCGGCGCCAGCGGCCGCTTTGCACGCTGGCTTGGTACCAGCTCAGCAGGGCGCAGCGTGTCGCGCCTGCTGGGCCTGCCAGCGGGCACAGCGCAGCAGGCGGCGGGCCAGGGCGTTTCAGCAGGTGCCGCGGAAGGTGGTACTGCTGGGCAGGAGGAGGAGGATGGTATCCCAGTCATGGAGGTGGCAGGCGATACGGTGGATCTGGATGGGCTCACACTGGTCCTGTCGGCAGCCAATGCCGCTGCAGGCGGGGAGCTGGCTCCCCCCGAAGTGCGAGCGGCGGCCCGGGCCATCATGCGCCGGTGAGCCTGTCGAATGGCTTGCATTCTTTGGGAGGAGGCTTGACAGCAACATGATTTGCAACATAGTGGCGGCCGTGTGTGCTGGAGCTGCTGCATCTACACTGTCTCGTGCACATCTGTTCTCCAGGACTTTCAACTGACCAATTTGTATCCCCATTATCTGCCTCCCCGGTGCAGGTTTGGCAGGGTGAGCAGCGAGGGTGCGCCGCTGCCACCGATGCCTCCCCAGCTGTTGGAGCAGTATGGGCACCCGCCTGGGGGCTATCGGCAGCAGGCGCAGCAGGCGCAGCATGCTCAGCAGGTGCAGCAGGCCCAGCAGGCGCAGCATGTGCCCTGGAGCGGCGCCGCCAGCAGCGCAGCACGCGCTGCTTCTGATGCCCACGAGTGGCAGGGGCTAGAGGCCGGTAGGACCGGCAGTGCAGAGAGCTTGAACGTGAAGGGCAGCCTGCGCCGCAAGTACAGCCAGCTCCCCAGCAGCAGCAGCGTTGGCAGCCGGGCGGCAGGCGGTGGCAGCGCCGGCACGCGGTCCAACAGCTTTGCCGCTGCTGCGGCGGCGGCGGTGGCAGCGGCAGGGCTCGCGGGCAGCAGGACGAGCAGCTTCCGTGGTGCAAGCGGCAGCCAGGCTGGGGCCGGCAGGGAGCCGCAGCCAATTCCCGCTGCACAGCTGCTGGGCACAATTTTGGAGAGTGAGCGGGCAAGCAGCTCAAGCGGAGGCCGTACCAGTGGAACCAGCGGAGGCGGCAGCAGCAGGGGCAGTGGCGGCGGCAGCAGCTGGGGCAGCGGCGGAGGCGAGGGCGCTGAAGCTGGCACAGAGGATGGCTCTACAGCGGGCGGAGCAGCACGGCAGCCGGGTGCCCCCAGCCGCTTTGGCCGCCAGCCGCCGCCCGAGACGGCAGGGCAGGCAGGGGATGCTGCTCAGCTGTGTGCTGCAGGGGCATTGCCTCCAGCAGAGCAGCCAGGAGGCGGCGAGACCGGCGCTGCACGGTCAACTCCAGATGGCCAGCCGCCCCAGCCACCCCAGCCACTCCAGCCCCCGCAGTCACCTTCCCTCTTGGCTCGCCTTCGCTCATTGTTGCCTGGTTGCAGCCCGGCTGGGGCCTCTGCCAGTGCTGCCGGTGTGCCTGGCAGCCCCCGGCAGCTGCAGCAGGCGCTGAGTGGGGCGAGCCGCAGCCGCAGCCTGCTGCGCATGCTGAGAAGCCGCCAGCTATCCAGGGTTTCGCCTCACTCGGCAGGCGATGAGCTGCCCACAGGGGGCCAGCCACAGCCGGGTGCAGCCAGCTTGAAGCGGCAGGTGGCGGCGGCAGCGCAGTGCCTGTCACACCGCCCTGCCTCGTTGGCGCCAGGTGGCGAGGCGCAGCAGCAGCAGGCACGGCTGCTGGCGGCGGCGCAGCAGCACCTGGCACGCATGCAGGTGGCTTCTGATGAGGCGGCCATGCACGCTGAGCGGCGGCAGGTGAGACACTGCGAAGGGGGCTCGGCTCCTTTGATGTTACCCATGCTCATGTGACTTACATCTGCTATTTGGTTTGCTGCCTCCCCTCCCCACATGTCCCCTTTGTTCCTCGTGCCCTGCAGTTGTTCGAGTGCCTGGTCGCCAGCACTGCCGCCATGGTGCAGCAGAACGAGGACGCCGAAGCCGAGCTGCGGGAGCTGAGCAGAGGTGGGTGCAATTCTTGGTGACAGGCCCAGCATGAGGGGGAGAAGAGGGCTGGCATGCGTGGAATGTTTGGATTAAATGGACGGGGGTGCTTGATAGGGAGCAGCCCAAAGCAGGGCACCAAATTCGAGCGGAGCAGAGGTGAGCAGAGGTGAGCGGAAAGAGGGATAGCTGTTTGGAACGGCCAAAGGTGACTCAGCCTTTCTGGTGAACTTGAGGCTTTTCACTAGCTGCGCTTCTAGGCTGCATATGCTATTGGCCCCCTAGCCCCGCTGTCAAGCTCTGCAGGCTTGGACTTGGTGCAGCGCTTCCTGCAGCTGCGCCAACAGCAGCAGCAGCAGGGAGCGCCACAGCAGTCGCCTGCAGCGCCACAGCTGCCACCTGGATTGGCACAACAGCTGCCTGGCTTTTCGCAGCAGCAGCAGCAGCCTCCGCAGGGCATGCAGCAGCACACCAACCCGCTGGCCCTGCTGCATCAGCAGTCCATCCTGCGCCGGCAGGAGCAGGAGCAGGCTTTCCAGGGGCCCCGCCCCTCCACTGCCGGCAGCGGCAGCAGCAGCACAGGCGGCAGCACTGGACGGGCTCGGGGGCAGGCTGCTGGACTGGCGGCTGCTGCCGCTGCAGCTGCTGTGGCACAGGATACTGCACAGGCAGAGGCTGGCGCCTCAGCTTCAGGCCGCATCAGCGCACGGAGCAGCCCTCAGCGCCTGGCAGCCACACAGTTGCTGTCTCAGGGCCGGACCGGAGTTGGCCCTGCAGCAGCATTTGCAACCACCTTCACCAACCCACTGGCGCTGGAAAGCGCCGACTCGGACGGTGGCAGTACATTTGAGGAGCTGCAGGCAGCAGCAGCAGCCCGTCCAGAGCCAGCAGCAGCAGGCCATGCAGCACCGGGCAACTCGCCTTTCCTTGCAGCAGCAGCCGCTGGGCCGCCAGCAGTGGGCGACCAACCAGCAGCGGAGCACTCTCCCTTTCATGCAGCAGCACAGCACTCGCCTTTCGGTGGGGCAGCGCAGCAGGGCTGGGCCAGCTCTGAGATTGTGCCAGATGATGACCGGCACAGCAGCGGCTTGGGACTGAGCGGACTGACTGGCAGGAGCCCTAGCGGCAGCGCTGGCTTGGGGCAGAGAGCAGGCTCCGGACGTGGCAGCACTGCTGCCACGATGGGCGGACGCAGGGGCGGCTTCCGGCGGCCTGTGAGCGCGGCAGGCAGCCTTAGCACTGCCACCAGCCTTGCTGCTCCGAACCCTGCTGGCAGCCTCAGCACTGCCACCAGCCTGGCTGCTCCGCATGCTGCCGGCAGCCTGAGCCCTGCCGCCAGCCTGGCTGCTTCGCTGTCCCGCAGCAGGCTAGCTGCAGAGCAGGCGCCGCACCCCGCTGTTCAGCCGCTGTCGGCCCACCCTCGGCGGCACTCACCGCTGGCCCGGGCAGGCAGCGGAGCTGCTTCCATGTCACCTGCTGCCTCGGCTACCACTGCCGGACTTGCAGCTGGGCTTGCAGCAGCTGCTGCCTCGGACGATGGGGAGGCTCTGGAGGAGTTTGCTGCTGCCTGCGGCGCCTACCCTGACCTGCCCGCCAGCCCGGGGCGCAGCGGGCACAGCCTGCTGTCGCAGCCCTCAGCGGCCCGGGCCTCGTATACCTTCATGCCGTGGGACACTGTGTCCCGCTTTGAGGGCCAGGTGGAAGCTGCAGCAGAGGCTGCAGAGGAGGCTGCCACCACTGCAAAAGAGGCAGCCGGAGCTGGGCGGCAGCAGGATGGCAGCGATGCTGGGAGCGGCACCCAGCTTGGACGCAGCACTCAGCTGGCCAGCACTGGCGCACCGTCCACCGCCCAGCCAGGCCACACCGCCAGCCAGGAGCGGCCAGGCGGCAGCCCAGGGGCTGGCTTTGGAGGCAGCCTAGCTGCACCACAGGCGGGGGAGCAGCAGGTGCCGCCAGTGGAGCTGSGCCCGCCRGCAGCCCTTATCCAGCGCTGATCGTTGCATGATGTTGGACAGTTCTGACGGTTTGCGTGCATGCAACTAGTTGTAAAACAAACAAACAGGCATGTGTGGCGGTGAGGCAAGCGAGAGCTGGCACAGCTGTGGCATCGCATCAGGATGGCACGGCATGCTGCGGCCGTCGCGTTGCGATGTTGGACCGCCATGGTTGTCATGCAAGCACGCTCGCGCCTTGCAATCGACCAGTCTGATGCGACGACCATCTTAGGCTCTCCGCTTGCCTGGTTTGCACACATCCAGTCTTCAGCCCGAACACCGGAGCAGCGCAGCAGTGGCGCGCACGGCTCAGGTGCGCGATAAGGACAGACGATCATATTCTAGAAGCGGCGCACCTCGTTCAGCGTGCCGTGTGCCGCGAAAGAAACCTTGCGTCTTGCAGCCTGCAGTCCCCCGATTCGTTGGCGCTTACATAACCGGCTTGCACACGCCTGCCGCCGCCGCATCCTGCCGCACTGCCGCCGCCCGCTCCCGCCGCCCGACGGCGACCGACTCGGATCCACGTTGTTCCCAACGCCCACACTGCACTGCCCTCCAGAACATGGATGGCCAAACACCTTCGCCAGCGCTTATGTGGCGTGCTGCACTGGATGCGCTGCGAGCGGCGCTGGACACACCCATGCACAGCGGGAACGCTCTGGTGCAAGCTGCGGGCCGGCTGCTGCAAACAGTCAGCGGGCTGCCACCTATCAGCTCCGGGGCAGACCATGACAGCCTGCGATCGGAGCTGAACAGGTGAGCAGTATGGCCCGTTCCTGGCTTGATCAGCTGCATCAGCACGACTGGCCGTTGCACATGTTGCCGGAACGCAACCTGGCTGAAGCCGGCCCATGGGTGCAGGGTTTGAGGCGCATGCAGGGCGAGAGGGCTGGTTGCGAAGGGATGCGCCCAGCAGCTCCTCCTTCCAGCTCCCCTTTCCCTTGACTTGCATGCAGCCGCCTAAACCCTGCTCGCCCTGCTTCTTTCACGCCCGCAATGCAGGCTGCTGGGCGATGCCTCCAGCCACCTCCAGGCAATGGATCGTGCCCTGGCAGCAATGCTTGAAGAGCGCAGGCCCTGGAGTGCCGTCCTGCTGCTGGCGGCGACTGCCATCTGCCTCACCAGGGCCTGCACTTCTTTGGCAGCGTACCCACGCCTCAGCGACAGCACAGCCGTGTATGCCCTGTGCGCTGCAGCACTGTCGCTGCTCACCGGCAGCATGCTGCGTGTGCAGCAGCAGCTGGAGAGCCGCGGCGGCCAGTGCTACTTACATGCACTGGTGGTAGAGATGGTATTGGTTGTCGGCAGCAGCAGTGACGATGCGCAGCGCGTGCAGCAGGTGCTTCGCGGCAACACAGCCGCGCTGCGCGCCGCATTTGGCTGCGGCATGCTGCAGCAAGCCTCAGAGCTGCTGGCGGTGTCTGCCTTGCCAGCAAATGAGGCTGCGGCGGCGGCGCTGGCCAGGACTGCAGCCAAGCCCGCTGTGCTGCTGCCGTGGATGGCGCGGCTAGTGCCGATGGTGCAGCAGCTGCGAAATGCCGATCCCGCCGCCGACAGTGAAGGTGAGCGCCTGCTGCACCGCCAAGTTTTGTGGCTGGGTCTGTCCAAATTGTGGGAGCTCTTTGCTGGTTGGGTTGGCAGGAATGCCTATAGCTGCTGCCCATTTTGCAACCCGCGCCGTGCCTGAACCAATGCGAAGCTTGCCCCATGCTGCAGCAAAGTGGGCCACTGTGATGCCCACCCTGGTGACGCTGCTGCTGAAAGCGCCCGCGTTCCAGAGCCGATATGAGGCAGCGATACGCCGGGACGTGCCGCTCCAAAGGCAGGTCGTGCTGGCCTGCCTGATTTCGCTGGAGTGCGGCACACAACAGCTTGACGCAGGCGCAGCGGGCAGCGCAGACGGCGGCCGGCAGGACGGCACACCCGTTGCAGCCGCGCTGCGCGAGCAGGTCGGTGCTGAGGCCGCTGCGGACGCCCTAGGCACCGGGTCTGGCTGGCTTGCAGTGTGCAGGGCGCTGACGCTGCTGAGCATGAAACCGGTTGCAACCGGCCTCTCAGCAGTGGCTCACGGCCCAACCTCAGCCCGGCTGCTCGACTGTGCAACGGCGGCCCTGCGGCACCTGGTCAGCCCGGCCGCCGAGCAGCAACTTGCCGGCCAAACGCAAGCGGCCACAGCCTCTGCGGCATTATCCCTAGTTGCGGCGGGCCATGCAGCTCAGGTGGACGCACCAGGCCGCAGCACTTCCGACTTGTGCCGTTCGGCGCGGAAAGTGTTGCGCCTCCTGCCTGACGCCATTGCGGCGCTTCGGCTGGCGGCGGCAGCGGAGGGCGGCAGCACAGATGGTCTTGCTGCCTTGGCCACGGTCAACATCACCAGCCTGGCCGGTCCCCGGCTGCTGCAGCACGTTCGGCCGGCTGAAATGTCTGCCGCTGATGTGGTGGCTTGGTGCACAGCGGCAGTGGCGGCCCTGCGCGTGCTGCCCCTGCTGCTGCAGCTGCAACCCCGGCTGCGGGGCGTCAACCTTGCGGCTGAGGTACCAGATGCCACGTCTCTGCTCGACAGCTTGCCCGGCCACTTGCTGGGGGTGGTGGCATCCCAGCTGCACTCAGTCAACCAGTTCAATGTCCAGCTGACGTGCACGGCTGAGGGCCAGGCCGAGGCTGTAGAGACCCAGGCTGAGCCGCTCTTCCTGCTGCACTCGGTGGCAGTACGCTGCCTGCACTGGCTGTGCACGCTGGACGATGCACAGCTGGCGGCGATGCCTGTGCTGGCCACATGGGACGGGTGCGCACTGGGTGGGTGTGGGTGATGCTGTGATGTGCTGTGTGACGCTGCACAGTGCCTGCTTGCGGTTGGCCCTGTGCACAGCTGTGCATGAGTGTGGCCGGCAGATGCCTGCTGTGCTTGCAGGCCTGCCTGCCAACGCATGCTCGATCTACCCTGCATACCCTGTGTGTTGCTTGCGGCTTGCACACCACTGGCACTCACCTGGTGCACTGCAAAGCTGATAATTCTGCGTCACCCGGTCATCCTCACATGGAGGGCGTGCCTTGTGCCGTTTGCCTGCCTGCAGCTGGCACACCCTGGTGCACGCCATTTTCAACGAGGCCGTGGGCGTGCATCGCATGGGGCGGTGCCTGGCTGAGGGAGAGGAGGACAAGCAGCGGGAAGTCGCCTTCACTCAGTGAGCCGGGCACAGGCGGGCAGTGCAGCTGCTGCGCTTGGTTTTGGCCTTGGGTTGCTGCAGAGGTAACACAGCCGCGCTTCTGTGCAGCTTGCAGGACACAGGCAGGGGCCTTGTTCAGTCCCCCACCCATTCTAAACCCCCACCCCACCTTCACAGGCGGCTGCACTCGCTCTGCCTGGCGCACGCACCGCTGGTCCCGCTGCTCTCGGAAAAGGTGGGGTGCGAGTGCTGCTGGAAAGTGAGTTTGGACGGCCAAGGTGTGGGCAGCTTGGATAACGTCCATTTCCAGCTGCCTGCCGCGCATGCATTTCGCACTGGCTTGCATGCTCAAGTCACCCTGTCCCCCATTGTGCTGGCCTGCCTGCCCCTCACCTGCGCGGCACCCCTGCTCGTGCAGACGGGGCGGCGTATCGACGGCCCTACGCTGGGCTTTTTCACACAGCTGCTGTACATTGTAGCTTTTGCCCCGCCTGCTGCTGTGGATCCTCAACTTCTGGCCGGCTTTGAGCGCAGCGTGCGCAGCAGCCTGCAGGTGAGAACTGGCCGCCTTTGATTGGCACGGGCGTTTGTCTTGTTGGCCCCTAGCCCAGCATGTTGCATTGTGCATTCACCTGCCTGCTCAGTTTGCCAGCCAATCCACAAACTGTGCTGCCATCTTGCCTCTGTCGTGTGATTTGCAGGCCGCGGCGAGCAGCCCACGGGTTGAAGCTGTGTGGGAGGGAGTTTACACGTGGCTGGTTGAGGGAGAGGACCAGCCTCAGTACTGCGCCTTCCTCCTCACCAGCGGCCTGATGCAAGAGGGCCTGGCGGCGGCAGAGGCGGCAGCTGTCGCAAACGGCATGCCCATGCCCTCCGTTGTGAGTTTGGAGTGCTTGGGGCTGAGTTTGCTGGCGCACAGCACATGCACGTCAGCGCCGCTTGTGCGGCAAGCCCTGCACCATGGCCCCTGCTGTCACACAACACAACGCAGCCTGACCTCCCAACTTACCCTGCCCCCCCACCCCCACCCCACGTGCAGGCGCATCGGCTGCTGGCCTGCGTGCACGTCTGCTGCAGCAACCTGGGGCACGCAGCAGATGAGCTGGTCAACCGTCCAGGAGCAGCAACGAGTGATGCCAGCTGCTCTCAAATCCAAGCCATCACAGCAGCATGCATTGAACTGGACGTAGCCCTTGCTGAGCTGTCGTTCAGCTTCCCACCGCCGCCCAGCCTGGCCACACTGCCACTGTACCAAGCCACCGTCGTGCCAGCCGCCGCAACGCTGGCAACCAAGCTGCAGGAGTACTGGCAATTGCCGGAGCAGCTGCAAACGAACCGGCTAGAGGCAGCCAGGGCGGCGGCAGCCCGCTCCTGCGCCTACCTGCGCTGCGCCAATCTGGGCGGCGAGGGTGGGGCGCTGGCGGGCACCGGATCCAGCACCAGATGCAGGTGAGAGGGCAGTAGGCATGGTAAAGAGCTCACTGCTTGGCTGCATGCTACGCGCTATCACAGCAAGCGCAGCGATGCCTGCATTGTGGCGTGCCCCTAAATGCCCACTCCACCCCCACACTCCCCCACCCTCCACAGCGCCTGCAAAGCGGCTTGGTACTGCGGCACCGCCTGCTCACACGCCGACTGGCGGGCGGGGCACAAGCGCATGTGCAAGGCGCTGGGCGAGGCCCGGGCCGCAGAGAAGCGGGCTGCTGCGCAGCGGTGACAAAGCGGAACTGCCCAACTCATACCAGACCTGCATGGTGCTTGCCCCCTGCCTGCCCTGATGGCATGGCGCACTGCCCACACACCTGAGGTTGCCAGGGGTGGTAGATTGAATGTAACAAGCGAGTTTGCAAGGCAGTGCAAAGAAAAGGGCAAAAACACACCATCTATGAAGCCAGGGCGGCCCGCCGCTGCTCGTCATGAGCTTGATGCCTGCCTGCACCTCCTCTCTCTAGGCCTGCTGCTGTTCCCTCCCTGCCGCCGCTGCCACTGCCGCTGCTGCTGCCACTGCCGCCACCGCTGCCGCTGCTGCTGCTACCACTGCCTCCTCCGCTGCCACCGCCGCTGCTGCCACTGCCACTGCCGCTGACCTGCTGTGGGCTGCCATCAAGTGCGTCAAGCGCCAGCATGTCTTGGTCGCTCAGGTCGAAGGAAAACAGGTCGAGGTTCTCTTGCATGCGGTCCATGCGGGACGTGCGTGGAATGACCGCCTGCACGGGGCACAGATGCAGATGGCGGGGGGCTGAGACCATGGCAGGCCAGCTTGCGAGCCAGTGCAGTGTGCTTTGCTGTTCTTGGCAGTCGAGGCTTGTCACTGCATGCTCAGCTGCATTGCATGTCAGGGGCAAACCGGTATCGAGTTGACAAACCACAACCAAGCCCTGAAGCAGTGAGCACCCACCTGCCCGTGCTGCAGCGCCCAACGCAGCACCACTTGGCCCGGCGTGCGGCCCAGGCGCTGCGCTATGCTGACCAAAGCGGGGTGCGACAGCACCGGGTTGCGCTTGCCCTGCGCACAGGGATGTGTGCGCAGATGGTCTGGAGTGTGTAGCCATAGAGTACGAGCATCAGTTAAGAGGAAGGAAGGAAGCGGATTGGCAGCATTTCCCATGCGGCCACACCCTCAGCGAGCGCATCAGGTGCTGCCCTCCCAAGCTGCTGCAAGTGCGGGGCCGTTGCTCTGCGCCGCATGGACAACCGAACAGCGAACGGCAGCACCTACCGAGCGCATCAGGTACTGCCCTCCCAGGCTGCTGTAGGCTTGGAACTGGATGCCGTGCCGCCGGCAGAAGGCCTGCAGCTCCCGGTTCTGGCTCAGCAGGTCTGCAGGAGAGGGGAGGATAGCAAGGTTGGGAGGGTTAGAAAGTGAAGGGTGCCAGAGTGCTTGTTGCAAAGCGGGACATACTGCCGGCAGCTCAGCAGGAATGCAGCAGCAACTGCCTCGAAAACCACGCAAGCCCCACAGCAGCACACCTGAGTTGGCCTGCAGCACCGCTGGCTTCACCTCGGCAATCTGCACCAGCTCCCGCATCTGATAGGGAGGCCAGTGCAAGCAACAAAGGCAGACTGACTGAGTACACTCACTCCACAGGAATAGCTTCAACCATACAACAGGTGCGTGCTCCACTTGCAAGCCAAGCCGCCTTGTCAAGCTTTGTACCAACTGAACAAACCAGCCAGCTTCTAAACAGCACACACCTGCTCCAAGTTGAAGTTGGACACGCCCGCCGCCCGCAGCTTGCCTTCACGCACCAGCTGCTCTAGGGCGAACCAGCTGCAGCAGGGCAGTTCAGAAGACAAGATGAATTGGGGGAAGTGTGAGGGACGGAGCGGCTCCTCCAACGCAAACCAGCTGCAGGAGGGCAGACAGGCCAGCGAACCGGGTGCAATCCCCTTGAGCTTGGCTGCGACGAGATCCCTTATTTGTCACTGTACTCCACATGGATACTCCCACAACCCGCCCTGCAAGCAGTACAGGCAGGCAGACAGGCAGTACAGGCATGACCGCATCCCTTGCAACCCCCACCTGTCCTGCCACGTGCCCTCTGGCTGCTTCGCCTCGCTGCACAGGCTGCCCCAGCACTCTGGGTAGTGCAGCAGCATCATGTCGATGTAATCGGTCTGCAGCTCCCGCAGCGATTTGGCAAACATCTGCGATGGGAGGTGGGCGGAGGAAGGCACCACGCAATTGCAATCAGGTGTCACCGGCAGCAGCAAGGCAATGCCCTCGGTCGAAAGCTGCCGCAAGGCCTTTGGCGAAACAGGACCACAGAGCAACGTACAAGTGCAGCACAGCGGAGGACAGCATGAGTAGCACAGTGCAGCACAGCACAGCACAGCACAGCAAAGCGCAGCGTGCCTCCAGCGTGGTCCAGTAGCCGTGGTGGCGCGGGTGCTGCTTGGTTGTGATGAACAGGTGCTCGCGCTTGATGCCGCTGCAATTGGACGGGAGGAGAAGAAAGCAACCCTTGAATTGGAGATCTGCAGGACTATGTGAGCTGAAGTATCAGCAAGTCTAGGCCGCCACAGCCAACTGCCCACACCACACCCACCCAGCTGCCACCCACCTGGCACGCCAGCCCCACCCCACCAGGTCCTCCTGATACCACTCATACGCCTGCGGCGGATGAAAGGGTTTGTGGCGAGTGGGCACATTGCCTCCAACAGGCTTCAACTCAGAGGGCAGAGGCCTTCACTGCGCACGGGTAGAGGCCGCCCTGCGAGCCCCAGCGCGCCTGTGCTGGCTGCAACACTGATCCACACTGCCTGTGCGCTGTCCTGCAGCACCCACACCGAGCCGCACGCATGCCCTTCGCAACACCTACCCCTACCCACCTGTGCGCTGTCCACCAGGCGGTACCCAGTACGGATGGCGGTGAACACGGCATCCGCGGTCAGCTGCACCAGGCCCGCAGTGCCATACCCAACAGTTGGCATGAGCACATTGGGAGCAATTTCCGCCTGCAGCGCAAGTTGGGAGGTCCGACCAGGTATTGAAAGCATGGGGAAAGGGCAGGGCAGGGCAGGGCACAGCTGGGACGGCGCGGTGTGAGAGCACTGGTTGAAAGGGCATGGATGGCATGGCGGCTGCATGTTTAGGTCTCGGTTGGGCCCACCTGCTGCAGCGTTTCGTTGCCGTGTAGGTAGATGGCCTGGCACAGCCCGCAGGCGGCAGCGCAGCGCACGTACATATAACCTGCAGGGCAGGATGGAGTTTTGAAAGCACATCACGAACTGCGGGAGGCAATGTGGTGAACACTAAATAGCGCACATACACGTACCCTGCGGGGCAGCACAGCGGCTGGAAACCCCGACATGGACAGTTGAAGACGATGCGGGAAGCGCAGAGTCTGTGCAAACGCTGCAAGGTATGCCGCATCCCAAAGGCAGCATGACAGCTACATGTCGAGAGCTTGCTTGCATATCAGCCCTTGTGCAGCCCGTGCCCCCATCGTGCTGCCGCACCCGGGTTGGTGTCGCAGTCGCCCTGCCTCGCCCAGGCGGCGCACTGCTGCGCATTGTCCTTGTCACGGCAGCCCGGCAGTGCCTGCGGCTTGCCAGCACCCTTGGGCAGAGTAGAGGGCCAGCGAGGGTAGGTGCCGTGGTACACCGCCGCCGGCTGCAACTGCTGTTGTGCCTGCTGTGCTTTCTTGGCAGCGAAGCGCTGCTTGCGGGCCGCCTGCTGCTGGGGGTCGGNCGGTTCATCGGGCTGCAGCGAAGCCTGCCCTCGCGTCACCTGCCCCTGCCGCACCTGCTGCCCCTGCTGAGCCTGCTGCCGCTGCTGCCCCTGCTGCAGCTGCTGCCCCTGCTGCTGCTCTGTCCCTTGAGCACCCTGCCTGAGCTCCCCCTGCTCCTGCTGCTGCTCCGCTGAGTCCGCATGCAGCGATGCTGCTCCCGCCCCTTTGGCTACAATGCTGCCTCTGCCAGAGTGGGCATTGTCTAGCTGCTCATGCAGGCGAGACGCTGGCCGCCCTGCTGCCCGACTATTGCTGCTGCTGCCGCTGCTGCCGCTGCCGGCCATGCTGTCGGCCTCATGCTTCTTGAAGCCGCTGCTGCTGCTATCTGGCAGGCTGCGCATGAAGGTCAGCACCACGAGGGTGGGCGCCAGTAGCACAACTGCAAGCAGAGTGCCATAGCCCACAAGGGAGCGGGAACCGGAGCGGCGGCGCGCCATGGCAGCGGCGGCGGCAGCGGCGGCGGCAGCGGTGTCCTGGGCCGCTGCCGGCCGCCTGGGCTCAATTGACGATGGTGATTATTGTGGGTCGCCGACTGGGAGTGTGATCAGGCCCGGAGAGCGGAAGAGACGGAACGGAGCGGGGTGGAGGGTGCGACGACTAGGACGCACCTACGGAAGCGATCGGCAGCTAGTGCGCTGTCAATCGCGGCTGCCTGGGCCCCAAAGGCTCGCCATGAGAAGCGTCGGCAAATGCGGCGGCAGGAAGGGAGCTTGTAGCGCCTGTTTGCGCTGTTGGATGGCACCTCAGCCGTGATCAGTAGCGAACCAGCCCCGCCGTAGCTCGCGCCGCAATGCAGGCGTGGCGGGAGAGTTTGGAGTCCATCACCCGCGGCTGCTGGGACTCTGTGAGCCTGGCCATTGGACCCCAGCTGTCGCAAGGATGGTGAGGGCGCTGTCGCACGTGAGCACAAGCGTCCCTTGCACCTCGCCGCCGCTGCCGCCTGCTGCCGCCGCTTGGCCTCCCTCAACCGCAGTGCATCGCTCCTGCCTGCCGCAGGCACTCCCTGCTTGACCACTTTGGGGGCGGCAATGGCGCCCCATCGGCGGTCGGGCAGGAGTACCAGCTGGGCGGACGGCGCCTGCGGGTGCTGCGTCAGTTGGGCGAGGGCGGTGAGCAGCTGCCGCCTGCATGCACAGCCTGAGGCGCCCTGCCGCACTTACAGTGCTAAAGCCTGTGGTTCTGGTATTTTGAGCAATGCTAGCTAGCTGACGCTACTCCCTTCCATGTTCCACCGCAGGATACTCGTTTGTGTACCTTGTCCGAGATGTGGCAGCAGCAGACAGCGGTAGCGGCCTCCTGCCCTCAGCTGCGACGCCGCACCTCTTCGCGCTGAAGCGGGTGCGTCCAAATTGGGCAAGCACGAATGAATGCAGCTGCGCAATTTGGCTGTGCAGCGCCCAACCTGCCGCTGCACTGCTTGCCACTTGGTTGCCGAAGGCAGGGCAGCCCAGCACCCCCTCGGCTTCTAACACAATCCCACCTCCCTCTGCCCTCCTGCCCAGGTGCTATGCGGAAGCCAAGACCAGATACGCGAGGCAGAGCACGAGGTGGCAGTCATGCGGCGGCTGCGCCACCCCTGCCTGCTGCCGCTGCTGGACGCATCCACGCAGCAGCAGCGCACGCCCGACGGCGCCAGCCGGCACGTCGTGCTCATGCTGTTCCCAGGTGGGTGCGATTTGAAGCAAGATGGGCAATGCGAGGTGCCGGTGGGTAACTGACGACCTCTCTGGGATGCTGTAGGCAATCATTCATGCAGACAGCCTGGACGCACCGCTGCTCTTGATACTCCCGATGGCTTTACTCATGGTGATGCGCACTGCTGCCCAACCCTGCACAACTGTGACAGTCTACGATGGCGGCAACCTGCACGACTTTGTTCAGCGGTTACGACAAGACGCGCAGCAGGTGCAGCAGCAGGCAGCAGGTGGCGGGGCTGTGGCAGCGCAGCAGGCGCAGCAGGCCCGGCGTGAGGCCCAGCGTGCCCAGCTGCGCACGCTGCTGCACATCTTTCTGCAGGTGTGTGCTGCGCTGCATGCGATGCACACACACGAGCCTCCGCTGGCTCACAGAGACGTCAAGCCGCTGAATGTGCTGCTGCGCACGCGGCAGCCGGCAGCAGATGCTGGCAGCCAGGGGGCAGCACAGCAGCAGCAGCTGCAGCAGCAGCAGCAGCAGCAGSKNCYGCAGCASCAGCAGCAGCAGCAGCAGCGGTGGCAGCAGGTGGGCAGCTACGATCCAGTGCTGCCGATACAGCCGCTGCCTAGCAGCCGAGAAGCAGACGGCGGCTGGGAGGCGGGTGGCTGGGAGGATGGCGGCAGTAGCGCTGCAGCTGCCGCAGCGGGGCCAGCAGGGGAGGCCAGCAGCGCTGCTGCAGCGGTTATTGCTGTGCAGCAAGAGGGGCAGCAGGAGGGACAGCAGCAGCAGCCTCAGCGGCATCACCGGCATGCCTCCTGGGATGCTGACCGCGGCCGCCTGCCAAACGACTGGTGGCAGCGCCGGCTGCCCCAGTGGCGGCAGCAATACGAAGCGGTGCTCATGGATTTTGGCAGCGCACGGCACATGCCGATTGCGGTGCGCAATCGCTCGCAAGCCATGGCGGCACAAGAGGATGCTGAGGTGGGTGGGCAGGGGTGTTTGTAAGGCAGTTGTGACAATGCAAGAGTCAGTGGGCATGTGTTGGGGATGCGGATGCGAAGCAGAGACGCTAGCATGTGTTTCTGGTTCTCCAACCCCGCCGGCCTTTACAGGCTAAGGTATGCCTGCACCCTGACGCTGCCTGCACCCCTGCTTCCCTGTGCCGTGCTGTGCTGCAGCGCCACTGCACCGCGCCCTTCCGCGCACCAGAGCTGTGGGATGTTCCCTCCTCGTGCACCCTGGGTGAGCGGGCCACTTGCACTTGATGCAGCTGCTTGCAAGCCTGAGGAACTGTCCTCAGTGCCATTTACACTCTTGAGACTGCCAGTGGCCGCTGGCGCCTTGAACAGCTGCCAAACCACTGCCGCGCTCGTCACGTGCCCACTTTGTGTCTCCCTTTGCCCCTTTCCACCCAGACGAGCGGGTGGATGTGTGGAGCCTGGGCTGCCTGCTCTACTTTTTACTGTGCGGGCAGAGCCCCTTTGAGCGGGCGGCTGGCGAGGCGGGCGGCAGCCTGATGCTGGCGGTCGTCAAGTGAGGCGGCTGAGCGGCTGCGGCTACTGTTGTTTGGGCTGTGCGAATTTACAAGAGGGTGGCTGTGGACTTGCTGCCGGGAAGCACGGCCTTCTGTCTTTCGAGCTCAGCGAAGACACTCAATGCACTTGATGCGGGTTTCACACTTCACTGGTTCACTACCTGACCACCCTTTTGCAGTGGCCGCGTGAGCTGGCCGGAAGATGTGGCGCCAGGCTGCCCGGAGAGCCTCAAGTGAGCACCCCAGTTTGCATTCACTATACCGCTGCTTGCTTTGCGAGCCGCGTGCCACCTGCCACCCGCATATGATGCGTACTTTGTGTGCCTGCCATCACTGCGCCTCTTCCCCAACACCCCTCCCGCAGGCAGCTGGTGATGCGCTGCCTAGAGACAGATCCATCCAGCCGGCCAGGGGTGGATGACGTGGCAGAGCAGGCAGAGCGCATACTCACTCAGTTGTGGCTGTGATTTGTTGCTAAACAGACAGAGCAGCAGAACATGCATTGAATTGTGGAAAAATGAATCTGGGTCGTAAATTTGGCATAGGATCGGTCATGGTGCGTACAGTCCGAACAGAGGCAGAATGCTGCTGCAACGCCGCAATAAGGATAAAGGTCAATCATAACTAGCAGCCACAGCCCGCCGCCCTAAGGCCGCTCATCCGAGAAGCTGCCACTGCTGCTGAGCACGCTCTGCTGCGCCAGGTGCCCCTGCGCCTTGCCGCCGCCGCTGCCGTTGCCATGCGGCGCCGCGCCTGCTGTGCCTGCTGCGCCTGCTGCATCGCCAGGCTGGGAAGGGTCTCCTTCGTCGACTGTGACTGACAGCAGCAGGTCTCGCAGGCCCTCCAAGGGGTTCTCCTGCCGTCCCCGCCCAAACAGGTCCCAGTGCACCTCCGACAGCTCCTGTAAGGGGGTGGGCATGCAACAAGTATTGTTTGAGATCTACAAGCCCGCAAGTTCACAGCCAAGCAGCCGTTGGGCTATGGCCAGTCAGGGACAAGATCTAATCAGACTTCAACAATTACATAGAGCCAGGCAATACAAGCTCAGTACGGCAGGCCCCTTGCCTTGAGCTGCTTGGTGTACTGCTCAATGTTGGGCAGCGGGCCCCAGCGCACGGGCATGAGCCGCATGCGCCGCGCCATCGGCAGCCGCACGCTGCGTGGCGGTAAGGTGGCAGCCGTGCAAGGGCGAAGTGAGCATTGGCATGTGTGAACGCGACAGCACGGCGGCATGACAGATGGCATGAGCATCAGAGGCCGGCAGCGGCAAAGTTGCGAGCATGGCAGGACGAGCGACAGCATTGCAGCAAAAGCAGGCAACAGTGCCTCACAGATCGGGGTCGAGGAGATCGAACACCTCCACCAGCAGCTGCTGCAGCAGCAGCACGCGCGTCCAGCGCCTGCGGCACAAAGTGCGGGAGCAAGGTCAACTCTGCACGGCAGGCATGCGGCTTGGGCGGGTGGCCATAAACAACGTACATCGGCAGTGCGCGCAGTATGGAATTCAGCCGTTCAGCCAGAATCATGGCCGATTCAGTGCAGTGTGTAAAGGCTCACCCCGCAACAAAGCCCTCAAAGGGCCGCTCCCCCGCCCAGGGCTGGCCCGTCATCAGCTCCCGCACATCAGCCTCTATCTGCGGCAAAATGATTGCAGCCAGCCAGGAATGACTGATAGGCAGGCACAGGTCGGCAGCTGCATGGCCACACCAGGCATCAGCTCCCGCACATCCGCCTCAAACTGCGAGGAGAGATACGCTAGGAACTCAACTTGGGGCTTATAAACAGGCATGGCAACTTGCTCTCCAGCCGACCAACCATGGATAATTGAGCAGCACGGCAAGGAAGTTTATACCTGCTTGAACCAGGCAGCAAAGGCCGGCTCGCTCTCCAGCCGCAGGCAGAAGTCGGCATAGCTGGTTGTGTAGTGCCGCTCTGCGCCCTGAGGCGTGGTGATCATCAGGCTACCTGTGGATGATTTGGAAACAAGGGTGGGCACTGCATGGGACAAACTCTGAGCGTGCAGAGTCTAAAGCGGGTGTGCGGTGGCGTGGTGACCATCGGGCTCGAGTTCTGCGGCTGCAACCCAATGTGGCATTGCTTCATGCAGGCAGCAAGCCCTGCTGTTCCAGCCGCATCGCACCTATGGCCCGCTGCGTGCCGCGCGAAATGCGGAGCAGCTCTGGCCGCGCTGCTGCCGAGCTGCTGCTGCCGTCGCTGTGC
The DNA here is from genome assembly GCA_025026875.1 of Chlorella ohadii. Classification (NCBI taxonomy): domain Eukaryota; kingdom Viridiplantae; phylum Chlorophyta; class Trebouxiophyceae; order Chlorellales; family Chlorellaceae; genus Chlorella; species Chlorella ohadii. The sequence goes on from JADXDR010000097.1 coordinate 126,933, forward strand.
TGCGCCTTGCGCGCCGCTGCTATGATGGCTTCGCGAGGCCTATGGGGGGGAAACGAGGAGGAAAAGGAGATGGGGCAAGCTGTGTGTGTGATCGTGCTATGCTAGCTTCCCGAGGCCTGCTACACAGGTGGTTGCCCAGTTTGCACGCTGCAGGCTCAGTCCGTCAAGTGTCCCTACCAGCTGCCAAATGCGGATTCTAGGGCTGACAGAAATCAGCTGCCAAGTTGTGCTGCCCAGTCAAACAGGGAGCACCTTCCTTCCCACTCACTGCCTGTTTCGGGCGCCCGGGTGCGGCCGGGTGCTGCCTTGGTTGTACCAGCGCTGCAAAGAGCAGGAGCAGTGCGAAGATTGAAGGTCGCACAGGTTGGGGGCAGCGCACAAACACAAAAAGTGTGCGACATTGCAGAGAGCGCAGCGCAAACCTTACACCCGCCAGCAGCACCAGCAGCAGCCAGCCCTTTGCTTCACTTAGCATGAGCCCACACCCCTCCAGCCCCTCGTTTGATGAGCACAGCACAAAGCGCGCGCCATCCAGCATCCAAACCAGCCCTTTGCTTCACTCAGATGTGCCCGTGCTCACCTCCAGCCCTTCATTGGAGGAGCACAGCACGAAGCGCACGCCCTCCAGCATCGTCTGCAGGGTGTCGGAGCCCTGGAAGTTGCCCGCCTGCGCTCAGACGCAAGTGGATGAGGAGGACATGTGGCCGTGTTGAAGCTCAGTCCAGCGCAGGGCAGCGAATTTGGTTCAGTGGCAACTGGACCTGTTTGTTTGGCGACTCTTTAGATTGCCCCAGGCAGCAGATCATGCGGACCCATGCATGGCAATACGTCAACAGCTTGCCTGCAGGAAGGATCGCTCGCGGGGCCCCTCCCGCCGCATGACCTCGAAATAGCCCAGGAACTGCAATCAATGCAGACAGGGTGTGGCAAATGTTTAGACAAGCAAGGGTGCCCAGCCACCGCATCAGCTGCATGCGTGCGCCAGCAATACCTGCCTCACCAGCAACGCACCTGGGCAAGACTAAAGAGGAAGTACCGCACAGTCTCTGACGCCCTGGCAGTGCCGTCGTCACGGCCCAGCTCCCGGCCCTGCCCCTCCGCCACCTGGCAGGACGGATGCCCAAGTCACATGCAAATGGTTGGAAGGCGACAGCTGGCTTGCCATGGAAGATGGTCTTCCACACATAAAGCGCTCAAATCTCCCAAAAGCTCACCAGGTGCCACAGCGGCTGCTCCAGGTCGATGGCGCTCTCCAGCAGGGGGCCGCGGTACCGCCCAATCACCCGCCGAATCTCCGCCAGCTGCGTCTGCTGCGCCTTTTCACGCTCCAGCTGCAGTCAGGACGTGCGGTGGGCGCACTCAACTTGCAAGCGGTGGTGGGTTGGGTGGCAGCCTTTTTCACATCCTCTGCTCCTGCTGGGAAGGCATGCAAGCTACCGCATTTAGCAGCCGCACCTCAAGCTGGATCTCGGCCCGCTTCTTCTCAGTCTCCACCCCTGCAGCAAAAGAAGAGCAGCAGGGCAGGCAGCAGGAACGTAGGCAAGTGAAACGAGCGGGCAGCAAGCTGCATCTAGCATCGGCAGGCTCTCCTTTGTTGAGACCGGCTGCTCATCTTCTCAAGCGGCAAGCTTTCCCAACTCTCCCGCCAGGCTATTGCGGCGAGCCCTGCAGCCATACTACCAACAAACCGTCCCCCGCGACCTTGCAGTCTTGTTGCAACGCTGCTGTTCAATGCCTCGCACCTCCCCAGAAATTCACTGCCAAGCTGAAAGTGGAGAAGGCGACGGAGGCCAGCACAACAATCTCCTGGTTGATGCCCAGGGACTGGAGATGGGAAGGGGGCAAAGGGTGCTGGCGTTGGTAGTGAGTGAGCAGCAGATCAGCAGCTCGGTTTGCCATATTGTGTGGCAACTCTNGCNTGCGGAGCACACTGCAGACGAGCATAACGACACTGCTGCTGGTACCATGCAAACCGGGTGTTGCACATGSSGRWGCGCCCCAGGCAGCACTGCCTTCTGCAGTGAGAGCCCTCACCGCCAGCCCTTCAAAGCTGAAGTCTGTCCCATCGGCCAGGAACAGCCCCGGCAGCGCCTGCACCCGACTGCGCTTGGGTTGCAAGGGGCAGAAAACGGGAGGTGGGGCAGCTGCAGCCAGCGGCACCGGTGGCGGCGCAAGTGGCGCTGACTGCCAAGGGACGGTTCCCGCCCACCTTCGCATCCTGCCGCACTGCCACGGATGTCGGCATTGCTGCACGGCGCTGCGCTGCCGTTGCGGCCCGTGCACGGCACGAGGGGGCGCAACCGAGCAGGCCATCGCCGCGGGTGCTTCCGAGGATGTAAGCGGGTTCTTGCAGTTAGATCGCGGCTAGAGAAATACATCAACTCCTACAGGGACCTCAGCATCTTGCCGCCGCTGTGCTGCGGCGGGGGGTGGGCTGCTCCGCTAGCCCTTTTGCGCTGCATCACAAGCCATGTTGGTGAGGCTGCCTACATGGTTGCGATCTTGCAGTGATGTGGCAACGTGGCAGTGGAAGGGGCTAGGGGGGGTGGGCGGATGGCAAGCCGCACAGTTGCTGCCCGTCGCCTGCACGGCGTGATGCCTCCAGTCCCCAAGGCCATCCATCACGACGTGGATGAGTCCCTGGTCCAGCTGTACTGATCATATGTCTGCAAATAATCCTGTGTGTGCGCCAAGCGGCCTCCCAAGCCTGGCTTCATCAAGGCAGCCGGCGGCCACCCGCCTGGCGGCAGCACAGCGGCGGCGGCACAGCGGCGGCAACAGCTGGTGGCCTCAGCAGCCCTGCAGCTTTGCGCCGCTCGAGGCATGGATCCTGCTGCTTGGGCGGCGCCAGAGCGCAGCAGAGTGTGAAAGTGGCGCGCTGCCTCGGGCCCCGGCGGTCTCTGGCTCCTAAGCGTGGCGCCGATCGGGTCTACGAGCTGTGAAGAGTCTCTCAAGGCGCGAGCAGGGCCCGGCCGACCTGGCCGCTCCCACCCGCCGCCGCCGCCGCCGCACCGACTGCCGCCGAGCACCAGCTTGCGGCCGCTTGCTGCTGACTGCCGCACCATGAAGTCGTTCAGGGAGCGCCTGCAGCAGGGCCTTGCCAATGCCAGCGAGTCCACTGCCAAGTGAGCCGGGCCAGAGAGTGGGGCTGTTGGGCACCTGCTGTCAACGGGCGCTGCTTGCAAGTCTTGGCTGCCGCCTTCCCCGCTGCTCTGGAGCTGCTCCAGCACATGAGCTGCATGTGCTCCACCTGGCAGGTTCAAGCAGCAGCTGCAGCAGGCTGTGCAGCCTACGGGAGATGGCGTGCTTGCGGCAGTGTCAGGCAACAGTGGGCGGCGTGCGGAGCTGCCGCCCCGATCCCCGTCACGCACGCAGCAGGCATCGCAGCCGCCCTCGCCGCAGCAGGGACAAGGGCAGCAGGCGCAGCAGCAGCAGCAGCAGTCGCCGCAGCAGCAGTACCTGCGGCTGCCGGTGGAGAGTGCAAAGAAGCTTCGCTGGTTTGACCGGCAGGACATCAACAGTGAGTGCTGAACAGCAAAGTGTTACATCAACAGTGAGTGCTGAACAGCAAAGTGTTGCTTGGGCATGTGGGTGCTGGCTGTTCTGTTCTGAGTGACCTGCTGTGTGACACACGTCCTGCTGTGTGTTACAGTTGCACAACCACGTGTTTGATGCAACCGCCACACCTGCTCCTCGCAGTGCTGATGCAGCTGCACCTGCGGGAAAAGCAGGAGCTGTTTGAGGCAAACGCTGCGCTGCGCACAGTACTGCGGCGGCAGGGCGTGCCCGATGCGCAGCTGGAGGCGGAGGTGAAGCGCATCAATGCGCAGGTGGGTGCTGGCTCACGATGCATGGTTCTGGCTGTGCACGCACATTTTGAGGTGGGTGCTTGGAGGTGAAGCGCATCAATGCGCAGGTGGGTGCGGGCTCCCGCTGCTGGCTGTTCACTGGGCTAGCTGCATGGGTGCTGGCGTTCACAGGCAGGAGCTGGTCCGGTGCATCAAATGTAGCAACCCGCCGCTTTTTGCAGGTGGATGCCATGGCGGCAGCAGAGCAGGGCGTCAACCAAGTGCTGGTACTGGCTGCGCAGGTGAGGGAAGTGGGGTTGAGCAGCAGCGCAAGCCAACTGCATGCACAAGCCATGCGCACACGCATTGACGCATGTTGCGGCGGTTCCTGCACTGCCGCACATGCAGCTGGAAATGCTGCCTCGGACCTTATTGGCTGATGTGTGGTTCCCTTCCCTTGATCCCTGCCAAACCGCCACCTTCTATCGCGCCAGTCCGAAATCGAGCATCTGAAGGAAGCTTTGGACTCAGCACAGCACGAGCTGCAGCACATGCGCCGGCAGCGGCTGCAGGCGGCCAGCGCCTCCGCCCTTGCACAGCAGGCACAGCAGGCGGCGGCCAGCGGCAGCACGCAGCAGCAGCAGCAGCAGGCAGCAGACCGGGTGGCATTGCAGCTGTCGTATGTGGATGGTAGCAGCGGCGGCGCAGCTGTGCCCCGGGTAGCTGTGCAGCTTGTAGTGCGTCCGGCAGAAGCAGCAGCTGGCAGCGAGGCCCCCTCTGACCTGTCAGGTGCGCTTGCGGCAATAGCAGCAGCAGCTGGAAGCGGCGGCGACGGCAGCCTGGATGCGCAGCAGCTGCAGCAGGCGGCGGCAGCACTCAGCCAGCTGGCTAGGGTGCAGGGTGTGCCGCTGCCTGGCTTTGCCACCAGCATGCCGCCCACTCGAGCAGCGTCGCTCGATGCCAGCACTGCCGCCGCCGCTAGTGGTTCTGCTGCAGCAGTGGCGGCGGCGGCGGATGGCGCTGCTGCCGCCGCCCTGCAGGAGCAGTGCACGCAGCTGCAGCTGCAGCTGGGGCGCATGCAGGCTGAGCTGGAGCAGGCGCAACAGGATGCAGCCTTCGCTCGGGATGCAGCTGAGCGCAAGCAGCAGGAGATGCGGGGGCGGTTTGCAGAGGCGCAGCAGCGGCAGGGGGAACTGCTGCGGGTGGCGCAGGACAGCCGCTTGGACGCAGGTGCGCGGCTGGCTGGGTTGGGCAGTCGGTTTCCAAGTTGCCCGCCCTGCACATTGCGTGTCTTTTCTTAGTGCCTCGTCTCCTGCCACGTCAGCACCAAATGTGGCACGTTGCTTGCCCTGGTGTGGCCCTCTTCATCATTTGCAGAGGCGCGCTGCGAGGCCGCGGAGCGCAAGCTGCAGATGGCGGAGCAGCGCAGCGCGCGCCTGGACTCTGAGGCCCGGGACCTTAAGGTGGGGCAGGGCATGTTTGGTGCAGGGCATTGGTAGCAAGACGGCTGGGCATATGGTATCCAGACCGCGTGCCCGAGGGTGCTGTTAGATGTGTGGTGTGGGGTGCTGGAGCATGTGTGCTCCATGTCCTGTGTAGACAAACTGCATGCTGCACTGTGCAGAACTGTGCTCCTGAAGGCTACTCTATCTGCTGCGCTCTAATGCCCAACCTGCCGCCTGCACCGCAGGCCGAGCTGAAGCGTGTGCACCAGGAGACAAAGCGCCTCGAGTCGGCAGCAGCAGCGGCAGAGACACGTGCTGCAGCGGCGGAGACCGCGGCACACCGGGCGCGGGGCGCGGCGGAAGCAGATGCCAAGTCTCTGGTGAGTTTTTTTGAAGGGTGATGCGTGCGCCAATGTGTGTGTTTCAGCACAGCTTGCGCTTGCGAGCCAGCATGCTGCACTCGTGGCAGGAGCAAGGCATGCCGCATGCCTCCACCCAACTACCACACCTGCACATCTGATTTTGCATATGCTTCTGCTCCACTATTGCGCCTCAACAGGAGGTAGTGGGGCAGCTGCGAGGGCGCATTGCAGAGCTGGAGGCATCAGCCCAGCAGCAGCAGCGCGCCCTGGCCACGGCGCGGCAGCAGGCAGAGTCCCTGGAAGCCCGCTTGGCGGCCACGGAGCTGGCTGCGGCGCGCTCGGCTGCAGAGGTGCGTAACAGTGTGGATGCAGTGGTCACTGGATCTGCTGGCCGGACCCCATCAACTGACTTTGTCTACAGTCCTGGAGTTTGTGTTAGGCTGCTGAAAACACGCATCGTTGATCTTTGTTGTTCATTTGCAGGTGCGGGAGCTGGAGGAGGTGGCGCACGAGCGGGACGCGCTGGCGGTGCGCCTGGGCATGCTGGAGGCCAAACTAGACGAGACGCGCGTGGAGCGCGGGCAGGTGGGGTTGTATTTTAGAAATGGATGAGTGTTGGCCTGTTATACAAGCACTACATGTGCCTGGGCATGCTGGAGGCCAAGCTGGATGAGACGCGCGTGGAGCGTGGCCAGGTATGTGCCAAGGTGGGATTGGATACGGGCGTGAGTTGGGCAGGCCGCGTCAGGGCATGGTCGGAGGCAAAGTTGAATGAGACGCTCGTGGAGCGCGGGCAGGTGGGCAGGGCTGGGATGGCTAGCACAGCATGAATGCGCCGTCCAGTCCTATCAGTCCTATTGCTGCTCCGTAATTGCAAGCCCAGCTAGCAAGCCCCAGAACCTACCTTGCCCTTAATCACAGGCCGAGTCGTACCGAGCCCTGGCCGCCCAGAGCGAGGAGAAGCGGGCGCGAGCGGAAGACGAGCTGCTGACCACCGCCCGACTGGTGCGTGCTTGCTGTGACATTGCATCATTTCAGGCTGCACTGCGGGGGCTTGCACAATGGCGGCGTGTGGGTTGGGCCGGCATTTCGTGGCATGTCATGTTGCAGTATACTGTGCAGGTTACTTTTTGCGTAGGCGGTTGATGGCAACTTGCCTGTATGCCTCGCTCTAAGGGCTCAAAATAGCCCCCATACATGTGCCTCTGCCTCGCAGGCGTCTAGCCTAGAGGCCCGGCTGGTGGCAGCTGCCGCGGAGAATGAGCAGCTGAAGCTGGAGCTGCAGGTGCGCCGCTGGCGCTCAATTCATCATGTCATGATCATGTGGGGCGCGGCGCTCGTGCTGTCTCTCTCTAGCAGGCCATCCCCATCCCCCCATTTATGGACCACCTCTGGAGCTCCCAGCCTCTCAACACACCTCACTGCCTTCTTCCTACCGCAGGCTGCGGAGGCGCGGGTAGTTGGGGCGCAGCAGTCGGTGCCTCGGCTAGTGGCGGAGCGGTGGGCTGCCGCCGGCGCCGAGCGGTCCAGCTGGCCCCCGGCTGCACAGGTGGGGCTGCTGCGGGCTTTGACTCCATGTTTGCTTGCCATGCAGCGTAAGGCTGTGCACAACCACTCTCTTATCATTTATTGCTTTGGCACATAGCAAGTCTGGCGATGGCCAGCTGGGATAGGAGGCCAATGAGATGTTGCAGTTGATTGAGTAGGAACAACTTCAATGCCGCTGTTTTGCACGCTCAGTCATGCCTCAGTTGCACCTGCACCGCAGGAGGAAATTGAGAACGTGGAGGCGCGGCTGAATGCACTGCATGGGGCGCTCAAAGAAGCGCAGGCGCAGCTGGCGGACGCTGTTGCCACCTGCCAGGCGCACCAGCGGGCGCGGGCNGGCAGCAGAGCGGGCGGCGGAGGCAGCCGAGGACTCCGCTGGGCGGCAGCAGCGCGAGAGTGAGCAGCGAATGCAGCGAGCGGAAGCGGCGGCCTCGGCGGCTGCCGTCCAGGTGGGCGGAGGCTGGGGCAGGCTGCTGCAAGCTGCTGCAGCTGGGGCTTGTTTCAACCCTCCATGCTGCTGCACACCGGCCGCCTGCCTGCCTGCCTGCCCGCTCACCAGGCGCATCTGCCTGCCGTGGTCCTCTGAGTTTGGCGTCCTGCCTGCGTGCAGGTGGCTGAGTTCCGCAAGGCGCTGGCTGGGGTGGAGCGAGAGCGGGACCAGCTGCTGGCTGAGAAGGAGCAGCGGGAGCGGGCAGCCAATGAAGCCGCCGCTGTGGTGGCCTCTGCCCGCCGCCGCACCGGCGACGGCGGTTTGTCAGCCGAGCGGCGCTCGTCCCTGCCCTCTGCAGCCTCTGGAGCGCTGCCCTCGCCGTCTGCTTGGTTTGGCGGTGGCGGCGGCGAGGCGCCGCTGCCGTCACCGCTGCCCAGCGTGCGGCAGCGGGATACTCTGGAGGCCACAGACGTGCTGTACCTGAAAAACGGTGGGTTGACTGCCTGGCAGTTGCTGCGGCAGAGCGTGTGGCAGCGGCAGATGCGTGTAGGAGGACTCAACTGCATGGTGGGAATGTGTGGACAGCAAGATGTGTCCCGGCTTGTGCTGCACCAAGGGGGACGCAGGAGGGGGACGCTGTTGTGCTGAAGTCTGCTCACCGCTCGTGCCCTGACTTGCACACCCTGCCGTGCAGTGCTGCTCAAGTTTCTGGATGCGCATGTCAGGTGCGTGGTGGTTGGCAGGTGTGCTTGCAAAGGTTGTGGTGCGCGCATGAGCGGGCGGCCCAGTACGGTCCACTGCTACCACCAACGGCAGCCTTCTGCAGCGCAAAGTGGCAGCCCTCTGTCTATGGCGGCACCGCTGCTTGGCTCTGCGGATCCGTACCAGCGCCAACCACCGCCCAACGCTGCGCTTGTTTCTTCTCCCAACCCCTCTTCCCTGCCGCAGCGGACGGACGCAGGAGTGCGAGGTTCTGCTGCCGGCGGTGGCCACGCTGCTGCGTGCATCGCCAGGGGAATACCGCCTGCTGCGAGACCACCTGCAACGTGGTGGGGCCAGCTGGCTGCCCTCGTTGATGGGCGGGGCTTCGTGACAACGAGTGCGCAGGCAGGCAATGTGTGGCTGCACTAGGCAGGCTTCTGAGGGCAGCGTGACGGCAGTTCACGGCGCCACAGCCGGCAGGGTTGTGCCGGCAGAGAGCCCTGTGCTGATTTTTGCGACATGTAACAGACAGGGTTACACGGCTGGGGCTTGCGAGAGGGCAGGGATGATAGCACCCGATAGCGGCACCATGCACCGACAGCGCCGTCACGCACAGCCAGGAGGCGCCGGGCCCTTAGCCCCGGGCATCCCTGCCCAGACCATCGGCGTCAAGTCCACCAATAGGAAGCTGCAAGGTACCCAGCGCATGCACCGCAAGCCTGCCTGCCTCAGCGGTACACGTCGGTGTATAGCCTTCGGTAGAGGGCGACCAGCTGCTGCGGGCTGGCTCCCAGGTACCAGCTGACTCCAATGATTGCGTGCACAACTGCAAGTGGGGGCGGGGAAGGTGGGCAGGAGCTTGGCTTGCCACGTGCCACGCAAGACGACCAAGCAGTGAAAGCCTTGCAACCGCTGCGGCAGAGGCAGAGATGGTGGTCAGCGGCATATCGCACAGCCCAGTGCTGCAGTTGGGAGGACAGGGCCGAATTTGGCAGCAACATGCCCATGCCGGGGCGGCAGCATGTCAATGCATGCCAGCCCAAACGCAGTGCGCAAGTCCCGTGCAGCCACCCTAAGCACACAGCCCCACACCTGTCGCATGAACCTGGCCCCAGCTGACCAGCCGCCGGCCGCTGGTGCAGTTGGGAGGGCTGTTGATCTGGACAATGCGCCCACGTCTCCCTGGCTGGCTGGCTGGGCCTGCATGTGCAACACGGATGCTTGCAAGGCGGTCTGTCTGGTCCCGTTAAGCACAGCAACATTGCATGGGGCAGCAGCACAACCAGGGCATCCTCTGCTTTCCATACATAGCCTCAACTGCAGACAGCAGAACGTCGCAGGCCGTCCAGGTCTCAAACCCCCACCTGCCACATGCAGGCACAGGTGTTCATTTATTCTGACAGCCCAAACGCACACCTGCCATGTGCAGGCGCAGGCACAGGTCTGCATCCTCCATGATTGGCAGACGGCTGTCATAGCCGCCGACCCGCCTGCACAGCGGTGTGCAGAGTGGGGCTGTCAGGTGAGTGGTTCACGGTGATGACACAGGCAGCAAAACAAGGCGTGCACAGTGTTATGGGGCAGTCCAGCGTCCACGAAGCAGCAAAAAGTCGCGACAACAGTAGAGCGGAGCCACCGCCACAACGAGTCAAACGCATGCCCACATTTGCACGGAAGGTATGTCAGCTGCTTTCCTGAAATCTGCCGCCCTGCAGAACAGCGTTTGGTCACCAAACAGAATCCGGAGGCCCCTGCAGCGGTGGGCAGGGCCGGCGGAGTGAAGTGTGGGAGTTCAGAGTAACATTGATGCCTGCAGCTATAGTTGTGGTTTGCAGCAAGGCGGCAGCTGCGTAGGAGCCTCAGGGCCAGTCGGCAAGGTCAGCAGCCAGGCAGCCCGAAGCACATGAGCCATTGGCAGGAGGCCGCAGCCACCACGCACCTGAGGAAGGACAGCGGGCGCAGCAGGAGGGGCAGGTAGTAGCTCTTCAGCGTGTTGTTGGCTGAGAAGAAGCGCAGCGGGCGGCCCTCGTACTCTGCATGGGAGGGCGGGTAGGACAGGGCAAGCCTG
>JADXDR010000097.1:137448-164663 GCA_025026875.1 Chlorella ohadii
GGGTGGTTGCAAGTGAGTAGGGANGTGGGTCAGCTGAGACCAACAACCGGCTGCATACATTGACTGCCAAATGGAACACGCCACCAACGCCCAAAGTGGCTGCAATTTGTGTGCAACTCAGCATGGTGGCATGCCGGACCGCACCAACCAGCATGTACAGCCGCCCGCACCGATGAGGGGGCGAAAGCCGCCAAGCACCACACCCGGCTGCCACAGTGCAGCCCTGACCAGAGACACGAGCTGCTGCGGCGGGCGGGCGTCTGCATGCACAAACACTAGGATGTCGCCTGCATGCATCGAATGTGTAGGGGCCGTGGCAAGTGGCTGTAGACAGGCAGGTAGGCAAGCGGCATGTGTGTGCAACGGCTGGAGCAGTGCGCCTCACTGGGTCGCGATGTGTGCAAGGCGCAGGCCAGCGGGCACAGCAGGCGAGCTGACTTGGGCTGATGCTCACTGCGCTTATAGGTAGCAGCTGCCTGCTTGCACCTGTATGCAGACGCAAACAGCTCACCTGCGGCGGCTGCTGCTCCAACGTTCATCTGCCGAGCTCGGCCCCGCCCCGCCTGCACCACCCGCACGCCGCAGCGCTGCGCTATGGCCACTGTGGCATCGCTGCTGCCGCCATCCACCACTATGATCTCTGCTGCCTCAGGCTGCAGGCTTTGCTGCAGGTAGGTCAGCAGTGGCTCAATGCCGGCTGCCTCGTTGAGCGCAGGCACAATGATGCTGACCGCTCCGGGGGCGGCCACTGTTGCCGCCGGCTGGGGAGCGTTGCTGCTGCCACCTGCGTGAAACAAGTCTGCCCGCCGTTGCTCATCTCGCTGCCGCATGCCGCGGTACTGCAGCAGAGCCCAGGCTTCTGTCACTGCTGCCCAGCCGGCTGCCGTGCAGAGCAGCGGCGATGGGCAGCGCAGCCTTGCGCCGCCGCCACCGCTGCCGCTGCTGCTGCTGTATCCGCCATCGCCCGGCATGCCTCGACCTACATGAAGAGGTGCTGCTGCGCGTGTGAGAGCTGCCATCAGCGCCCAGCGCGGAAAGCAACGCCAGGGCACTTGCGAGTTGGAGCCAGGGAGGCCTTAGGTTGACTTACGCGTGGTGCACAGCCGTGCAAGTGACATACGATGTCATCAANGGGGGGCGATCGGGCGCTGCGACACTCACTGCCCCGTGCTGCGCTTTGGCGCCCACCTGCAATGATGCAAGGGAGGCGGTGCAAGCCCTTGCAACCATAGACAGTTGAACCTCTGAATACAAACGCCATGCTTGCAACTGCGGCAGCGACCACCGTGCCGCAGCCTGGCCGGCGCCTTGCAGCGCGCCCCGCCGCGGCCATTCAAGCATCATCTAGGACCTCAGCAGCAGCAGCGTTGCGCGCAATGCGTTGCCCAGCGACCGCTGCCCACGCTGCCGCCGCCGCCGCCTGGGCGCCGCCGCCGCTCGTGCGCAGGGGCGCAGCCAGCCGCCAGCCAGCAGTCCTGTGCCGCGCCAGGAAACAGCAGCCGGAGATTGAACCAGATGCAGCAGGCTCAGGCTTGCAGACCGACTGGCCGGCTACCGGCGGCAGCGCTGAGAGCAGCCAGGCGCAGCCGCCGCAGACGAAGGACTTTTGGCAGTCGCTGGACAGCAGCCTTGCTGCAGCGCGGAAGGAATTCCTGCAGAACCTCTTGGAGCTGCCACAGACGGCACGGGGCGCGATCGAGCTGCTGCCGCAGATGCACTACCCAANTCCCCGCTTCATCGCTCGCTACACCACCCAGGCGCGTTGCCGGTTACCAAGGTGGCGCTGTTGTGATGAGGGGTAGGGCGATTGGATGTGGGGCACAGAGCTCTGTCACAGTGTCTCCAGCCTTGGTGCAGTTGCAAATGCATTCACGTGTGCTTGGCATGCAGGGTGGACAAGTGCCGTGGAAGCATGAGGTCCCAAGCGGGCCGGCAGCGTAATGTGCAGCGCAGCTNGGGTCCATCAATAACAAGTCCAATCGCAGTCGCAGACGTTGCCTACNGCCCTGCTCTGACCACCNGGCCCCTCGCAGATCCTCCTGGTGGTGGCTGCCTTCCTTGTGTACGTGGTCCTGGTGGACCGCATCAACAGTACCGTCCCCCGGTTCATTTTGTGGACGCGTGAGCACCCCGGCTGGCCGCAGCGGGCTGCCGCTGCCGCCGGCCCTGCTGCAGCAGAGCAGCTGGCGGCCCTGCAGCTGGGTGCAGCACAGCTGGCAGGGCAGCTTGCGGCCGCGGCGACCGCAGCACCAGGGCTGCTGCAAGCTGCAGCTGCGAGCGCATGGGCGCTAGCCAGTAGCCCAGAGGCGCTGCGGCAAGCGGTGGCGGGTTGGCTGGCGGCACTTGGGCAGACATTGGTCAATGCTGCATTATTCAGCCAGTCGCTGGTAGCAGGCCTGCTGGCGATGGCCAAGCGGCGGCTTGTGGGCGCATGATGTGCCTGACTGCAGAAGATGTACCTTACACCAAGCATCTGTAAACTGCAGATGGATATGCATATGTGTGTGCGCGCGGTTCTTGAGTCGGCTGGATGTTTGCAGTGAGGTGGACACAACTGCGCAGGGCGCGAGCTCAGGAGCGGTGCATGCAGCGTTTCGATGCGTCCAGGCATGCTGCTCTGTTCTGTGCAGCTGGGACACGCCATGCACCCACTGCTTTGCACCTTAGTGGCCACTTGACAGGCGCGCCGCTCACTGCTGCTCGCCTGCTGCCGCCGGCGGCGGCCAGGGCCCACCCGCCATCACAGCCTCAATCTCTTCCACTGTGCGTGGTACGTTGCACAGAGTTTCTGCGCCTGCAGTTGGATGGATGTGGTGCATGCAGGCCATGGGCAGAATGCAGTTGTGCTGATGCGTGCAGCATGCATTGCAGGACAGCGCTGACTGCGCACGCAGGCGTCAATCTTGACGGCTGGCTGGTTTGGCATAGTATGCCCACGCTGTCGCACCCAAACACATCGACAACCTGCTGGCAGGTATACAGGATGCACGCAAAGCAGCACAGCACAGCGCACCCGTGGCGGTCACCACCACATCATCTTCAATCCTCACGCCGCCAAAGGCCTGTGTACGGGGCAGAGGGAGCCATAGAGATTCGTCGAGTGCCACATGCGCCAGCAAGACAGTAAGCTCCAGTGCGCCCGCTGGCCTGAGCCCAGGTTGCACTCAACATGAACAAACATTGCCCCCCCATGCAGCACACGTGTGTGCAGCACAGCTGCTGCCCAAGGTCGCCACTGTGCACAGCGGGGCGCATACACATGCACAGCGCAGGGCATGCACAGCGCAGGACAAGCACACCATGTACAGCGCACCATGAAGTGCCGCAGGCGCGCCTCGCACAGGAAGGCGCTGAGCTGTGGGTCCTTGAAAGCTGGCTCCAGCAGGNCGGGTGAGANGTAGCAGCCTGCAGGGTTTTGGACGGGCAGNTGGGGCAGGGCAATAAAGCTTGGACNAGGACGGGCTCACTGCGGCNACCATTCAGGGGCAGCAGCGGATGAATGGGTGCANTTCAGCGCGGGCAATGACGCCTNGTTTTTGNTTAGGCAGCATCCCATGGATCATGCAAGTTTCAACTCACCCGGCTCGACCGTGATCACCATGCCCTCCTCCAGCACCCGAGCAGTGCGCAGGCGGCTGAGCCCCGCCGCTGTGGGCCGCTCCGGAAGGCCGGGCAGGTAGCTGCGGGGCAGGGAGCGGCAGCAATGGCAATGTTGTCAACATCAGAACTGCAGACATTGCACAGCACACGGCAGTGGTTTGCAGGCTGCAACAGGAGCTCACCCGCCCACGTCGTGTGTGTCCAGCCCCAGCAGGTGGCCCAGCCCTGAGGGTCAACAGGTCAGAGCATGGCGGGGAAGCAATTAGAGGCGGGCAGGCATACAGGGCCAGCAGTTCTGAGCGATGTACTGCAATGCCGATCCCTCCTAGCGAGCCATGCTGTGCAGCTGCATTGAGCACTGTGCGCAACCTTAGATCCCAATGCAGCGGTCAAAGGCCAGTGCACCGTGCAGCTGGCCAGCTTGGCTCACCATGGGGCATGAAGAGGGCTCCCACCCGCGCCTCCAGCATCGCCTCCAGCTCGCCGACCAGAAGCCCGCCGGCCAGCAGGCAGCGCAGGATGCAGCGCTCCGCGAGCAGGTGCATGTCCTGGTGGGGCATGATGGAAGGAATGGCAGGAGAGGCGAGTCACGTGTGCAGCATTACTGCAGGAGGGCGTTGCAGGGGGCCGAGGTGCAGGTACGTCCAGTGAATCACTGCTTGATACTGCTCAGCCAGTGCACAACTACAAGCTACTCACCGGCCAGCGCACGCCTGGGCGCATCGCTGCAATGACCTGACAGACAGAGAGGGATGTCGGCAGAACAAGCTGAGGGAAGCTGGCGGGTGCAGCCATCGGAAGTCCTTTGCAGGCTGGCGCTGGAGGCAGCCCCCTAATGTGCAAGTGTCCCCTAGCGTCCCCCCCCCACTGGCACCGCAGCACTGATTCACCTGCCGGTTGGCGGACAGCACCGCGTTGTAAATGAGCGCTTGATCCGCGGTGAACTTGCCGGACACGGGGAATGTTGTCGTGATGTCAGCACAGTACCTGGGCAGGGAGGAACAGACCCAGCGAATTGAGTAGTGTGTGCGCACATGTGCTCTGTGCAGCCTTGAACCAGCAGCAGCAGCAGCAGTGGGCAACATGCTTACGTTCGATCGCCAAGCCCTCCCCTACGGCAGCTGGCCCCCGCATCCACCAGCAGCAGGAATCGCCACTCCTTTCAGAGCCACGTGACTGTTTTCCAACTCGTACGCCCGCAGCTGAAGTAGTCCGCCCCCGCATCCAGCAGCAACAGCAGGCGAGGTTTGCATTCTAATGTGATGAACAATGTCAAGCCGCACCTGTAGTAGTCGGCCCCGGCATCCACCAGCAGCAGCTCGCCGCCCCGCATCTGCCGGTCGTTGGGCGCGCCCGCGTGCCCATAGTGGAGGATGGCTGCAAGGGAAGGAATCACAGCTGTGCTGATTGCACGCTGGAAGGGCACAACACCGACTCACAAGATGCCTGATTGTGCCAACAATTGTGAGTGGCGGTCGCTGAACCGGTGGTGTGCTGGCACGGGCCAGAACCCGGCAAAAGGCATGTGCGCTTCACTGATCCTGACACTCAGCTCGCCTGCGTTTGGCCCGCTGGCAAAGATGGGTGTGTAATGCGGCAGGCGGCAGCCTCCATCGCCATAAATGGACTGCAGGTCTGCAGCACAGGCAGAGAATGCCGGTAGTGCTGCCTTGGTCGGTAGCCATGGCCATCACAGCACATGGAGCCGTCTAGCATTGCTATGTCTCCTGCCGGGTTATGTATACTCGTCGTGCCTGCAACCGACTCCATCCATGCTCTTCATTCAGGTACCCACTCACACAGAGCCTCTGCTTGGAACTCCCACATGCCTGGCTTGGCAGCCTGTGAAGGTGGGGGCCAGGGCAGAAGGATAACAGGGACTCGCAATGCTAGGGGTACGTACTCTGGCACTGCCGGATTCAAGATACCAGTGCAAAGTCAACCGGGCTTCCAACGGCGCATCAGCCGGCTTCAGCCGCACCTCAGGAGCTGCCCAGTACAGGCCAATGAGCGCCCACCAACCCACCAAAGCAATGGAATGGCAGCGTGGTGTCTCACCCGCATCACCGCCACGTGCGCCTGGCTGGCCACCTGGCAGGCGTAGCGCATGATGCGCAGCTCCGCCTCTGTCTTCAGCGCCCGGCACTCGCACAGCACCTGCAGAGGGTAGGTAGCAGGGAGCAGGGAGGTGTCATTGGCTGTCCGTGGGAGGCAAAGTGTGTGGCGTGTGGAAGCGAAGTGCAGCAGGTGGAGAAGCCGGCAGCAAGGGGATGCCGGGCTGGCGCCATGCAACATAGGCTGCACCATAAAACTGCGCAATCCAGCAGGGGCGACTCAGAGATGTTGGCGTGCACACAACTCACATAGCTGCACTCACCGGGTGCATCGCTTTGCACTCAAAGGTGAACTGCTCGCTGCCGGGGAAGCTGACTGCTGGCATCGCCAGCCCGCTGCGCGGGCAGACAGTCAGGAGGCAAGGGGGGCAGGTTGGGTGGTGGGTTGGCGCATGCTGGCGGGCCATGCAAAGCCGCCGCTGGCCTTGCAGGCATCCCTTCCCAGCGCCACCACACTGAAAAACAGGCACCGGCGCTGCAATGACCACCCCCACCTGTCGCTGTTCACTCCGCCATCCAGGACGTGCAGGCAGGGGGGCGTCAGCTCAGCCAGTACTGACGCCATCTCATCGGTGTACCGCACTTCGTCCACGCCATACTTTGCCTGTTGATGTGCAAGAAACGGAGAGGGTGGTGGCGTGTCTCAGCCGGCGGGGTGGCAGCCATGATGGCAATGCACGCTGCCCAACCAGGTGCAGTGCCTGCCTGCAGCGCCTGGAAGACGGCCCACCTTTGTTTCTGCTGGGGCAGGGTGTGGCCTCTGCTTGCAGCTGTAAAGCATGGCCAGCCTGCAGTGCAGACCCAGACCGGCAGCCCCTCGCCTGCACTTCCTCAGGAGACAGGATGTGACCCATCCAAACTGCGTAGCTCTCCGGCAGCCTGCACAAGGGGGGGCAGTGGTAAGGCACACTTGGGATGCCAATGTAGTGCAAGCTGCCTCCGACTGAATGGGAAAGGCTGGACGTGGCCACGCCGCGGCAATTCTGTCCCGCGTCGGGGCAGCGCTGCCCCCGGCTTCCGCCCACACTTGCGCTCACAACCCACAGCGTGCGCACCGCGGGATGAAGAGGAAGGCGCGCTGCGTGCGCAGGTCCAGCGCCCCCCAGCAGTCCTCGCGGTCGCACACGCCAAACAGGTAGTGGAAGAAGGCCTCCTGCCTGCATGGGTTGACACACAATAGTGCAGCAGGGTAGGTGTGCGCCAAACAGGTAGTGGCAGAAAAACTGAACTCCTCTCTTCTATTCTCTCCATCCAGACTGCGGCAGAGTGCCTGCGCGGTTGTGGCAGGCTGCGAGAAAGCAGGCAGCAGCAGCCCTTGTCGGCAGCAGCACACTTGTTGCAAGTGGCACTTGAACGACATATGTGCAGTAGGTGGACAGGCATGTGACCAAGGAAGCCCGACCAATCAGCCATCCCAGTTGAAACGCTTACGGCACGGCATCACCTCAACCACCCACCGGAACAGCGGCTCGTTGTCCGAATTGTACAGGTGCGCCGTAGGGCCGCCCTGCAACAATCCGAGTAAATGCACCACAGATTGATGCAAATGCATAGGCCCTGGGCGCAAGTGCCAGGCAGCGGCACAGTGCTGCCATGGGCTTGCGGGAGACCGTTGCTCGCACCCACCTTGTTGCTGCAGAACCAGAGCACTGCCCTCCACACGCTCGGCTGGCCTGTTGCAGCACCAACGCTCGCCTGCTGCCATGCCCTTGCAGCGGCACGCACACCTCTCGCCCTGCTTGCCTGCAGCAGCGCTACGCCCTGGTCCTCGATGGCAATGCCCGACAGCTGGCGGAAGCGGTGCAGAAAGGCGTCTCGCAGCTTGCTGTGCACCTGCTTGCGAGGAACCCTGCGGGATGCGGATGGCATATGCCATGGAGCAGGCAGAGTAGCCTGTGACGTGCCAGGAAACACAGCCATGCCCACAACATGTACCTGCAAAGGGATAAAGTCTCAATGTGTGTACATGTCGCTGTGGCGCTGTCACCATACAGCAACCGACAGCAGGCGGAAGCAGCGAGACAAGGCAGGGCGGCGGGTGCAAGCGCAAGCAACCGCACCTCAGGCTGGGGCCCACATGGTAGACATCCGCGTCCTCGCTCATGGCCGGATCAGCAGGAGCTGGCCAACCCTGCCACGGCTTTGGAGCGGCTGCCGCAGCCGACTAGGCGGCGGCAGCAAAGGCGGCGGCAGGGGGTGGCTCCGCCGGCGCGTCCAGCCGTGGAAGCGAGATCGGCGCCTCTGGTGATGTGCTCCACTGCAGTGGCGAGCCGGCGGCGCGAAGCAAACCAGGAGAGCCCTGCGCAGCCCGCTGCGAGCCCACAGATGCCAGATATGCGCCGTCGACGTTGACTGACTGATCTGGAGACGATCTGCAGCAGCCGATCAGGCGAGGGCTTCCTACACACCCCGCCGCTGGCCGCTCTGCGTGTGCCGCTCGCTGGGGTTTGGTGAGCCGACACCACGCAAACATCGAGACTGGTGTGCGAGTTGGTTGGGGCTGCTCCAAAAGGCTGCGCTGTTGCTGTGGCCTTTCCTGTCCAAGACATGGCTGGCCCTGCGCGCCGCCATCACCCACCTACTCCCCGCCTGAACAGCAGACAAGTCTGTCAACAATCCTACAGCCATTTGCGCACTAATGTGATGGCTTGACAGCCGGTGAACACAGGCACGGGGCGAGTCACGCAGGGTTAGTAGTAATAGTCGCTGTCACTGCTGTAGTACACGGGTTCGCTGGTTGCTGATTCATTCTCTGAGCTGTCCCAGCTGCGCGGCTGCTCGTGGTCCACAGTGGCCGGGATGGGCAGGATTCGGCTGTTCACATACTTGTGCAGGCTGGCCGGCACCTCCATCGGCACAATGCGGACAGGCTGCACGAATGCTGCAGGCGGTGGGGGTTGCAGGCGGATGGGTGGGGTCTAGCCATTAGCCAAGTTGCAAACTGGCGCGGGAGGTGCATGATTGGAACAAGCGCAGCGCTGGCACTACATGCTGGCGGCCGCACTGAAGAAGGCATGACCAGTGCACACAGACATAGACACCCGCAGCTTACCGGCATTCAGCCTGCCCAGCCCGCCGCTGGAGCGGCACAGCGAGTTGCCAAACAGCATCCGCAGTGCCGGGCGCACGCCTGCAGACTGATCTCGCTTGACAGTGCTGTTAATTCATGCATGGTCGGGTGTGCACATCCCGTAACAGTGGCTGTCGGGATTGAGCAGCGCAACCGCGGAGCAGGAAATGACAGTGGCTGCGTACAGTATTGCCCACCACACCCACGCACCGCCTGGAAATCCCATCGCCTCTTGCATCAGCTCCTCAGCGAGCGCAAATGCGTCCACGACTAGGGCGGCTTTCGCCTTGGACCTCACGCTGCGCGCAACATTGTCGCTAAAGTCGGTGGGCTCTGCAGGGGCGGGCCATGAGAAAGACACATGGGCTGTTGCCTGCAGCCAACCAAGTTTAGCGGTGGCCTCCGACCAAGGCCACCAGGCGTGCCCACGTTCAAGGCATGGACACACAGCCACCGGCCTGCACATGCCAGGTACGGTACCAGTTGCTGCGGCAGGCAGGCACGCTGCCTCCGAGGCGCACCAAGGCATGCATGCTGTGCTTGCGCAAAAGGAATCGCAGGCCAGTAAGCAGCGAGCAGCTTGGTCCATCCCAGCAGCTCACCTTCCAGGCTGAAAATGGAGGAGCTGAACGACTTGGAATGGTTGATGATGTAACCGCCATTCCATGTGCTGGCCGCTACCCACCTGCGGCATGTGGGCAAGCGGCACCTTCCCGCATGGGCGCAGGCAAGCAGCACCCTGCTGCCGGCGAATGCTTCTGCGGGCACACGTTGTGCTGCTGCGCAACAGCAGCTCACCGGTTGCGGCTGCTCTCAAGGCAGGCGCCCAGCAGTGCGTGCCAGGTGGAGAAGAAAGATGCCAGCAGCTCCACAAGCGTCTCGCAGTTGTCTGTGGCCTGCATGTTGCGCAGCCGCTGGCCTGAGCCCTGCGCACAGACACACATGTGGTTGCTTAGGTGTTGGGGACGCGCTGCTGCGGCTGTGTGCTGTTGGCGGGTGCCTGCTGCTCAGTGCGAGAGGGAGGATGCTTGAGCAGCAGCGCAGCGCAGCACAGCACAGCACAGCGCACCTGCAGCTGGCTCATCCGGGGCTCTTTCCCGTCCTGCAGCGGTCGCTCAGCGCCCGCAAACAGCTGATTGATGGGCGGCAGCACTGCCGGCGACCGCATTTGGAGGTGCCACACAACCTGCGGCAGGGGGGAGGGCTGACAATGTCGGGCAGCAAGACTGTTGCAATGGGCAGCTGCAATGCTGCTCTGCAGCTGGGTGGCTATGTGAGGTCTTTTGAGCAATAAAGCTTGGGATAAGCCAACAACCCCCACTTGCAGGTAGTGGGCCAGTAGTCCACCAGCTGTTTTGCGGCGGCTGCCCTAGCCCGCACGCTTACCATGAGGGTGAGCGCGTGCGAGCTCAGCGTGCCATCACCCGCACTATTGATGCCCTGCTGCCGTGCCCATGCCTTGACAAGCCGCACGAGCGCCCCGACCCGCCAATCTGCTGCCGCCAGCTGGCCCAGCAGGACGGACTTGAACAGCGAGGAGCTGCCGCCCACTGTCAGGTCGCAGGCCAGACCTGCAAGAGGAGCACTCAGTTCAGCATGGCAGCAGCCAGTTCAGCAATGGCCAGGCCTCCCAGCAGGCAACACTGCAGCTGTCTGGCCAGTTTCGACTGGGCGGTGCCTGTGGCTGCTGCGTCGTCCCCTGTCCCGTCGTGGCCACAAGGAGTGGCGGTCATGCAGCATGATGCCAAGCAGCTGGCAGTCTTACCACTGCTGGCCTCAGTGAACTTGAGGAGTGGCACTCGTGCATTCAGTATCTGGTCCACCCNAGCCGTCTGCTATCCTGCGGCCCCTCAGCAGTGCGGTGGCGTACTGCACAATGGCAGGGAGGACGCGGGGGCAGGCAGGTGAGGGGGCACGAGGGCATTACTAGCCCCACATGTTCGAACATGCAAGGGGAAGCATCCTAATGCAACTGACCTTCAGCACGCTTTTGGTGTGCTTCTTGTTCAACTCATCCGCCCAGCCGCTGCCGCTGTCTCCCTGCCACTTCCTGCGGTAGTGATGGGCCTTGGCTGAACAAGTTTCGCCAACTGCTCTGCATGGCTGGGATACAGCTGTTGAAATGGCATGCGAGCACCAGCTGGTCTGAAACTGCCATGCATGCAGGACATGGCTAGGAGAGCCCTGACAGGCCCCGTGCAGCAGCCGCACCAGCTGAGGCAGCCCTCGAAAGACAGGTCAAGGTCGCCGCTTGGGGTATGCAGGCCTGCCACCCAGCTGCCGAATGGCACCACATCACCAATGCGCTCCAGCGCATCTTGCACATTCTGCAGCGCCTGCCAGCGGCTGGCTGCTGTGTTGCTGGTTGGCGTGAGCGCCTGCAGCAAAAGAAGGTACGTGGTCAGAACGGGTCCAGCTCCCTACGCAAAGTGCATCAGCAGCATGCAATCCATCGAGCTACCATGGGCTGTTCATGTGCGCGACGTCATGACCCACTGCCACCCACCTTGCACAGCGCTCGCAGCCCATTCTCCAGGCTGTGCAGCGCGTCGGTCGAGGCGTCGCATCCGTGCACAAATTCCTGCAGGCCCAGCTGGACTGCATATACTACATCTCCAAACCACTTGTCATCGCTGCTGTACTCATCGTGTTCGCCCTTGAAGGCGCGCAGGTCGACTGCAGGCAAGGGGATGTGCGGGCAGGCAAGGGAGGTGCGGCGGCGGGCGGCGGCAGGGCGGCAGCGGGTGGCGGGGAGAGCAGCCTGCAAGCCGAACCGGCTGCCTGGGTGCGAAGTCCATGCCGGGTGCATTGGAGGGAATGCGCAGAGTACTCTCTCGAGCGGGTACTCCCCCACCAGGGCTCCCGGCACCTGCAAACCTCGTGCCGTACAGGTCTGCACGCATCTTCATGCGCTTGGGCAATTCAGTTCGGACAACCCAGGTGCGATTGCGTGGGGTTGGATCTCCTCCCCACCCCATGCAGGGGCGGTGCCGCAGCCGCTGTTCTGTGACCTGCCACTGCAGCTGTGCACATTCTAGACAGCGCTAGCGCATGCAAACAGCAGCGGAATTGCATGCGTACCACTTGCAGGCTCATGTTACATTGTTGCATGTCAGCAGATCAGGGATCAAAGGAGATAAGGGGCGCCGCATGCAGAGAACAACCGAGGGCAAGGGTGCGTTCAGGGCGGGGGGCGGCGCGGGGGCGAGGGCTGAAGGGTACAAGTGGGGCCGCCTAATAAGAGCAGGTGAAGGGGTCTAGGGTCCGGTGGAGGAAAAAACGGCAAGGTCAAAGAGGGTCGGATCACACGTTCACGGCCGCGGCGCAAGTGCTGCCGGGCCGCTCATCTCACACGAGACCATCGGGCAAGTTAGGGCGGGAGACAGGTGCTGCATGCTGCTGCTGCGTGGCGGCTTACGCCGAGCCAGCGTCGGGGCCTGCGCGCGAGAGAGGGCAGCGGGAGCGAGGGGGTGAGCCAGTGGGCAGGCCACACTACGTCATCAGATGCAGCGGCACACAGGCCCGCAAGAGGCATCACTGCCATGCCGCTATTGCCGTAGCATGCGCCCATGCATGGGGGGGCAGCAGCAGCAGCAGCAGCAGCAGCAGCAGCAGCAGCAGCAGCAGCAGCAGCAGCAGCAGCAGCANCAGCAGCAGCAGCAGCANCAGCAGCAGCGNCACCGTTCTGCTTNGTTGTCCGCAATCTCCNTCCAGGTCCACATAGTCGCGCTTGTGGGGCGGCAGGCCCGNCCTGNCNTCCTTCCAGTAGTCGANTCTGCGGTGCGAGGTGAGGGTTGGGGAGGCNACACGTTGGAGGCATGCCCACACACAGAAGAGCAGTGCCCAGCGGCAGTGATCCAAAGCGGTATGCTGCATTGTAGGCTGCGCGCCTGCAACGGACGACACCTGCTACCATGCCCCCACCTGCTTGCGCAGCTTCAGCAGCTCCACGCTGTTCTCGTTCTTGGACACGTCGTTGCGGATGGTTGACACGCGCTGGGCGTACTGCAGGCAGGCAGACAGGGGGGCAGCAGCAGATGGAGGGCAAGGTCAGTTGATGGGGACACAGGTTGCCATTCAGATGACGGTGCTGTGCAGCCTCCCACCGGCAGGCCAAGCAACCCAGGCCAGCAAACAAGCGGCAGCCCAGGCGCACGCGCCTGCAGCGAGTTCTGCGTCTCGTCCAGGTTGGCGTCCACGGGCGACACGTTGACAAACATGAGCGTCTTGGCGGTGCCGCCGATGGAGTCGGACATGAGCATTGTGAGCTGCGGGGCGGAGGAGGGAGGGGGGAGGACGGCGTATTGGTAAGCTGTCTTGCGTGCATTAGGAGGGAGCGGGGAGGACGGCTAAGCATGGGGGGCAGGTTGGTATGCTGGCTTGCGTGCATCCGGCCCGTGGTTTGCACGCTGCACTGCGCAGATCTGCTTGTGAAAGCCTCAGCTTCACAGGCCAAGCCTCAGCGCCCTACCTTGTGGTCGCGGTACGGCACGTGCCCCTGCTCCGTGGCCAGCGCCGAGATGACGTTGCCCAGCGCGCTCAGGCTCTTGTTGATGGCCTGCGCCTCCTTCAGCTGCTCGCCCACCGACCCAGACTTCTTGACGCTGCAGGGAGGGAGAGCAGTGGAGGCGGTGAGTTGGCTGGGGTGCTGGGATGCGGGCCTGACACAATTGTCAACACTCATCGCCAGCTGCGCCTTGACAGCGGCCCTGAGGCGCAAATGCCAACCCTCAATCTTCTCCAGAGCAAGCACGCGCACCGCTCGGAGCCGGCCAGGTCCACAAAGGACAGCTTGCCGCGCGCCACGTTCTGGGTCTGCAGGTTGGTCGACTCGATGCACACCGTGATGATGAGGTGCGAGCGGGACGACTCGCGGTTCATCTGCGGGGTGGGGCGGGCAGGGGGGTGAGCAGGCATGGAGTGAGGACCGACGGCTGCGGTAACTGGCTGAGCAACCACCATGCCTGTCAACTGGCTAGCCCGGCGCCACACAGCAGCGCCTCAGCAGCGCACCTGGGTGGAGGACACGCGGCGGCGCGCCAGGCCCGCCTCGATCACATCCATCAGCTCGCGGGCCGAGGAGATGTTGTCCACCACCGTGGCGCCCGGCACCTGCAGCAGCAGGACGGCAAAGGCTCAGCGAGTGCTCAACAGCACAGGCCATAGGCCATACACATGCAGCGCAGGGCTGCTGCTGCACAACCAGCAGCAGCACATCCAGCCAGGCACGGCGTGCGCACCGTGACCACGCCCTTGGGGTCCTTCTTGATCTCCAGCTTGGGTGCCTTGTGCTGCAGACATGAGTGGGTGTTTTCAGCAAGCAGATTGTGGGCGGCCACCTGGGCATGGTAGCCGCACGCAGGCACACTTGCAGCAGTAGCGCAAGTCGCGACTGGCCACCAGCTGGCGCCTGCCCATCTATCCAGCAGCCCCCACCAAGGCGCGCACCAGCTTGTCGCCCTTCTTGTGCTCCGCCAGCAGGTCGGCCAGGTCGTCGCAGTACAGCTCCAGCATGTAGCAGGAGATGCGGAAGGAGCACTTGCCTGCGGGGCACGGCGGGTGGAGAGGCGTGTTGAGGAAGTGCGTGTGTTTGCGGGGTTTCATGCTGCTGACCAGCACACCCCAGGTCAAAGACACCATGTGCTTTGGCTCCTGACCGCAGGCATGCCACGGCTTGCAGCCACATCACAGAGAGCCCTAGGTGTGGATCAGCGCTCAGCCCAGCCCACCAGCCGCACGCACCCGAGTCGCGGTCCATCACGTGGTACAGCTCGCTCACGCCGCGTGGCGTCAGGCCCGGCATTTGGTCGTTGCCGTAGATGGTGAAGGTCTTGCCGCTGCCAGTCTGGCCGTCTGCACGTGTGGGAAGGAGGACAGCACCGATACACGATGATGCACAGCTCACTCCAATCTCAGCCGGAAAGTGGCAGATTGCATTGTCAGCCGGTTGCAGCCAGCCAACTGGCCTCAGCTGCCACCCAGCAGCAACAGCAGGGTCCTCGCCCAGCCTCACATGCAAAGATGCACACGTTGTAGCCGTCCACCGCCGACTGGATGAGGTGCTTGGTGTCCTCAAACACCTGCAGTTTGGCAAAAGGAGGATGCGTTGGGTGAGCTGCCGGGCACTTGCATGCCGAGGTTGTGCGCGCCTTGAAGAGTAACCGCCTGGCCCCAGCCCATGCCCCCAGCCCCCTCAGCAACCCACTCTCCTGCCCACTAACCTTGTCCTGGTGCGTGTTGGGGCCAAACACGGAGTCGAAGCTCCACTCGCGCTTCTGGCCCTTCCAGTTCAGGCCGATGGTCAGCTCGTCGGGGATCATCACCGCCTCTGCGGCAAGGAGCAGCAAGGCAGGGTGGCAGGGTCAGGCTGGGTGGAAGGAATCACAAGCGGATCGCACAGGGCCCACATTGCAGCAGGGCCCGCATTGCAACAGCGGGAAGCCGCACCTCCATCTGACTTGACAGCTGCGGACCCAAACATTGCAGAACAGCCGCCCTTGCTCACCGGTCTGGCCGCGGTCCAGCTCCATCTTCAGCACGGGGCGCACGCGGCAGTACACGCGGATCTTGCCCTTCATGTCCTCCATCTGGTGGTGGGGAGAGAGGATGGGGAGGAGCGAGACGGCAAGTGGGTGTGGTGCTGCTGTCTCCAGATCAAAGGTGGTGGGCACCCAGTTGGCACAAGTCGCAGGCGCACAACTGCTGCTCTGCGCCCCCGGCCCGCACCTGGTTGAAGATCTTCTTGCGCATGATGGCCTCGTCGCGGTACAGCGAGTCCAGCTCCTCCAGCCGCTTGGCCTGCGGGGACGCAAGGCAGAGCCAGTGGCGAGCGGAGCAGGTGAGGACGCGGCAGAGCAAGCTTAAGCTTGGCAGGCACATCAAGCACGCAACGCAGCAGCAGGGCGGCTGCACATTGCGCCACACACACCCTGCAGCACAGCTGGTCACGCATCAACCAAACTGCACAGAGCGCACCTGCTGCGAGATGACCTCCGCCTGCGCCTTCTCCCGCCGCTCCACATCCTCCTTCATCTCCCGCAGCTCCTCAAGCTCCTTGCGGAAGGTGGAGGTCTGCGGGCAAGTAGGAAGCAGGCAGCAGGGCCGATAAGCAAACTAACGTGTGGGTGATTTGTGGCTCCCTGCTGACGCCGCAGCACAGGCTCTTATACATCAGGCATGCTGCACACTGCCTGCTGCCCCACAGGCTCCATCCTGGCAAACCAACAGGCAGCCTCTCCTCTCTCTGCTCACCGCCGCCAGCTGCGACTGCGCCTCGCTGAGCAGCAGCTCCTTGTTGCCCAGCTCCTCAATCAGCTCGTTGATCTTGGTCTCCTTCTGGCGCACAGCCTCGGCGGTGGCCACAGCCGCCGCGCCCGCGGTCGCGCCACCCTGCGAATGGGTTGGACAGGACGGATGGATGAGGGTTAACAAGGGTGCAGCAGCGGCACACTGTGCAGGCAACTTGGCCACCAGTTGCAGCCCACTTTGCATGCAGCAACGCATCGACCACCATTCTGCTCCATGCCAACACCCCACCAGCAACCACTGCCTCACCGCCTTGAGCGCCTCAATCTCCGCCTTGTAGTTGGCTTCCATGCGCGCCAGCTTCTGCTCCATGGCCGCCTTCTCAGCCAGCACCTGCGGCAGACAAGATGCGCCGGGCGCAGCAGGGCTGCTCAGCCCAAGTGGCTGTGCGCCAGCCAAAAAGCGCAACTCGCCCTGCTGTCGCAAACGCAAGCAGGCAAGCAAGGGCAGGGCGGTCGAGCCCGTCGCTTGCGTGCCCCACACTCACTGCAGAGATGCGCTGCTCAATGGCCTTCATGGCCGCCTCGTCGCCGCCGCTGAGGTTGAGCGCAGCCAGCTCTGCGGCTGCGGCGCCCGCCGCCACACCGCTGCCGCCACCCATGCCCTTGAGCACCGCCAGCTCATCGGCCAGCGCCTGCCGCTCCTCCTGCAGGCCCGACAGCTGCTCATCCTTGGCCTAACAGGGGAGGGGTGCGAGGGGGGACGCAGCTGTCAGCCAATGTGTGGTTTCATGCAGCTGCTGCAACCAACCAAAACTGGCCCATGCATAGAACATAGCCCGCCACACCCAGCTGCGCAGCGGACCTCGAGCGCCACGCGCGCCTCGTCCAGCTGGCGCTGCAGCTCGCCCACATGGGCCTGGTACTTGGGGCCAAAGTCGCCGCCGCCTGCGGGTGAATGGCGGCAGTGGGTGACTGCAAAGCCACAGCAAGTGGCCCGGCGTGCTGCAACATTCTGTGTCCCAAATGGTTAATAGCGTGGCAGCTGAGCACAGTCAGATATGCTGCAGATGGCTTGCATTTCAAGCCGCCCACGCACCCGCAGCCGCCAGATCGGCGCCGCCATCCTGCGCCGCCTTGGCCTTGGAGTAGCGCTTCATCATGATGTCGTTGATGTGCGTCTGCACAGGCGGGGAGGGAAGAGGGCGCTCAGTGGGTGGGGTGATGAGCATCCTGGCACAGCCCAATCCAGCCAAGCCCGGCAAGCCAGCCGGAAACCACTGCCATGCTGCCGCGCCCTAAGCTGCCACGTACCTGCAGCGCCATGCAGATGTCCTCGCCCTGCTTGGTCTCAAACTGGAAGATGTGCAGCACGCCCGCCACCCGCATCTTGAAGAACACCGCCTGCGAGAGTGGACAGAGGGCGGGGGCCAGCAGGGTTAGCAAGGCTTGGAGAGGTAGACAGGAGGCCTGCCTCATGCGGGTGGCTCAACCAGCAGCAGGGCAGCAATAGCAACACGCCGCTGCCCGCAGCTGTGCTGCGCCACCACGCAGCCCACCCACCTGGCTGGAGGAGCCAAACTGCATGATGTCCCGCAGCTCTGCCGAGTGCAGGTACTCCTTTGGCACCTGTAGGGGCGGCAGCCAGCGGGGAAACCATTGCTCAGAGGCGGCTGGCCACATGGGCCAAGCAACAGCTGGGAAGCAACAGCAACACAACACGCAGCCAGCAGAGAAACAGCGGCAGCAGCAGGAAGCGCACCGGGCGGAAGAAGTGCACGCCGCGCTTGTTGATGCCCAGGATCAGCTTGGGCGGCAGCAGGCCGATGGGGTCCTCAATGCGCTGCAGGGGGGAGCAGGGAGGGCACGGCGGGATGGGTGACAGCCGGCGCGGCAGGCGCTGCAGCCGACAAGCCCTGGAGTGCAGCATTGCAGACCACCACCTGACTGGGCCAAGCCAGGTTGCGCACCTTGACGGTGAAGAAGATGGAGTTGCCGTAGGGCAGGGAGCGGATGATGCGCAGGTACTGCATGCAGGTTGCAGGGGGAGGAGCAGTGAGCACCAAGCGAAGTCCTTGTGAGTACACCTGCTGCAACCTGTGTGCTAACACATGCTGAGTCCCAAGCAGCTGACCTCCCAGCAGCTAATCCCCACCTGCACGCGCGCGTCGTCCTTGGAGAACTGCGACAGGGCGCGGTAGCGCGCCGCCACGTCGGCCAGCCACTCCTGGCGCGGGCGCGAGGTCAGGATCTGCGGGGCACAGGGGGGAACATGGATGCTGACCATCAGACACACTATAATGCACAGCTACTGCGGCATTGTAAACGTGCTGATCACACCAAGCACACCTTACCACTCCCCGCCGCCACCACACCTCCCAGCCTGTGCACCTGCTTCACCATGTACTTCTCCAGAGCTGCCTCAAAGCCGGCCGAGTCTGAGGCCAGCGTGGGGCCGTGCTCCGCCTGCATCTGCAGCGCGCACATCTGGGCCGCGTCCTCGCGGATCACCGGGTACTGGCCCTGTTTACCAAAAGGAGGGAAGGTGGGCAGGGAAGTGAAAGGCTGTAGGGATCGCGGCGGGAGCGTCTTTCTGCTTGCAATACAGGCCCGAATGCCATCCTCCTGTTCCAGGCCCAGCCAGCAGTGCAGGCAGCAGCGCACAGCCTGCATGACTGAAGCTGACGTCCGTCACCCCATCCGTCACACCCCAGTCCAGCGCCTCGCCGCACCTGCAGGTAGTCGTGCTGCGCCTGGATGTAGGACAGGTTGACAAACTGCGGCTCCGTGACCGTCTCGTCCGTCTCGCGGAACATGCGCTTCTTGAACAGCAGCTTGGCGCCGGTGGCACCCTTGCTCTTGGCCTGCTTGAACTCGTACCTGCAGGGTGGGAAGCAAGCGATGCGAGGGTGGGTGGGTGAGAGGGCGGCCAGCAGAGGAAGGCCAGCAATGCATTACCACACGTCTGGCAATCAGCCCAGACACCAGTCAGCCGCAACCCAACCTGCTCACATGATGTCGGCTATGAAGCGGTTGTCGTCGCACAGCACGTGCTCATCGGTGGGCGGCACGCCGATCTCGTCGCTGGCCTTGCCCTGCAGCAGCAGCACACACATGAGAGGGCACTTTGGCTGCCAGCGTGGCTCTTGCTTGAAGCACACAGCAGCCCGCTGGAACCTATGGATGAAGCCAGCAGCCTGAGCAAGTCGCCCAGTCGCACCTTGTGCACCATGAACAGCGAGAAGGTCTGGTAGTTCTCCAGCTTGATCTGGCTGGCCAGCTGCTCCACAGCCTCCATCACCGTGGTGGAGGCGTCGTACTGCATAGCAAATCCATGCACATGCGGCCTCGCTCGGTGTTGGTGTGGCAGCAGATCAGCA
Organism: Chlorella ohadii; assembly: GCA_025026875.1. NCBI lineage: Eukaryota > Viridiplantae > Chlorophyta > Trebouxiophyceae > Chlorellales > Chlorellaceae > Chlorella > Chlorella ohadii. The sequence goes on from JADXDR010000097.1 coordinate 156,857, forward strand.
GCAGAGCACAGCACCACCTTCAAAACCCCCTGCCAGTCAGCCCAGCGCCGCATGCATCCAACCACACCCCTCGCACCTGCAGCTCCTCAAAGGTCTCATCCAGGAAGTAGACCACGCAGTTCTGCTTGTGGCCCTTGAACAGCGCGTCAATCTCCTGCGGCAGCGACCACAGATGAGCATCGCAGGTCAGCTGCTGCCGCACAGCTGCGAGTGCAACCCAGAGCTCACTCCTGGAACATGCGTCTGTTCCTAAGCCTCAAGTTCAGCAACGTCGCACCGCAACCACACCCGCTCCACACCCGACCGCGGCAGCGCACCTGCATGTCGGGCAGCGTGCGGCGCTGGCCCGCCTTGGCCGTGCGCTTCATGGCGTGCCACGTCTTGGTGGCCAGGTCACGCACATCAGCCACCTCCTCCTCGTCGTGTGCGCAGGCATGCACATACTCTGCTCAAAAGAGTGCAGAATCGAGGGCAGCGATGAGCCGCGGCATGTAGGCAATGGCCTAGCTGTGCATATTTCAGAGCAGCGGTGAGCAAGGGCAAAGCGCGGGTGGCTGGAACCACATGTGCTGTGCTGCCCGATTGATCAGCCGCAGCAACGCACCCGACACCAGGCCCATGAAGTCCTTGGAGGGCGGCATGGTGGCGGCGGTGAGGTAGAAGAGCTGCCACGCCTTGGCGCGCGCCGCGGGGTTGGGGTTGCCGCGCGTCTGCTTCACCAGCTGCATGTACAGCTCGTCGCGCAGCTCCACCCGCTTCAGGCCCTGCAGGCGTTGGGGCGCAGGGCAGCGGCAGCACAGCAACAGTGAGGCCAGCGCATAACGCATGCACAGCAGGTGCACATTCCCTGCTCTATATGCAGGTTAGCAAGCCCCACCACACACAACTGTGCCCAGCAGTGGTTTCACATGCCAGGGCACATCAGTCGCCCCGTACACACCTGGTGCAGCAGCTTCTGCGCCAGCTCCAGCGCCTGCATGGCGCCCAGCATCTCGCCGTGCACGCCCATGTACTGCAGCACGCTCTGGAACATCTTGAGCGCGCGGCTCTGGTTGTCCGGGTTGTGCTTCAGCAGGCTGACGGGCAGGCTGTCCTCGCTGAACAGCAGCAGCTCGTCCAGCTGCAGGTTCTCAGGCGTGGCCGGCGTCTCGGATGCCGAGGGCTTGGGGCTGCGCCCAAAGCTGAGGAAGCGGCCCATCTTGGGGCCGCCGCTGCGCCGCGCCTGGTTGAAGGCATCCAGCTGCGAANGGGGGGGAGGAGGGTTGCGGGAGTCAGGGGTGCTGACGAAGGCCTGATGCATGCCCCACATGCATAGAGCACAGCAACTGCTGCAAACCTCCTGCAAACGCATGTCGGTTGCCGTGGCGTGCCGCTGCGCCTACCTGGAAGCGCTCGGAGTGGCTGTCCAGCCCCTCCAGCGCCGGGCTGCGCACGTCGCTGAAGCCGGCGCCCTTCTGCGGCAGCGCAAGGCAGGGGGAAGAAGAATGTCAGCAGCGAGTGCTGCTGCGCACACCACATGTGCCTGTGCCAACCACCCCGGCAGCGCAACCGCCGGCAGCGCGGGACACCGTCGCACCGTGGATGGCGTCGCCGGCTCCCTGTGTCCAAAGCCCTGCAGCGCAAGACGGTGGCAGCCAGAGAGCATTGATCAGCAGCTGTGCACGCATGTTAGGGCACTGGCAGCGCTGGTGAAGGCGGCAGCGGTTGCAGATGGCAGCGGCGCCGCCGCTGCCGCCGCCGCGCAGGGAGGGCCAATTGGGCCGCTGGCGGCGCTCACGTTTTCACCCGAGTGCTCCATCTCGACTGTCATCCTCCGGGCGCGCTGCAGGGGCGTGGGGACGGGGAGCCGGTTGCTGCAAGGCCGGTCTCCCTGGGCGGCTGGGCCGGGCTGGGCCGGGGCTGCGCGGACCAGACCACCCAGCAGCGATCGAGGGTGGGTCTGGTAGGGCGCGGGCCGCGCCAAGTGCGCCGCTGGCGAAGAAAAACTAGGGATCTTGTCGTGTGGCAAGCCAGGCGCAGTTCCCACCTGTCTCCTACACCCTCCTCGCAACCACCGGTGGGCTGGGCGCCGGGGAGGCGCGGAGGGAGAAGCGCGTCGAGGGGGAGCGCGGTCGGTAGAGGCGGGGGAAGGAGCGCGCTGGCCACTGGCTCGCAATCCCTGGGCCAGGGATGTGGAATGGGCCGGGCGCAGGCAGGCGCAGCAGGCCTGTCCTGCCCACTTCCATGCCGGCGGCATTGCCCCATGCTTGTGAGCCTGTGCGGCCAAAATGGCGCCTATTTGCGCTGCCGATCGCTCCACCTGCACCCTGCGACCGTGTTCCACGCCCCTTGCTACCCGCCGCTGACCGGCGACATTGACTTGTTCCAAGCGCTCCCTGCGCTCCCCTCCCCATCTCGACCCGCCAGGCAACCCGCCTCCAGCCTCTGAGGCAGCTGACAGCGATGCAGGAGGCGGCTCCCGCCGCCGCCGCCGCCACCGCTGCCGTGCCCAAGCCGTTCCTGCGGCGCGGCGCGGGGTGGGAGGCGCGCATGGCTGCCGCCCGAGACGGCAGACGCTACGTGCCGCGGGGCGGCGCCGTCAAGGACTACAGCCAGGAGGGCGAGGCACCCCTGCCCCACCGGCGGCGCGCAGCCGGCAGCAAGCCGCCCCGCTCGCCAGCCAAGCCCGCCAGCGGGGCGCGCAAGGCGGCGGCACCCTCCTACTCCGGCCAAGCCGCTGCAGCAGCACGGCAGAAGCCGGCTGCGGCAAGGGTGGGGCGCTCGGCGCCGCCATCTGCGGCGGCATCGCCTGCCCGCCCGCGCCCTGCTGACCGGGCCCCGCATGCATTTGGTGCGCCACCCACCGTACCTGCGCCGGCAGCCGCCGCCGCCGGGTGGGCCCGCCGCCTGCTGCAGCAGCAGGGCGCTGCCCAGGCTGCAGCACCGTCCGAACCGTCAGCCGAGGATGCAGCGAGGGCCGCACGCCAGGCTGAGGAGGTGAGCTGGTCAGCTGTCCTGTTGTGAGTACTGCGTTGAAGGGTGTCAGCTCAGGTTGCTGTGCCATCACGAGGGCGGATACGCCTCTCCTGCTCCGCTAAATTCTGTGGGTGCACCGCTGCGAGCACCCAACTGCCCTCATGGCAGATCACCCAACCAACCAACTTCCGCAGGTGGCAGCGCTGCACGAGTTTGAGGCCCTGGAGAGCCAGGTGCTGCGCGAGGTGCACACCAACTCGCCCCGGCCGCACGGCTCTGGCAGCAAGAAGCCATTTGCCGGCAGCAGCGCTGCTCAGCTGCGGCAGCCCGCCGCCGCCTCCTCAGCCCAGCAGCAGGCACCAGCGGAGGCAGGCGAAGAGCCGGAGAACTGGGACGCAGCGCACGAGGCAGACGAGGATGTGTTTGCGAGCGACGGGGAGGGCGGTGTGGGCGGCCATTTTGGTGAGAGCAGCCTGGCGCAAGCGGCGGCAGCGGGTGTCTCTCACCCTCTGGCCTGCCGGGCCATCTCCTTTGGCGCCGGCAACCTGCATCCAGCACAGCCTACAGCAGCGCCGCGGCGTGGCCCACCCCCAGTGTACTGTGAGGAGGAAGAGTGCGAGATGCATGCCGAGGTGCGAAACCGCTGCTGCTGGTGGTGCTGCTGCTGCAAGGTTGCTCGTTTGGTGCTGCTAAGGCATGGTGGCCGGCATTTGGGGATTGGCGGCATTGTTCTGCCACTAATTTTGCATCCAACGCTGAGCCCTGCTGCCCATGCCCTGCAGTCGTCCTTCCAAGATGTGCCGCGCCACCCCGCATCCAGCCTGGTGCAGCAGTTCTTTAGCCGCCCAGCACCGGCTGTTGCTGCCCCAGCACAGTTGCCTGCTCGCTCCGCTCACCAGCGTGGCGCAGCAGGCGCACCAGCGCTGCCTGGTGACCTGCAGCACGCCAGTGCTGCTGAGGCCGAAGCTTTGGAGCAGCTGCAGCAGGAGGTGGTGTTGCTGCAGCAGGAGCGGGCACGGGTAGCCCGCATGCGCCTTGAGCTGGAGGAGGCGGCGGGGCGGCTGGAGCAGGAGAAGGCGGCGTTTGAGAAGCGCAAGGTGAGGCTGTGGGGCAGGCAGGTGTGGGGGGCTGTGGGACAGGCTGCACATTGGCGCTGGTTGTCCGGCTTGGTCTGCAGGATGCACCTCATGCACTAACGGTTGGTGCACGCTTGGGGTTCGCTAACAGCTCTCTTGAGTTCGCTTCAGGTGGATGATGCTGCCCGCTTTGAGACTGAGCGCAGCGAGGAGCTGCGTAAGCTGCAGGTGGGCTCACACAGGGGTTGTGTTGCTGCTTCATGTTGGCACGGCTGCTGGCTTTGGCATGCATGCACACCACTGAGCTCAGTGGTTAACTTGCTGCCACTACCTTTTTTCGACCCCTGCCTTCCCCACAGCGCGACCGCCGAGTGCTGGAGAAGCAGAGCCGTGCCATCATGAAGATGCCCACCAAGCAGTCCAAGGAGGAGGTGGCAGCTGTAGAGGTGCGGCTGCGGTTCTGCAACCGAAGTGCATAACAGCTGGTGCGCTGTGTGAAGGGGTGCTGCATGGCATTGGACAACAACTTGCAAGCCGCAGGCTGCGCCCAAATTGGCGCCACCCCCATCACCCCACCTGCAACAGGCTCTGCTTGCTGAGGAGCGGCGGGCAGGACGGGCTCGGGAGGCGCGGCACAAGCTGACTGTGGAGCGGCTGCGCCAGCAGCTGGTGGAGCTGCAGGTGGGCTTGTCTCAAGCTGGGATTGAGGACGATGCTGGCTGGTTTCGGCATACCTGTGCAGGCAACGTCACGCGCAGCCCGTGCAGCGTGTGCAGGCTTGCCTACTTGCAGCCACTGCATTGAGGCTCACCCGTCCTTCAGCGTCTAACTCGTGAACATGTATCTGTTGCCATCCACCCCCAGGCCAAGAACAGCGAGCTGCGGGAGCAGGTGCTGTGCCTGGAGCAGCAGCGGCTGGCCGCAGCCTGGGCTGAGGTGGCAGGGGGCCCACCTCCTGCTGCCCCTGCTGCTGCCGCTGCAGCTGAGGTGACCGCTGGCTTGCCTCGCCTGGGCGGTGGCAGCCCTTCCACTGCTGCGGGCCACAAGGTGGGCAGCGCTGCGGCATTCGGCCCGCCCGCAGCACGCCGTGCTGGTCGGCCCAGTGGCTTGCCAGCAGTTCGGGTGGAGCGTGGCGGCAGCAGTGTCGCATCTGCTCGTATGGCTGCTGCTCCTGCCAGTGTCCTGCGCCCAGGGCGGCAGCTGCAGGGCCAGCACAGTGCAGCAGCAAGCTGTGCTCAGCCGCCCAGCTGGAGCACAGCTGCGGAGGACGTGCCTGCGGATGGCAGCGCTGCTCTGGGGGACGCAATAGCAGAGGTGGAGCTGTGCGATGCGGAGGAGGTAGTGGTCTGGAGCGAGGAGCAGGATGGCGGCCAGCCAGCAGCCGTGGGCCATGGGATTGCAGCGGCCACGCCTGGAGAGCTGGATGAGGCAGGCCCTGAGGCAGCTGGGCTGGACGGCGCAGCCGATGGTGCCATGGAGGCGCAGCAGTCTTGGCTGCCTGGTGCCTCAACAGCTGACCGCTCCCCTCCGGCAGTGGGCGCTGCTGCAGCCGCTGATGCCATGAGCAAGGCCAGCTCGGCCCTGGCACGCTTCAACCAGCTGCGCAGCTCGCTGGCACAGCATGACAGCCTGCAGGGCCGGCTGGCCTCCAGCATTGCCTCCCTGCAGCAATCTCCACCCAGCGTGCCCACTGCTGTCGCAACCCCGCAGCCGGTGAACGGTGCTGCTGTGGCACCGCCCGCAACTGCAACTGACTCTGGACTACTGGGCGGTGCTGTGCAGCAAGATGAGCTGCGGCGTCTGGGCCGCAGCCTGCTCGCGGCCTCTGCACCCTCCTCTGTGCCTGGTGCTGCGCCGCTGGGCGGGCCGCCTGATCAGTTGCTGGCTGCGCCATGTGCGCATGCCCACCACACTGCGCAGCAGGCGGGCTTGCCTACAGACCCTGCTGCAGCACGTCCTGCTGGCGGCAGTGCTGGCGATGCAGTGGTGTCGGAGGTGCAGCACCCGGATGGCCGCTGGGAGCGGCTGTTCGCCTCTGGCGCGCGCGAGCAACGCTTTGCCAACGGCTCTGCCAAGCGCACGCTGCCGAGCGGCGCCAGCCTGACGCGCTTTGCCAACGGGGATGTGAAGAAGGTGCTGCCGGGTGGCACCGTGGAGTACTTCTTTGCAGAGGTGGCCAGCTGGCAGGTGACGCACCCCTCGGGCGTGGACGTCTTCTTCTTTCCCTCGGGCCAGGTGGGCTGCTTACCAAGGTTGGCGGGCGAGGTGGGCTTGGTTGCTTTGACTGCGTGCTGCTGTGGATACCGGCTATGTATTTAAACGACTGTTGCATAGTTGTGCATGCCATTGCACGCCGCCTGATGCGAGCAAATGTGCGTGGCTGGCCTGCTGCCCTGGTGATTGCCCGCAGAGGAAGCTGGGCAGGCACCCCTCCTGCGGCTGTGCAACCTGCGCCCGATGTCCCGCTTGCCATGTCTGCAGGTGGAGGCGCACCACCCCGGCGGCGTCAAGGAGGTGAGCCCTCAGCATTTTGAAAGGTTTCCCTTTGCAGGGGGTGTGGCTGCAATGCGTCCGCTGCTGGGCATGCCTTGACGTTGCTGCTGCTGTGGCTGGCTGCGCTCACCATCACCCTCCCCCACAACGGGGCCCAACAGGTGCTGTTCTCAGACGGCGCGGTGCGCAAGCTGCTGCCAGACGGGCGGGAGCTGGCGATCAGCGCGGCGCACCTGTCCCCCAAAATCCAGGCCGCCCAGCCCGTGGCAGCGCTGGAGTGAGCAGCAGTGGGGGTGGCGGCAGCCTGGCCAGCGTCTGGGGAACCCGGCTTTTGGTTAATTCTCTGGGTTTTTGCTTCTTGATTGCTACCGTCTGCCCGATTTGAAGCTGAAGATTTCAGGAAAATGACGACTGAGACCGACAGAGTTGGCATTCTGGCATCGGCGTAGTAACACCACATTGTGTTTGAGTGCGTGTTGTATGCTGACCTGCGCCAGCAGTACCCCYAGCTCTTCCCGCCCACAGGCAGCCCCCGCCCCCGCCTGCTAGCCCTCAGCCAGCTCAGCCTGCAGTCCTTTCTGGAGGCCAACGACGCAGCCGCRGCCACAGCGCACTTTGCCAGCGCATGCCGGCGGCGGGCGCGGCTGCGGCTTGGGCKGGCCCCTTAGCTCCTCCCCTCCCCCATTCCCACATTGCTCTCCTKTTGCTACACCTCTTGGTTCCTCTCTTGCTCTTCCTTACTTGCTAACTGCCATACGGACTAGTGTTGCCTGTCAGTGCTCACMGGCACGCATCCCTGCTCGAGACACGTTGCTTCCCCKCCTTGCGACCTCTGCCTGCCAGTGCCTTGCACCGCTGCTCACTGCCGGTTACTCCAGTTCGTTNNAACACACCTGCACGCAGAGTCCCCCTCGCTACCTTTGAGCCCAAGACTCCAAACMACCCTCCCCTCTCTCTCCCTCTTTGTTTGTTTATGTGGCCATTTCTCTCCCCCCAGCCCTGTGGGCCACCTGGGGGCGTGTAGTCGCCTCGCACGACAGACATGTAACAGCCAGCCAGCCAGCCAGCAGAGCGGGCCCTCTGGCCGAGCCATAGCCCACTCGGTTGCCTGTCAACACTGTCAGGAGGTGCTGCGTTGAGCCGCAGCTTGCAGCGAGCTCTGCAGAGTGTTCACGCATCTGTCCACTCGGCTCCCTGCCTCCCTGCAGTGCCTGCCCACCAGTCCGAGTTTGTGCCAGATTACGGAGTGTCAGACACGGGTGAGCCGCAGTGTGCTCAGGTGT
>JADXDR010000098.1:0-43008 GCA_025026875.1 Chlorella ohadii
GCTGCTGCCGCTGCTGCTGCCGCTGCTGCTGCCGCCGCTGCCGCCTGGTCGGCCGCTGCCTGCCGTTGAAGGACGGCCTGCAAGAGGGAGTACAAGATGGCGGATGTACAGTTGGTGATTGTTGTGCCCAGCAGGCAGTGTCGCACTGAGCTGCTGCTCCAATAGACATCCCCAGCCTCCACCCACAAGGCACGGGCTAGTACTGAACTAGGCGTACCTTGGACAACAGCTCGCCAAAGGACAGGCTGTTGCGCTGCTCCTCGGGCATGTCGTCCAAAAAGTCGGCCACGTCGTCCATCAGCTCGTCCCGCAGCCTGCAGGGGTGTTGGATCAATTTGGGCAGCTTTGCACCAGCACAACAGAAAATGCTGGAAGTCGGCCACGTCGTCCATCAGCTCGTCCCGTAGCCTGCATCACCAGATGAATAAAGCGGCCCATGACAATTCACGTAAAGAAAAGTGGCCGCACCGTCCACCAGCTCATCGCGGTCATGACCGGCGAAGCGCAGCGTCCAGCGCCGCTCCGACATCCTCCATCCGGCTGTGTCGCCGCCACCTGGCACCGCCCTCCTTCTGCCACACACCACCGCCCCATGCCACCTGCCCAGCGCTCACTTCTCGACCTCCGCATCCAGCTGCGCCGGCACCGCCTGCCCCGTGGCTGTGTCCAGCAGCGGCAGCCGCTCGCCAAGCTCGTGCAGGCGGATGCCCAGCTGCCTGCACAGGTTGGGAGGCAGCAATCCGTGGTTTTAGGAGGCGAAGACACATGCGGGCGGATGCCCAGCTGCCTGCACAGGTTGGGAGAGAGCAATCCGTGGTTTTAGGAGGCGAAGACACTTGCAGGCGGATGCCCAGCTGCCTGCAGGTTGGGCAGTTGGAGCGAGCAAGCGTGGGAGTTGCGTGAGGCTGGAATTGAGTCGGCAGCCAGGGTGCGCAGCCTGAAGCCTAGCCTGCTTGCTTGTGTCCCTGGTCCACCTGGGCCTCGGCGAAACGCAAAGCAGCACCCAAAACCGCGGCCCACAAAACCAAACACGCACTTGCAGATGACGGCAGACGGGTCGGAGCGCAGCCCCTTCTCGACATCCGGCTCGATGCCGGTGATGATGCTGGCGCCTGCACAGCACGGCATGGCATGGGGTTTGATAATCGCTATGCTTTCGCCACCAGCAGAGATACAATACTCGCCATCGCTCTGCTAACAGCTTGCGGTTCTGGCTCGCCACCCATGGCGCTGCCGGCGGGTCAGCCAACCAGCAGAGCTGCGGCCCATGCTGCGCCAGCTCCCAGTCACCCCACACGCACCCAGGTCCACGGGAGCGGTGAAGCCGTCTGCTTGGAAGGAGTGCACGCGCCCGCCCGCTCGATCCCGCGCCTCCAGCACAGTCACCTCTGCCCCGTTGCGCTGCAGCAAATGGTAGAAAGGGCAGGCCGGATGTGTGCAGGGCAGGGCGGGACCTGGCTGTGCAGGCAGCACCAGGAAGGTGAACCAGCTTAGAAAGGGCAGCCTATTTGGGAACATAATTCCCCTGACCAGGCGTCCCCAAAACCAGATCCCCCTAACCCACCTTGAGGTGCAGCGCGGCTGTGAGGCCGGCGGGCCCCGCACCCACCACCACCACGCGCCGCCGCCGCCGCCGCGCCTCCTGCCGCGCACGCTGAGCCCGCTCCCGCTGCTTCTCCTTATACCAGGCTGGCGGGCCGCCGCTGCCCAGGTAGTCCACAACCTGTTGCGGTTGCAAGAGAAAGGTAGGACAAGATGTACAGGAGGGGGATGCAGCGAATCCTGCTCCTTGAACAATAAGGCTTCACCCGAGCAGGCAGCCAGGCACACAATGAGCAAGCAATCCAAGCATGCAAGCCAAGCTGAGCAAGCTAGCCAGTCCAGCAGTCGCACCAGGGTACGGATGTGCTGGCGCCGGTCCGACAGGTCCACGCCCAGCACCTCGCCCGCCTGCTGCCGCAGCCGCTTCTCCGTCACCTCCTGCATCAATTGTGACAAACAACGCGGTCAATGATGACAGATTGGGACAGACTGACTGGCACGGTAGCCCTGAAATAAGGGAGGGGCAGCTGCCGCAGCCGCTTCTCCGTCACCTGCTGCAGAGACGGTGGATTGAATGAATGACACGTGAACAGCAGAAGATTCAGCGGGCAGTAGCCCTACAGAGAGTGAGGGTCCTGCTGCCGCAGCCGCTTCTCCGTCACCTCCTGCCGGGCAGAGTGCATTTCAACAACAACAATCGGCAGTGGCGGCAGCCCATCGGAAAACTTCTCGCTCAGGCCCCTGTGGCGGGCCAGCCGCTGCACGAATGAGAACGGTCAGCCAAGGTGAGCAAATGACGGGCCATCAGCAGAGGACCAGCAAAGTGCATGGTGGGCTGCCCGCACCGCAGAACGCACAAAAGGAACTCACATTGAGATCTGCGGCTCCCATGATGTCATACAGCACCTCTGCAATGCGCTCGTCGCTAGGGAAGGGCGCGGGAGCGGCGGTGACACCCGCCGCAGTTGCGGCCTCCTGCAGGGTCAGATGCAGCACAGGTGGGTGACCGCAGGTGGAGTGTCCGCCTGATTAGAGGCGCGCAGCCCCGCCTCGTCAACATGTGCAGCCTTAAAGTGCCCCCAACTTTTTCTCTCTGCAACTCTCACATGCCGTTCAAACACATGCCCACAACTTCCTGTCAGCCCCCGCTGACCTGCAGCTTTTCCTCGAGCTCGGGCGGCAGCGGCACTCGCGGGTCGCCACGCAGCAGCCCAAAGTTGATGGCGCCCTGGGGAAGGGATCAGGGAAGGGAGCTTGCTCAGCGTAAACAGGCTGGGAGCCGCTGCTGCTCATGCAGGTGGCCGAGGCGCTGTGTGGCTGACAGAGGGCATGCACCCTTGCGCACCAAACAAGGTCGTAGCACAACAAAGCTTGCTGTGCAGCACCCACCTGGCGCGCCAGAAAGCCGTATGCCTCGCGCACCATTGCCTCCTTGCCAGGGGCAGCCAGAGCTGCGGCGGTGGGGCGCAGCAGGCCGGAGGCAGCATTGTTGCAGGCGCATCAGTGCGGGAGAGCAACAGGTACAGGATAGGGTAGTTGCCACAAGACCAGCCTGTCGGCACTTGTTTTGGGCAAGCGCAGCAGCACGCTACTTCCGCACAGCTGCCCCGCCGCAGCTGCTGCGTGCTGTGCTTGCTAGCTGCTCCCCAGCGGCTCACCCACACACTCGTCCTCTGTGAGGAAGCGGCTGGTGTCGGCATCCCACCGCCCCAGCACCGTGTTCCTGCGGCAGGGCCGGCGTGGCAGCACACACAGCTGAATACGGCGGCGCATGCAGCTAGACGGCGGCAGCGAAGCAGTTACACACAGCAGCGGCAGCAGCAGCAGGATGTGCGTTAAGCAGCAGCATTGGCGTTAGTACGGACATCACCGGCATAATGCTAGCTGCCCAATCAGATAGCCGGATGCCACGGCACAGCGCGAGGTTTGAGGCGCAGCTGCAGCAGGCCCATCTCTTCCCTCACCTGGCCTCTCGGTAGTCTGCAAAGCGCGCTGCAAAGCGCTCCTGCTCCGCCCGAGTCATGCTGAAGGAGCGCAGGCCGGCCTGCAGCAGGGCGGGTGCCAGGCAAGGCACGCCGGTGACTTGGGGAACGTGCAGTGGGCGGCGCCGCAGCATGCCATGGCAAGACGCATGGCAGGCAAGGGAGAGGGCTTGCTGTTCGGCAGCAAGGCCATATGGCAGGCAAGGGAAAGGGCTTGCTGGGCGGCAGCAAGGCCACATGGCCTGAGCAGCAGCGTCAGCTCACACAGTGAGCATGTGCAGCAAGCCCCAGGCCGCACAACGCACTATCTGCTCAGACCTGCTGTGCACAGCTGCCAAGCCAGCAGGTATCAACACCCGCCCACACGTAAGCACAGCTTGCGGCAGCACGCAGCACCCACCTGGACAGTGGCCCGGCCGGCAGGGTAGGCCACATCTTCGCCTCCCCCTGTAGCCGCCGCCTTGCGCTTGCTGGCCTTTGTCGAATACCCTCCGCGCGCCTTGGTATAGCCCTGCTGCACCATAGCTGGTGTGGGGCTCCGCGCCTGAACCAGGCCAGTGCAGTGCCTGTCAGCGGCCAACTGCTGCCCCCGCCTGCTGCCGCTGGCGGCAGGCGCCGGCGGCGACCTCGCAGGGGTTCTTGCGCTCCTGTAGCGCGCTGTGCGCGCTGCCACGGGCCTGGCGGCTGTTCACCAATCAACTGAGCACCGTGTCCCGCTGGCAGGGGTGCCGCAGGCGCTGTTAGGTGCGCGCCTGGTGCGGCCCCTACACGTGCGCTGCCAGGACTGCTGCTACAGAACGCGGTGCACATGCACTGGATCAGATGATGCCCAGGGGGCCGATTGGGGCTGGTTGGGAGCCACGAACGAGGGGCAGAGCACGCGGGGCAGGCTGGTTGGCCATGCAGCAGGATCGCGGCAGCGATGGGCCCTGCATAGCATTGTCGAGCGCCCAGTGCCGCTGCCCAGGCCAGCCGCGCCGCCCCTGCGACCAGCCGCACTTGCAACACCGCCAGCAGCAAGCAGCAGGATGGCGGGCGATCCGGAGGCGGTGGCCAAGGCGAGTAGCAGCGATCAGGATTGGGCAGGCCCGGCAGGGGCGCGCAGAGCGCTCGTCTCGAATCACTGGCGCCGCCGCCTGCGTCCTGCTGGGGCTGCCAGTGGCTGATCAAGCTTGGCACGATGACAGATGATCTGGCCGAGGGGGCAACTGCAACTCATGGCCGACCGACGCTGCCGCCGCCGCCGCCCTTGCCCGCCTGCCGGCACGGACGCACAGGCCCAGGCCCAACCGCTCTCACTAGGCCTGCACCTTGCAGGCAACCATGCACCCCGACTGTTGCACCTCTCACTGCTTGACTGCAGGCCTTCACGGACCACTATTACAGCACGTTTGACACCGCGCGGCCCAACCTGGCAGGCCTGTACCAGGACCAGAGCATGCTGACGTTCGAGGGCCAGAAGTTCCAGGGCACGCAGGCGGTGAGCGCTGGGGGTCGGGCATTGAGTGGTGGCTTGGGTCATATATTATGCGGCTGATGCGCAGTCGTTGGTGGCTGCTGTTCAGTGTTCGCGCAAAGCGGTCGTGTCGGCAAGCTGGCGCTTTGCCGCCCTCACCCCCCTTTGCACATGGTCATTGCCGCTGCACATCTGGCTTCGAAACGGTTGGCCTTTGTCATCAGTCCCATCATTGACTGTGCTCCTCCCTATGTTCAGATCATGGGCAAGCTCACGTCGCTGCCGTTCCAGGCGTGCAAGCACCACATCAGCTCGCTGGATGCGCAGCCCAGCCTCAGCGGCGGCGTGCTCGTGTTTGTCACCGGCCAGCTGCTGGTGAGCGCCATTTCTGAAGGCCTGCTGCTGCTGCTTCTGCTGCTGTGTTGCCGCTGCTGCTGCTGCNGNCCCNGCTGCTGCTGCTGCTGCTGCTGCTGCTGTATGCGCTTGGCTGTCGGTTGTTGCGAGTGTTGGGGGCAGGGCAGCTGCTGGTGAATGCTGCTGGCGACAAACCGCATAGCTTGACTAATGCGGCCTTTGTTGCGCTGCTGCTGCAGCCTGCCATTGCTCATCTCAGCATTGCTGCTGTGGGTCCTGCCGTTGTCTTAAGCCAACCCCAGCTCCTGCCCCATCCTCCACTTTTGCAGCCCGAGGGCGAGACCAACCCCCTGAAGTTCAGCCAGACGTTCCACCTCGCCCCCGTGGGCGGCTCGTTCGTCGTCACAAACGACCTGTTCCGGTGCGCGCAGCCCTGTTGGCCGCTGCTGCCGCTCCCGCTCCTGCTGCTGCTGCTGCTKCTGCTGCTGCTGCTGCTGCTGCTGCTGCTGTCGTCCCTCCGCCGTGCGTGCGGCCGAGAAGTGCGCATGCACTGTATTGATCTTTAGTGTTGCTCAGCAGCTTGAAGTGATGCGCGCTGCCGACATCCTTCCGCCCTTACCCCACCTGCCCTGCCCTGCTGCAGGCTGAACTACGGCTAAGCCGCCGCACCTCTGAGCAGCAGCAAGCAGCCTTTTGCAGCCTGCGCGGCGGCGACGGGGCAGGGCSCCGCCGCAACGGCCCGCCTGCGCCGCCACAGCCGGCACGGKAACCCGCCACCTCTCCTGCCACCTCCACCCCTGCCCCACCCTTGGSTTGATATCATTTAAGTTTTGCAACGAACTTTTGCTGCTGGCGTCCATGGCGGGCAGGCAGGCGGTTGAATGGAGGTAGCGGMGCTTGCCCCAGCCTGAAATTGGAGCTCTGACGAATGGCTGCGAGCTATGAGTGCACAGCCACGTGTATGCAGAATGCCAAGGAAGTCTGCGCGCATGGAGGCATGTGCAGCGCATCTGCCACAATCGGCGGGTGCGGGCAGCCGAGGTGCACTCAGTGCTGCTCCCTCGGGCGACGAACACGATGATCGCGGCTTTGACCCTACCGGTGAGCTTGAGTTGCAGAAGACTGTGAATGGGGGCAGCACGGGGCGCATGCCCGCACGCGTCTGTCTGTCCAGCTGCCGGCTGCCCTTGACCCGCAGCGGTGGGAGGAAGGCTTTCATGCCGCATTGCACTTAGTTCACTTGCAATTGACTTTCCCCCAAACTGCAGAGAGAAAGCAGGCCAGTCGCCTCGCTTGAAAACATGGACATGCGAGCAGCAGTCTGCCTGGCCTTGCTGGCCCTCGCCGGCCTCCTAGCGCCGTCACATGCCGTCAGGGTGCTGCAGCAATCGGAGGATGCCGCCGCGCTCGCCGCCCCAGCTCCAGCGCCGGCAGGGGAGGCGCCCGCCCCCGCGCCTGCCGCCGCAGATGCGCTGGAGCTACTGCCGGCTGAGATGGGCACCTACGTGCTCCAGGAGCCCGAAACGGAGCCCTCCGTGGGCCGCACGGTGGAGTGGAAGGGCCAGGAGCTGCAGCTGCAGGATGGAAAGCTGGCCACCATTGGCGAGGTCCCCGAGGCCGACGGTGCGCGAGCGGCGGCGCATGCCAGCTGGGGACGGGCAGGAAGCTGTGTTGGACGCTGCGCCGCACACTTATACTGCTGTACAGCGCTTGATGCGGCAGGGCTCTGCGGCACCGTCAGCAACGGTCGGCTCATCTAGCCGCCTGCCCCCATTGCTGCCTAACCACCAGCACGTTTGCTCCAGCTGCCCCTTTGCCAAGTGCACACTGTGCACCCAAACGTGTGCTCTGTGCCTCCCTTCTCATTGTGCAGGCTTCACGCCCGCGGAAGTGAGCGAGGAGGACAAGGGCACGTGCAACCTGAACGACGAGCCCGGCTAGTGAGTTTCAGCCCCCCACGAATGCGTCCTGCCTGAACGGGACGCCAGCACCTTCACGCAGCTCTACAGGCGGGGGCCTAGTCAGAAACGCGCCACCCCACCTTGCCCCCATCACACATCCCATCCCATCATCCCACCGCCGCGCCTCTGCTCCACGTTCGTTATTTCTGCAGCAAGTGCGGTGACGGCATGGACGATGGTTCGGCCGACAGCGACTTCCTGCTCCTGCAGGCAAGAACAACACGTTAACTTGTCTTTATTCTGTGGCCGGGAGCTGGCATGCGCCCAGTCGCCGCCGAGGGACTTGCACTAGCACATCGGTATTGAATGCAAGCGCTGTGCTGGGCGGACCGCGCACTGCACAGGGCGTGCCCGCCTTATCACGCTCACGCAAACACTGTCAAGCTCTTGCCCACTTTCCACATCACAGGACCCCGAGATGGCGCTGTACTGCGGCATCACTGACCTGGATCGCCGGGTGGAGGAGGCGAGTGCAAGTGCTGCCTATTGATAGGGACAGCAAAAAAACTGTGCTTGCGAAGCTATGCTTGTGGGAGGCGTGGGCGGCTGCGCGGCAGGGAGGATGCCTTCTTTCCCTGCAGCTGCGGATGTTTGCCCTGCGCTAGCGTATTGATCCGGCCCGCCCCGCCCTCCCTGCTGGCTGCCTGCAGATTCTGGACTGGGCTTACGGTGAGCTTGCTGCAATGAGGCATGCGCTGTTTGGGTTGGTGTGCACCTTAGCGCGGGAACTGCAATCAGCCCATATTTCAGCGGAGAATGTGGCCTGAGCACGGTTTGTGTCCACAGCCGATGCAACCAGCTCTCGGTCACACTTTGGTGATGAACGGTCACCCATGCCTGCCCGACGTGCAGATGGCGAGCGGTGGGGTGGCAGCGGCTGCGGCATTGTTGCGTACACAGTCAGCAAGATGTGCGTCGGCCAGGGCGCCTCCGAAGGACGTGAGTGCTGCTGCTGCTGCTGCTGCTGCTGCTGCTGCTGCTGCTGCTGCTGCTGCTGCTGCTGCTGCTGCTGCTGCTGCTGCGACCGAAATGACTTTGGCGACATGCTGCCGCTGTTGCTGCTGCAGTGATGCCTAGCACGTGCTGCTGCTGCTGCTGCTTGCCGGCTGGAAAGCGTGCGTGTGTGCGGCTCAAGCACACTGCCCACCACCTGTGGCACCCGGACAACCAAGCTGCCAAAACACTAATGTTGCCTCTGCTGCCGCTGCCCCAGCTGCTTGCCTGGGACCCTGCCACCACCGCTGCACCCAACAGCTGCGTCGCCTGCACTGCCTGTGCAGAGTGGCGGGCGCGCGTCCAGCTCTGGCCCACTGACCCGGATCAGTGCAAGGGCTTCTGTGTCAAGATGCGCGGTACCACTGATTCGGTGGATGTATACGGCCGCACCGCCACCTGCTGAAGCATCGCACAGCGCAGCAATGATTCCAGCTGTGCAGCGGCGGCTTGCGCTATGCAGGAGGCCAGTAAGCACGCCCAGTTAGCAATCTGCCCTAGTGTTGTTTTCCCGCTGCTACCCCCCACCTCCACATGCCCTCACCTCCCGCTACCTGGTTGCACCCCTCATTCCAAGCTGATTCTTGTCCCTTCGTGATTCCTCCCCAAGATGCCCTATTCGTCCTGCCGATTATCAAGGCTGCTGCGATTCTGGCTTGCCCCACCGATGTGTCTACCTCCCTTCCCTCAAGCCCTTTCATTTCAGTCGCAAATAAATGGCTAAGCCTTCATGTACAGGCGGTGGCGCAAGTGCACTGTAGCACAACTTTTCTGTCACAAATGGCCGCAGCAGGCAGGGCACAGCGCTGTGCGGCAGGCGGGGCCCCGTCATTGATGCACACTATGCGCAGGCCATCACCACCAGGCTTAAGACTAGCGGCTTCAGTGCATCTGCTCTGACTCGGGCAGTTCGCTGCGTGGCACCAGCCGTAGCACCAGCTGCCGCCGGTTGCCGTGCGTCTCCTCCACCAGTATCCTGCAAAGCAAGGGGGCAGTCATTGACCGTGAACCTTACTTTCCTCGCGGACGTCGGCATGTCATTTGTGATGTACCCAACTTCACTGTGGCAGCTAAGTTCCTCCACACCACCTGACCCCGCTGGCTCCCCTGCTGGCATGCCACGCTGTGCCACGCTGCGGCTGCAGCCCTCACCTGACGGCACACTTGTCGAACACAGTGTAGTGCGTGCTTCCGTCCTTGCTGCGCACAGTCTGCAGTGCAGCGGCAGGGGGCACAGCATAGCAGTGTGAACGCGTGTGCCCTCGGGCAACCCAGCAGGCTGGGGAGCAGGTAATGCATGCGTGGGCCGTGGTGTGCGTGGCCAGTGCAGGCAACCCAGCCTGGCGCGGGCGGCCATTGCTTGGCCAAGTGCCAGCAATGTCTGCCCATGCCCAAGATCACCTGCTTCTCTTCATCATACACAAAGTTGCTCTCTGCCGCCGCTGCTGCCGCCCCTTGCTTCCTGCCGCCTTTGCTGCCGCTGGGAGCCGCTCCGCCGTCTGCTGCCGCCGCTGCCGCTGCTGCTGAGTCTTCAAGGTACACCGGGCCTTCTATGCCGTACTTGGGCACGAATACAATCAGGCCGTTCGACCGCACCTGCGGCAGGGAGCAGTGAGAGATGTGCAAGACTGAGCGGCAGCAGTAGGCAAGGGGGCTGGCAATCGAAGCAAGAGCTCACCGGCCGAATCACGTACTGTTTACTGAGCCAGATGTGCGGACCGGGCTATGCCAGCCATCACATTCCAGGGCCTGCCCAGGCTGCCAGCCACCTTCAGGAGCAGCCCGCGCCAACCAAGCAGCGGCAGCAGCATCGCTCAATCCGCAGCAGCTGCCCCAAGCAAGCAACCAGCGGCCGCTGGTGAGGATGCCGCCACCCCCAACCAGCAGCAGCAGCGCACCTTTGTGACTCGTGCGTCTGCCACCACCTGCCGGCCGCGGAAGAAGATGAGTGTGTGCAGCTCCACGCTCGCCCGCCCCGCCAGCTGCGCATTCCTGCGGGCAGGGAGGCAAGGGGGTGTGGGGGCAAGGGACGATTGGAATGTGGTGCACGTCAGAAAGGAAGACTGGGCGTTTCAATGCACCGTGCAAGCAAGAGCAGCCCGCAGGGCACAAGGCATGCGCCTGGGCGCATGTTCAGGTTGCCTATCAAAGTCACCACACCGTGCAACCGACAGCATCACAGATGCACATCGCCCATCCACGATCCCCCAGAACAACCACCTGTGCTGGATGTTCAAGTTGTCCACCATGTCACCATGCCATGCAACCAATTCAGCAGCCAGGACGCACAAACAAGGATCCAGAAACTTGCCTGTGCCGGACGTTGAGGTTGTCCACCACTCCGTGCATCAGCTCCCGGTCCCTCAGGCTGTCCGGCAGCGGGCGCAG
Organism: Chlorella ohadii; assembly: GCA_025026875.1. Taxonomy (NCBI): domain Eukaryota; kingdom Viridiplantae; phylum Chlorophyta; class Trebouxiophyceae; order Chlorellales; family Chlorellaceae; genus Chlorella; species Chlorella ohadii. The sequence goes on from JADXDR010000098.1 coordinate 10,677, forward strand.
CCCCAGCGCCGCCATCAGCACGCGGTGCACAATGACGTCGGCATAGCTGCGAGGAGGGGTGGCAAGTACGTTGCTTGTTTCTTAGGGTGCATGAGTGCGTGGGGCGGGACCGGCAGTGGCTGGAGTGTCTATTGCAGGCGACACAAACCAAGTGCTAATGCGCAAACAGAGTCGACACCACCCTGCCACGCCACAAGACGCTCTGAGAAGGGCCGGGAGTTTGCTGCTGGGTGCGCGCACCGGCGGATGGGTGATGTGAAGTGCGTGTACAGCGGGGCAGCCAGGCCGTAATGAAAGTACTCGGGCTCCGAGGCCTCGCCTGCAGGCAGAAGAAAGCAAGGGGCCCTGAGGCTGGGCGTTTCTTAGCGCTAGGGCCGGGCAGCTGAAGCATGCGCATGTAAAGCTTGGCCTACCGCGCTCTCAGGGCAGAAGGACTGCCCGGCCCCGAGTGTTTGTTGCCCATCCCTCGTGGCCCACCGCTGGACAGGTACATGGCTTGCATCATGCAGCCATGCCGGTGCACTTGTGCACTCAACCATAGCCTGCACCTTCCTAGCCCGCCACTGGACTACTGCCCTGCCAACAACCACCCACCGCTGGACAGGTAGACGGCTTGCGTCATGCAGCGTGTGGCCATGATGCGGATGAGCTTGTTGAAGTAGGGGTCGTCTGCCCGCACACAGCCGTCCAGGCTGGCCGCCAGGGTCTGCAGGCGAGGCAGAAAGGTGTGCAAGATTGCTAAGCGCATCAGCTTGCATGAGAGTTTGGGCGGACTNGCGCACCACGGAAATTTGGGGACAGGATGCTAGAGTTGCAGGGTACACCCTCGATACGCAAAACAAGGGCTGCACACGCTCTGCTCTGCTTCTCCCTACCCCCGCACCTTGCTGGTCGAGGGGTCGATGCTGGCCCCCACCGCCGCCGCAGCACGCAGCAGCGGCTCAAATTGTCGCGGCGGCGGCACAGGGTGCCGGCGCAGCATNCGNCGCANGGCGGGNAAGTTGCGCAGNCGTGAATTCGGCCACTNGCAGAAGGCGATGCATNGAATGAGTGTTNAAGGGCGGCCGAAAGANTGGGCAGCGGCTGATTGAAACGGGCCGGGCTGGTATTCATCGCTCTGCCCCGNACAGGTGGNCCCCGCACAGGTGGAGGCACTGGCACTGACCCCNACANGGCCCACTATTTCCCCAGGTGCTACAGCCAGCATGCCACCCCAACCATGGCACCCCAAACCCCACCAANCANTGCCGCCCCAAGCCCCTCTCACCTGTGCAGTTGGCCAGCAGCATCATCTCCTCCACCATCTGGTTGGCCTCCCGCACCTGCAGTTCAGGCAAAGCGTGCACATTGCGTTGAGTACAAGCATGGCTTGATGAACTCATGGAGTTCACCACCCTGCTTGAGGTGTTGCCATTGCCTTGCATGTCGTTCACTACACTTCTGCCAAGGAGCTGCTGCACAGTTAGCCCTCGGAAGATCCTCAGCTAAGTTGCACTCTAGCGCTCGCTTGGTACATGCCCACGTCCAGCAGCTTGGGCGCATCCAACAAGCTGCTGGATGATTTTGTTAGCCACGACAAATCCAACACACCTGGTACATGCCCACGTCCAGCGGGTCGTGCGTCTCGGTGTCGATCTCAAACTTGACCTCAGGGCTAGCCAGCTGCATTTATAGGGAGATGGGGTACCAGGCAGGCGGGTCAGCACGTGTGCCCGCAGCCTCCGCACAGGCACACCAATGTCCACCGAGCATTGCGGCGGTCCACATTGGGACGCGCGTGATGGACCAGAGCAGCATAGAGGTTGCCAAGAATGCAGTGCCCGCCCCAACTTCATGCCGGCAGAGCCCAGGGCCGCCGCACCGACAGTCTAGCTCAGCGCCAGCCCCAAAGGTCTCAATTTCATGAGAGAACGAACACTTACCGACAGGGCGCCGCGGTCGGCGCGCTTGCGCCGCAGGATCTTGGCCAGSTGGTTCATGGTGCGCAGGTTGACCTGGGGGTTTGGGGGGGCAGGGCAGAGGGGGTGAGTGGGCAGGTGGGTGGGCGGGTGGGTGGGCGGGTGGGTGGTGGTCACCTGACACGACACAAGAGGCAGCTTGTTTGCGCTTGCTTGCCTGGTGTCAAATGAGCGCATGTGGAGGAGCTGTGACCAGACGCAGGCAGTGTCTCCCAAGGGCTCACCGACAGCTCGTCTGTCAGGCCACACACACGAGCAGGCACAAGCAGTGAGTGTCTGCCCATTGCAGTATGCCACTGGGCTCACCAACAGCTCGTCTGTGAGGCCATGCACACAGCCTAAAGCAAAGGCAGGCAGCGTCCCTCAAACTGCTCACCGACAGCTCGTCTGTGAGGCGCTCGTCGTCGATGCGCGACTGCGCTTCTGCATATGTCAGCGCCGCGCGGCTGCGGATGATCGACTTGGTGAACTGGCTGGACACCACCTGTAAAGCGGCAGGGATGCAGAAAAGGGTGTGGTTGGTGAGAGCCGGCCGAAACACAAGCTGTGGATCGCTGACTTGGTGAACTGGCTGGACGCCACCTGTTGCAATTGGAGACAGGCATGTGGAATCATCGCTGGTCAGATGTGGCCTTGAAGATGGCTTTCTGCACAGGAATATACAACAGCAATTCATGAGGCAAAGCCCACGGGGCCTGCCAAGTGAGCTGAAGGTAGATGCAGGAGGTGTGCATGTTGCGGCGTGGATTGAGCGACGGATCAGGGGATCATTCACCGCGCCCACTTTGGTCACCGCTGCTTGCTGTGCCAGAGCGTGACGAGAGGCCGGCTCATGCCATTTGTCGGCGGCCTCTGCTTTTTGCCTGGCATGTATTGTGTGCACGCATGCATATGCGGCCTGTGCATGTGCAGATGCCGCATGCAGATGCGGCATGCAATCAGCATCGACTCCATCGCTGTGCTCTAGTAAGGTATGCAGCTCGCGTCGGGTGCTTCTCACAACGGCAGCATAACCAGCAGCACCCTGCCGCACCTCGGCGTCGGGTGTGACCTCCCAAATGACTGAGAACGCCAGCCGCTCCACATCGGCCCTGCGAGGATGAAAAAAGAGGCAGATGAGGAGGCAAGCCAGGCAGGTAGGTTGATCACGCAAGCCAGTGATGTGGCCAGCACTCTTGAGCAGTAGACGCAAGGCAGTGCACAAATGCAGCAAAGCATGTCATAACAGATGGCATGCAGTGAACTCCCCGCAAAGCACTGCCCACACCCCCTCACCGCAGCGAGCAGATGTCTTCTGTGAGCGGCTTGGGAAGCATGTCGATGCGCCGCTGCACCAGGTACACTGTCGTGGCTCTGCAGGACAAGTGAGAAGGGCAACAAACAATAAGTGTGGCCAAGAAGCTGCCCGAATCCCTATGGCACACAAGCTGCCAAATCTATGCACATTTGCAGTGCAGCAGACACCATGACCCACATATGGAGGTGCTTGTGGCCCTGCCCTCCCCAGCGCACGTGCCAGCCACTCAACCGCTCCCTTATAGGGCACTCACCGCTGCGAGGCCTCCTCGTCCATTGCGGTCCCCGGGTGCACAAAGTTGGTGACATCGGCAATGTGCACCTGCGGAGGCGGGGCAGCAGCAGGCAGCACCAGCCAGTGAGGCAAGCAAGGCGTGCCAACAGGTGGAGAGCGCGCAGATGGGAAGGGGCAAGGCACCATAGTTGCGCGTTGCAAAGCAGTGGATGCTGTTGGTGAACCGTCCAGCAGCTGCAACCAGAAATTAAGCTTACAGAAGCCAACAAAAGCCTCACCCCGAGCTCAAAGTTGCCGTTGGGCAGGCGGCGCACGTGCAGCGCGTCGTCAATGTCCTTGCAGCCGGGAGGGTCCACGCTGCACACAGCCAGGTGCCGCAGGTCCGTCCTGCGGATTAGAGGCACGAGAGGATGATGGTTGGAAGCTTGGTGGAGTGAGAGCAGCTGGGCAGTGTGCAGTGCACAAGTCACAATGCCGCTGCACGGTGCTGCGAGGGGCCTCGAGCACATGTGTGGCAAGAACCGGGTGCCCGGCTGCATGGCTAGATGGTTCTGGCAGCAGGAAGGTGTGGCAGGATGCACACACCTCGAGGGGTCGGCCACGTCTGCCTCGGTGACGCTCCAGGGCAGCGGCGGCACGCAGGCGTGCACCGCGGGGGTGAAGGGGTTGGTGTTGATGTCGTTCTCAATCAGCAGCACCTGAAGAAGGGTGGCAGACGGGGGGCAGGATCGTAGCTTCTGTTGTTGAAATGCAAATCGTGAAGTGGGGGTTCGAGTTGGCGACCCGGCCTGCACACGCAGAGGAACGTCTCAGCGCCCATCTCCTGGCCTCTACTTTTAGTGCAACACACTTCCTCCTGAACGGCGCCAACCGTCTGCATAACAAACAACAACAACAACACTGCCCGAACCAACCCACCTCTGTCTCGGTCTCCCGGTCCCCAATGGCGCCCAGGGTGCGCACATAATGGCCTGAAGGGTACAGGCTGTCCGCCTCCCAGCCATCAATCGTCACAACGATGCGCTTGTCCGCCAGCGTGGCAGCCTGCAGCGTTTTGAAAGGTCGGCTGGTGGTTGGGTGCATGCTTTGTGTGATGAACGAAGCCACCTGTGCACACACCTCAACGCAGCGGCAGTGACAGCGGCAGCATGCCAGCCGTGTGTGAATGCGTGCAGCTGCCGCCCACCTGCCGCGTCTGGATGCGGATGTAGGGGAATCGTCGCTCGACCGGGCAGAACAGCACGCTCTGAGTGTGGTTGGCGCTGCCGCCCGTGCTCTTCAGCGGCTGTGATGAGCAGGGCGGGACGAAAAGCAGTGGTGGGTGGTCAGGCTCGGAGGGTGGAGCAGCAGCGGCAGTGGTTGTGCCATAGCAGGCAGTGCGAGCAAGGCTGATGCGAGCTCTCATTGCAGCTGCCCTGGGCAAGCGCACTGCTGATACAGTCCGCCACTTGCCACCCCTGCCACGCTGCACTCCATCCCTTTTTGTCCACCTTTTTGTCCACCTAAGGGCTGATGCGCACCTGCAGTGATCCGCAGTAGCCGCGTGTACGCCAGTTGCGCTTGATGATGCCAACCACCTTGCCTGCAGCAAACGAGCATGATGGGTGTGCCATGTGCTATACGCCAGCACCCAGGCAGGTTGTTTCAACCGCACGTGTGCAGGCGCAGCAGCCACCCGCAACAGGCTGCACTCACGGCAATGCAGGCGGCAGGCATGTACAGGCAACATGCTGCAACCATGCCCCCGCTGCCCCTAGCCCGCACCAGTGGGCCGCTTGCTGCCGCTGCCTGCCGCTGCCGCATCCTCGCCATAATGCTCTGCAGGGTCGACCTGGGCAGAAGGCAGGCAGGCACGCACGTTGCGTTGAGGTGACGTTCAGGCTATAGAGGGCAGCAAACAAACGGCATGCGTCAGTTGCAACCCCTCCAGTCCGCCAAGCCTCCCTCCCCTCAGCTCACCTGCGCGATGTGCGCCCCATCCGCCGCCCCATCGTCAGCAGCGTCTCCCTCGCCGCCCTCGCCCGCCGCCGCCTCGCCGGCAGCAGCTGTTGGCAGCTTGGTGGAGGGCCCTCGCCACTGCTCCTCTGGCAGCAGCTCCACTGCAGTTTAGGCAAGAATGCAAGAAGAACGGTTGGCTGGCGCGCTGAACACCCAGCGGTTGTCACAACACCACCACCAATGCTTGCAACAACGAGCCCGGTGCTGCCTGCCGCTCATGCCACAGGGCAGGCCAAAGCTGTGGGCTCCAAATCAAGAGGGGCATCCGCCTGCTTGCCTGCCACCACATCGCCCTCCATGGCTCGGTGCAAACCAGAAAAAATGACAAAGCCTTCCAGTCCACACGCCGCTCACACACAACAGAACTTGCCTGCCACCACGTCGCCCTCCATGGCCCGGTTCATGTCGATGCGCCCGCTGATCAGGATGTCCTGACCCACAGACTCGCTGCCCACCCAGCCCTCAAACGAGTTGAAGCGGTTGACGCTGCGAGCGGGAGGGGCAGGGCAGAGCAGGAGGTAAATCAGGGGGTGAAGCAGGAGGTGAGAGGTGTGATAAGACGAGAGAGGAACCAGAGTGGTCAACGCCACAACAGCCTGCCGATCGATTAGCCAATGCCAGCCCGCCCAGTGTCTACACAAGCACAAGCACCCGCCACCTTTGGCCACCCCACCACCCACGCTGTGCTCACCGCAGCGTGCCCTGGTGGTACCGCCCCGCCTTGATGCCCGCTGTGATCTCACTCATGGGCCGGTGCTCCTCATACACCCGCTGCCGCTTGGCCGCACGCTTGCCGCTGCCGCTGCCGCTGGCGCCGGCGCCGCCTGCTCGGGGGAGAGGCAGAGTGGGTAGGTGAGGCGTGCTGAACTGCGCGAGGCAGCGGCTGGTGCAGTGATGACGCAGGCAGGCAGGCAGGCAGGCAGGCAGGCAGGCAGGCAGCGCTCTGCTGAGTGGCTGGNMCCGTTRAGTGCATGGCAGTCCTCCCCMRRMGCGCACCTGNCGCCGCCCTCTGCCCCTGCTGTGCTCTTCTCTGCGGCTTCCGCCTCCTTGGCAGCAGCCACCAGGTCCTGTATAAAAGGTCGAGATACGCAATTGAGAGGATGGGAGCAAGGAGTGCACTCGGCAATAACTGGAGCGGGGCATTGCTTGAGCTCAGACTGCAGCACTGCATCAGCCACCCAACCCACCAGCACTCGCAAGCAACCTGCGATCAAGCGCAGCCTAGGCTGTATTGCGACACAACACAAGCATCACGACGTGCTGCACCAGCCCACCTGCAGCTCAGCCTGGCCCTCCCCAGCAAGCACAGCCAACTGCTAGCACGCAAGTCACCGATCAGACACCATGAACGGCACAACAGCCCACCTGCAGCTCGGCTTGGCCCTCTGCTGCTCGCTGCCGCGCATATGCTGCCGAGCTGAGCGCCGTCACCCCCAGCTCCTCCGCCTTGCGCCGGTTGTCAGCATCATCGCTCAGCAGGATGACCTGGCAGGAGGCCGGATGGTCATAGATGTGTCGGTGTGCGGCCATGCACCTGCGAGCGCTTCTTACTTAGTTTATTCAATGCGCTTACTCACAGCTGGACAAACCAGCATCCCATATGCTGTTCCCCACCCACCCATCACACCCCCCAGCCCCCGCACCTTGTGCCCCGGCAGCCGCTTGGTGTACCAAGAAGCCGCCACTCGAATTGCTCGGTCGTTGCGGTCATTGGGGCTCTCGCCCGGCTCCTGCTTGATGTACGTGTCCCTGCGGCAGGTAGGTGTGCAAATCAAGTACTGATCGAGCGAGGTGTGCACCTGCGCAACGCAGCACAATGAGCGGCCAGCAGCAAGTGCGGCAGTGAGCGGCCAGCATGCAGGGGCCAGCTGCTCCCAGCGCSAGTGCCGCAACGATCGTTGCTGCTGCGGCACGCACAGCCGGATGCGTGCAAGCAAACACTACGCCCTGCAAACCAGCAGCATGCATGTATGGAACTAGCCAGCTGCTCACCGGTGGTGCTCGTTTGCAAAGACGTAGAAGCGCTTGGGCTCGGCTGCAATGAGCTGGCGCAGGCGCTGGTAGGCGGCTGCGTTGCGGGCCTTCACCTCCTCTAGCACCACAGAGGTGACGATCACATCGGTGACCGCCGCGTGCTCCAGGAAATCCATCTGGGCGCAGCAGGGCAGGTGGGGAGCAGCGGGCGAGGTGCAGGAAGTGGGCATGGGGTGCAGTCATGGCTGCAGAGTGACGGATGCAACGGCAGCCGCAGGGGAGAGTATGGCGGCAGCTAGTGCGCTGTACAGCAGCGGCAACAGCAGCGGCAGCAGGCACGCAGGCAGCACAGCAGCAGCACACGAGTACACACACCTGGTGCAGCGCCACATTGGTGTCCACAATCAGGTAGTGTGGCGCTTCGCCGCTCAGCTTGCAAGCATCGGGCGGGCAGTCCGGATCCAGCGGGCTGCCGCTGTAGATGTCATCGCGCAGATAGTGCTCGCGCACCACCTGCGGCCCGGGGCAGCAGCCAGTGCTTGACGCGGCACAGGCGGCTGGCGGCTGGCGGCGGCGGCGGCAGCGGCGGTGTATGCATCGGTGTGCGGCGGCGGCCGCTGGACAAGCTGAAAGCGTTTCGAACGATCTGCTGCTTTCTCTAGGTCTGCTAAGAGGGGCACGGGCGCTCCTGGCTGCGCCGCCGCAAGTCGAGCGCACTGGTGGCGCGCCGAAAGCGGGCCCGGCAGGCCGCGATGCCACCAGCATACCTTCAAGACCTTGCCCTTCTTGGTCTTCTTCGTGAACGAGCGCTGCTGCAACATGTTGCCCCGAGCGGGGCGCCACGCCGCCCTTCTAACGCCCAGAAATCACAAGTGCGGTTAGGAGAGCTGCGTCAAATTGCGCGGAGGAGCCCTGGTRGCCGCCGCTTGCCCRGCGGCGGCGGGCGCCGCCAGCGAGGCGGCGCTGCGGCGAGCCGGGCTGCTGGCGGCAAGGTTTGCCAGCTGCATGGATCTAGAGGTGTCGCATGAGGATGCGTGTGAACAAATGAGGTAGTTGGTCAAATGATTCACAACACAACTGGTCTCTGCGAGAGGGCAACATGTCCACCGTTCAGCGCGCAAGCGCTGCCGCCCATGAAGCCCATGCCTCGACACCAGGGGCCTGCAGCCAGATCTGCATTCTGGGCGTCATTAGGCATTCTGCAGACTAACCCGGGAGCCATGGATGGAAGCCAGAACGTGAGTGGGGCGCACTCTGGCCTGGTGCTCACCCCTCAGCCTCCAGCTGCTGCCCCAGCCTCTGGCTGCTGCACTGCTACTCATTCAGGCCCTGCTGCCCTGCCTGGCGTCTGCAGGCCCAGGAGGGCGGCCCGCACAACGAGCAGCGCCAGGAGGCGCCCCCGGAGCAGCAGGACATCCAGGTAGGGCTGGGGGTTTGGGGGCAGGCGCCAAGGTATCGTCATGAGCTCTGCTGTTTGCTACGGCGGCCGCTGCCGGGCGGCTGTTGCGAGCGCCTGCCTGCGTGCCTGGCTGCAAGCGAGTCCAAGGCGCATACCCCTGCTCAGGCAAGGCTGCAACATGCCCAGCGGATTGATCTGCCCCGCCGACTGCTGCACCACGTTGCCATTGCTTGAGCCACCTGGCTGCCTTCCTGCAGGGTTCATGGGACCCTCCCAGCCCCTCACTGCTGGAGCTTCCGCTGGATGGCATTGAGGCGATTGGAGCGCCGCTGTCTTTCAAAGACAGGTGCAGTCCAGCTGTGCCGCTTATTTCAGGCTGCACGCTGCCACCTGTGTGTGCTCATGTGCGTTCAGCCTGGCCGGCGCATGGCCAGCCCTTCCTGTGCACAAACGAGCTCTACTGCCATTGCCGCCACCCCGCAGGATCCGGCTCACCAGTTGCTGCCGCACGCTGCGCGCTCGCACCCTGTCGAGCCGCCACCTGTGGGGCAGCCTGCAGCTCAACCTGTACGCCATGCCGCCCGCCTACTTTGACTCGCTGGCGGCCTGGCTGGCGGCCCACAAAGGCGGCCTGCACGCGCTGCACATTGCGCCGAGCCCACAGCTGAAGGGGGAAGGAGCTGTCGTCAGTCGCCTGCTGCACAGCGTGGTCGGCGGCACGCTGGCAGCACTGGAGCTGAGCCACATGTGTGTGCCAGGCGGCGCACTGCCGGCGCTTGGCCAGCTGCAGCTTACGCGCCTTATCCTGCCCGACAGTCCCCTGCTGGCTCTCCCAGCTGAGCTGGCAGAACTGCCGCTAGCTGAGCTGTCCGTCTGCCTGTGGGCAGGCTGGAGTGTAGCCCCCGCCCTCGCGACGCTGCCACGCCTCGCCGCCTCCCTTACCTTGCTTAAGCTGGAGCACCACAACACCATGGGTGGCATCCCGACGCCGATGGGCACGCTGAGCGCGCTGCGTACGCTGGAGCTTAAGCTAGTCTCTGCCAAATCCCCTTCAAAGCACCTGCTTCGGATGATTTTGCACCGCTGGCCTGCCTTACGGCCCTGACCAGCCTCACGCTGGGCGGCCGGGCTTTCCCTGTGCTGCCGTCGGAGCTATCCGCACTGCGGAGGCTGAAGGTGCGCCTGCCATCTGCATTTTACACCTGCTGCTGATGGTGAACACATGTGCAGTGCCTGTGGACATGCTGGTGCCGCACTTGCAGATAGCACCCGCACCCCTCGTCGCAGTGAGCACGCTTTGTTAGCCTGGCGATGCACCAAGCCGGCTGCCCCTCGCCCACCATGCAGACTGCCAACTTTGAAGCAATGTGCAGCTTTAATCCTGGCACTTGGGCGCCCCTTAGCCACCTGACGGCCGTCACCTCGTTGGCGATGGGCTGCGGTTTGGTTCGCAACCTGCCTCCTCAGCTGGCGGCATGCACAGCGCTTTTGGAGCTGCTGGTCAACGAACATGCGCTTCTCTTGGGCTACGATAGCAGCGATGAACCACATGCTTATGACCCGCTGCAGCACCTCACAGCTCTGACCAAGTTTGAAGGGCCGTGTGCGCCTGCAGGGCTAGAACTGCTGGCCACCAGCCTGCGGGAGCTTCGCCCGACGTGCCAGTTCTTTGCCCCTGGCGAGCCAAATCTGGCCTCCATCAGCCGGCTGACTGCCCTCACTCGGCTGGACCTGTCAGCTGCCATTATGCACGTGTTTCCGATAGGCCTGTCGGCCTGCGGCGCTTTGCGCGAACTGGTCATGCACCGGGCTCGCCTTCCAGAGCTGCCTGAGGCTGCCTTTCAGCCCTTGGCACACCTGACGGCGCTCACCCACTTGAGCCTGCGCGAGGTGCGGCTGGCCGCTGTGCCGCCGGCCCTGGCTGCCGCCACCGGGCTTCTGGAGCTTGCCCTCAATCCGCAGTATATCAATGAGGACGGACATTTCATTCGCTTGGTTCCTGAGCTGGGCCACCTCTCGCGCCTCTCGTCGCTGACCCGCCTGCAGGTAGGTTGTTTGTGCGCATAGCACGGCAAAGTTGTTTGCAGGAGGGCTGCACAATAAATACCTTCCAGCTGGCAAGTGCTGCCTGCTCCTGCCTCACTTGGCCACCGTTTGTTGCCTCCCCCGCCTCCAGCGGCTGGAGCTGTGGGACCCCAGCACGCGGCGCCTCCCTGCCCAGCTCTCCACCCTGCAAAACCTCACCTCACTCGTGCTGGACGGCTGCAAAGCCATGGCCCAGGTGAGGCACAAGCGCTCAGCATGCTGGTAATATCAAAGGGTTACAATGAGGGGGCGTCATCAAATTCGCATGCCACCCCAGCAAGAATACATGTTCTGTGTGAACCTCAGAGCGCCAACCACTTCTTGGCTCAGAGTGGAGTATGCACGTGTGCCTGCAGGGCGGCGACGCTGCCTTTGAGCCCCTGCGCCACATGACTGCCATGCGGAATCTGCACCTGGAGAGCATGGTGCTCCAGGCTCTGCCCTCCCAGGTGCGCTGGCGCTGCCCATGGCTTTTGCTGGCTGACACTCGGCCACCACCGCTTGAGCTGTGCACAACTTTGCATTCCTCATGTCGTCACCGCATGGCCACCGAGCCGTTTAAGCCTGTGCGAGTATGACTAGTCCCTGACCTGCCTTGTCTCGCCCGGCCCAGGTCTCGGCCCTCTCTTCGTTGCGCACCCTGGATCTGGCCTACAACCCTGGTCTGGCCAGTGCCGACCCCTCAACATGGCTCCTGCTGCTCAGCTTGTGCTTCCTGCGCACCCTCAACCTCGCATTCTGCGAAATCGACTCCGTGCCAGCAGCGCTGGCTCCTTTGAAGACGGCCGGGGTGCAGCTGAGGATCGGCTGCTGGCCATATGGACGGGCATTGGACGGGTCGGACTAGTAGGCTGAACCCATGCCATGTGCCTCAGTGAGGGCCACAGCCGCCCTGCCAGACAGTGCTTTTTTTGGATGGCACGCTGTAAACATTAGTGTGTCCCGTTAGTTTGTGTGTTGCCATCGTGCAGTGAGATCTCACGTCGTCCATCACAAGACCTGCCCTTCTGTGCATGCAACTTTATAATGCACCTGGCCTGCATGTTTTGCTCTTGCCTTCTGCCCGTCCTGCATGCCTCTTAGCCTTGTATAGCCTGCTTTGAGAAATGTGATGCATTGGCGGCTGGAGAGAGTTGGGTGGGTGGCAAGCCGGCGGCGGCGGCACCAGGCGGCGGCCTCAGCAGCGTGATAGCAGCTGCACATGCGGTTGACTTGGTGCCTTCAGCTTCTCTAAGTCACAAACTGCGTCATAACCTTTCAGTGTGACAGTGTGAGTTTCTGGAAGGAATGAAACGTCCCAGTTCCCCAACGCTCGTCTCAGAAAAGCAAGCAGCGGCGGTGACGTCCAACTGGTGCCCCTCCTCCGACACCCGTGCCCCCACCCCACCAGAGCCGGCTGGCATGCATCGTCGGACGTTCCGCTTACTTACCCGACATCATTGCTGTTCGTGGGTAGTCTGAGCCTGTCTGTTCATCAAGCGTGCCAAAAGTACCTCTCCGGGCGGCGGCGGCGGTGCGAGGATCTGCAGGCATGTGTCCGCTGGATCGCGCATGCTTCCACCGCTTTACCGCAAGCCTAAAAGCCATCATCGCAACTCTAACAAGTGGTTGCGTGGCGTACCTCCCCGCCCGCTGGCTCACAGAAGCCGGCGCGAATTGCCGCCCGCCGCCCAGCGCGACTTGTGCGCCGCAGGCTGCTCTGGTGAGTAGAGATCTACGAATGCTGCATCTGAGTGCGGCGCCGAGCTTGCTGCGGCGCGACTGACGGTCGCCGCCCCGCGGCACCGCTGCCGCCGCTGCCTCTTCGCTGCAGGCCCCGAGCCGCGTTCATGATGGGCGGTGGCAGTGCGATGGCGCTCGTGTTCGCCTCGCTCCTTGCTATGGCGGGAAGCGCGTATTCTCAGGCAGCGGCAGGAGGCGGCAGTGAGACCAGCAGCCCTTACTACGTGATCCCCGCCGCTGCCCAGGCCGGCAGCAATCAGCCATACGCTCGTGGTTGCCAGGTGAGCACCGGCAAGCACTGCTTTGCAGCTGCATGCATTACCACCACGGCTGCTGTACTGGCAGTGCGAGGCTGACAGCTTGGCAACATGCGTGTGGGTCTCAGCTGGCAGCCCAAGGCTGAGATGGCACATCTTTCCTTGCACGCCCCCAGCCGCCCTCCGAGGGCAAGAGGAGTCCCTCTTGCTTGCCACAGCAACGCCCACCTGCCCACCTGCCTGCAGAATCGGGTAGTCAACCTGACCGTGGGCAGTGGCGATGCCGCGGTTGCCTACCAGTTTGCGGTTGACACAGGCTCGTCGCTGCTGGAGGTTTCCTGCCAATCATCTGCCGCCCAGGCCAACTGTGGTGGCAAAGCCCTGTCCAGCAGCTTTGTGCTGACGCCCGCCCAAACCATCAGCTCAGCGGATGCATGTGCGGCAACCGGCATCGACTGCTTCGTTACTGGGGCGTCCGGCCAGCCGGGCGTGTGCTACTTCTCTCAAGGGGTGAGACCATGTTATGCTTGGATTGACTGCAAAATGCTGTGGGGCAGAATGGCAGCATTGGAGAATCAATGAGGCCGCCATTCAAGTGCTTGCAAGCTTGCTTAGCAGCTGCCCACTCACATGTGCACGACTGCTGCATTTCCGCCCACCTGCTGCAGCTCACCGGCGGCACTGGCTACAACGGCCGCCACGGCGTCTTTGCTCAGGCACCGGTCTCAGCTGCTTCCCTTGACAGCAGCACCGGCGCCGCGCTCCTGCTGCCAAACGCAACAGTGGCTTGTGCTCAGTCCACCTGGTCCTGCGGCGAGTTTGACACAGCGTGCATCGCCAGCCAGGAGGCCTGCCCGTCTTCGAACTCTGCCGACATGCTGCAGGGCGGCTGCCCCCAAGGTGGCATGGGCTTTGAGCTCGGTGCGCCCGCCTGCCCGCACCATTGAGGCATTGTGTGCATATAGGCTGCTTTGGTTGTTGCACCCATTGGCTTGTTGAGCAACTGTGGCCCTGTACAGCAGCTGCACAGGTATGCACTGAGTCTTCTTCACGTGCCTGGGTACGGGGCACCGCCGGCTTGCGGGCAACCACAACTTTGCTGCTACACCGCAGGCTTCACATTTGCCCTGCCGGGGAGCCAGCAGGCCTCCGCTGCCTCGGCGGTGTCCCTGCCTGAGCAGGTGTATCAAGCCGGCTTGATTCAGGATCGTGTGGTGAGTGCGGGGCAAAGCACAGCACAGCACATGTGGCCTCACTCCTCATGTGGGAGTCATACCATCCCGTCGTGCTTCGCTCCGCTCTGACCGTCGCCCCATTCTCCTCCTAATGCGTCACAGCTTGGCGTCTGTTGGCAGCCTCCGCAAAAGGACGCCAGCTGCAGCGCGCCGCTTGCACCCAACTCGGCTGTTGTGCTGGGGTCGGCGCTGCCGTTGGCGGTGCCCAGCTTGGCCGCCATGCAGGAGGCTCCGGTGAGTGGTGCGCGCTCTGCGCCTCAAAGCGAAGTGGCAGTGGTAGCTGCGACAGAAGAAGAGCGGCACCTTGCACTGCCATGCATCCCCTGCCACTCGCCACCCTGTGTTCACGCTCTATCATCCCAAATTTACCTTGCCCCAATTGTCGCGCAGCTGCTCCAAGACCCTGTGCGCGCGTCCTCCACCTCGGGCGCCGCAAGCACAAACAAGTTCCGCTCCGCGGTGCAGGGCGCCAGTGTGCCGGTGTTTGGCAGCAGCACGCCCTGGAGCGCCAACTACACCGGCGGCTCAAATGGCACCGTCACTGTGCTGTGGGGTGAGTAAAACTCTTTGGCAGCTGCTTGAGCATCCAGGCAAGATATGTTGAGCTGGACAGGCCACATGCATACCCGGCATATGCATGCGGCAGCCGTGGCTGCTGCTGCTCGCCTGACGCTTCCACTCTTCTGCATCAAGGCATCCCACCTATGCGCTGCTCATTCCTCCTCCTGGCAGACACGGGCGCTGAGGGCATGCTGATGGTGCCCAGCGACGTGTTTGCTGCCTTCCAGGCGTACTACACTGCGGCCAGCCAGCAGGTGCGGATAAATTAGGCCAGCGCGGCAGCAGGAGTTGTGCGCACACATGTGTGGATGACGAATTGAGTGGAGATCTGAGGTTGCACATGCCAGCTGCCCTACTTTGAAGGGCCTCGCCCAGCCATCCTGCCTGCCATGCACCCACTGCAACACCATGTGCAGGTGAAGGCCAACACCTCTTTCAACATAACATCCTGCGATGCCGCCTCGTTCTGCGGCCACAGCACCCCCACCGGCAACGATGCAGCGTACGCATGCCAGAGCATCGCGCTGCCGGCTGATGCGCCGGCAGGCACGCTGGCTGCGGCGCAGCAGGCGCTGCTAAGCATGTACCCGCCCAGCGTGGACGTGCTGCTGCAGGTGAGTGCCGGCTCCACTCGTTTGCTGTGGCCGGTGATCGTCGCACGAGCAGCATAGTCATGAGAGCCCTGCCGGTTGGTGCAAGCCGCCGCTCGATGCATGCCTGCTGCCCTTCCCCTATGCACGTGCAGGGCGGCGCCACGGCTGCCATCCCTGGCGCAGTGCTCGTGAACGACTGCACTGGTCCAGACTACTCACAGACCTCCGGCGTGGCAGCCTGCTCCTACATACGGGTGCGGCTGCTGAAGAGCAGGGGCAGGAAGCTCAAGACGCTGCGTGCACAGCATGAAAAAGTGAAGGCGTGATGCACACTGCAACATCCCTTTTACTGGCCTGCTCCTCCGCCACACACCTGCTGCAGGGGCCGGTAGGAGACATGGGTCAGAACTTTTGGGCAGCCAGCCCCTTCTTTACTGGACGGTTCGTGCAATTCAATGCAACCGGTGGTATCATGCGGTTCAGCGACCCCATCCCCAGCTGTGACTTCTGATTTAAGCCCCAGCATGGCGGGCTGACTTGCTGCCATTCTTTATCCTGTATATGTGTGAATTTTCCCACCAAGACTTGGGCCCTCTGCTGCTGCTCAGATGCGCCTGCCCCATTCTTCCAAGAGCCTCTGCCTCTGCCCACCCCATTCTTTTAAGACACATGCCGCCTTGCAGCCAATTCAGTCGGTTAACTGCTCTGCCTTCAGTTATTGCTTGCTGCATCCATATGTGGCCTTCAGGTTTAAAGCCGTTTGAGCCTTCTCGCGTTCGTGAAACGCCGCATGCCTGCGCGCACTTTCTTCATTCACATGCTCACCTCACACGAATTGTTAATTGGGCGGACGTGTGCATTTAGAGAAGTGCCATGACATGTGGGGCTGGTCAATCGCCCTCGAGCACAGGGTCTGTCGGCGGCACCGACCCGCATCAGCACTGCATGGGACTGTTGCTGCGCCAATCACTGCTCCAGCACGCCGATCCTACCACTGGCCGCTTTCAGCAGCACCAGCAGCGTTTGACGAGCAGCACACACAAGCCGCAACAGCCCTGAGCTCCCCCCACGACTGCTAGACTCGCCCTTCCACCGCCTGGGCGAGCATGGGGTGCTGCAGTAGTGGCAGCCAAAGCAGACCCTGGCTGCTGGCTGCTCCCTGGTGCCTCAGCCTGCCCTTGAGCCTCCGCCTGACTTCGCTACGCCTGCCCTGTGCCTGCAGTCCCCAACATGCTTTCCAAGGCTGCTCATACCGATCAGGCGAGCCGTAGCAGCATGCTTGCCACGCTGCGCCTGTGCTCAGTCGCCGCCGCACCTGGCATGAGCACCCGCCGCCCCGCAACCTGCTGCAGTCTTCTGGTCCCTCGCACGGCCTGTCGCTGCCTGTCCTTCCTCTGGACATCATTGAGGAGATTGGAGAGCCGCTGGAGCTGGCCCCGACAGGTGCCGTCCTGCTGCTCTGCCGTGCCGGGATTGGGTGCTGCACGAGTGTGCTCCTGAGCACACTGCTGCGGCTCCACCGCAGCTGTGCCCTGGACATACAGGTTTCGCCATGTGTGGCCCACGGAAACGCCTGTTCACCGTCCATAACCTGACATGTCCCATGCGCAGGATCCGCCTGGCCAGCTGCTGCCGTGCGCTGCGAGCCTGCACCCTTTCCAGCAGCAGCCTGTGGGGCAGCGTGTCCCCAAGGTTGGACAGCAAGCCCGCCTATTATGACTCACTAGCGGCCTGGCTGGCTGCTCACAAGGGCGGCTTGCAAACCTTGTGGTTTATGTCGGGCAGCAAGGGGGAGACTGCGGCAGCAGTGGTCCCTCGCCTGCTGCGCAGCATGGCCGGAGGCACTCNTGGCAGATCTTGAGCTGCGTGACGTGCCAGCTGGCGCAGATACTCANGGNCCCTTGCCCAGCTGCAGCTTACNACGGCTGCGCATGGTCGGCTGCAGCTCAAAGGCTTTGCCGTCCGAGCTGGCGGCCCTCCCGCTAGCTGAGCTGGAAATTACTGTCTGCCCGCACTTGACCACAGACGCCGCGCTGGCGCCGCTTGTGCATCTGGGTGCCTCCCTCACCTCGCTCAAACTGCAGTATTGCCGCTTGGTGGGCCGCATCCCGGCGCCGCTGAGCGCGCTGAGCGCGCTGCGTGCTCTGGAGCTCGAGCTAAACGCTGACCGAGCCACCATGTGGCCACTGCCGCCACCCGCTCCGGATGCCTTTGCTCCGCTGGCCTGCCTTTCAGCCCTTACCAGCCTCATGCTGTGGGGCTGGGGCTTCCCTGTGCTGCCGGCTGAGCTGTCCGCACTGCCTGGGCTGAAGGTACGCACGCCAGCTGCTTACCCTGCCTGTCAATGGTAAAGCCGGTTGCTGCTGGACACAGCTGCCCGGCACATTGCATGCAGGTATTGCCTGCGCCGCCTGCCCGACAAGCCGACTGTGCCTGCCTAGCCACCGCATGCCCGCAGGCCGCTGACTTTGAGGAGATGAGCAGCTTGAATGAGGATGACCCCCGCACCTGGGCGCCCCTCAGCCACCTCACTGCCCTCACCTCCCTGGTGATTGGCACTGCTGTCGACTGCCGCCTGCCGCCGCAGCTGGCGGCATGCGCAGCGCTAGCGGAACTGCAGATTGCGGACGACACGGGTCTTGTGGATGAGGCTGGCGAGGCACCCGAAGCTTGGGCCCCGCTGCAGCACCTCACAGCGCTGACCAAATACGACGGGCCGTTTGGGCCGGCAGCATTGCCCCTGCTGCCCGCCAGCATGCAGGAGCTGTGCCTCATACGGGAATCAGCCATCACCAGCCAGGCAGAGCTGGCTCCATTCAGCAGGCTGACTGCCCTCACTCGGCTGGACCTGTCCAGTGTCGAACTGCAGCTGTTCCCAGCTGCCCTGTCAGCCTGCAGCGCGTTGCGCGAGCTGCTGCTGCGCCATGCTGAGTGTGTGGATCTGCCTGAGGCTGCCTTCCAGCCCCTGGCGCACCTGACAGCGCTCACCCTCTTGAGCCTGCGCTGTGCACAGATGGCTGCTGTGCCGCCCGCCCTGGCTGCCGCCACTGCGCTTGTGGACCTCGATTTGGGCGGCAGCATGGGGCCAATTTCTCAAGATCCAGCAGGAGAAGTCTCTCACTCGGAGCTGGGCCACCTCTCGCGCCTTGCCTCACTCACCCGCCTGCAGGTGGGCCAAGAGTGGGCTTCTCATGCTCCTGAGCTAGCTGGGTTGCTGCATGAGGGTGGAGATCGTGCCTTTCCACCCCAGGCAGACCCATGTTGGCTCAAAGCTGCTTCACTGCGCCTCAACTTGCCGCCATCACACCGTCTCCCCTGCTCGCAGCGGCTGGGGCTGTGGGCCACGGGCACACAGCGCCTCCCTGCCCAGCTGTCCACCCTGCGAAACCTCACCTCACTCTTGCTCAACCGATGCAATGCCATGGGCCAGGTGATGTTGCAACACTACAGCTGTGTGCGCTGCAAATGCTGCAGCCAGGGGCAGTGAGCAGTGACTGGCATCAGCTAGCTGTGGCAGCAGTGATACAGGCAGGTTGGCTTGTGCCTTTCCGCAACTGGATCCAACCCGTTGATTGGCTCTGCATGTGCGCCTGCAGGGCGGCGACGCTGCCTTTGAGCCCCTGCGCCACATGACTGCCATGCGGGAGCTGAGCCTCAGTAGCACGGGGCTCCAGGCTGTGCAGTCCCAGGTGTGCAGCTGCTCCGGCATGCTTGGCACACAAGTAAGGCTTGGTTCGCCGGCCCCCTGCCCGAGTAGTGTGTGTGAATTCATATGTATACGCCTTGTTCATGTGTGCCGCATGCTTGGTCACATGAACAACGTGTCCTGCCACTGGACTTGGCCAGGAGTGTGTCTGCATGGGCTGATCAGCCGACCAGCCTCCCTCCCCATTTGGCTTGCAGATCTCTGCCCTCTTGAGCTTACGCACACTGGATTTGAGCGAAAACCTTGGGCTGACCAGCGCCGACCCATCTACCTGGCGCCCGCTGCTGTCCCTGCACCACCTGCACACGCTCAATCTGTCGTTCTGCGGCCTCCTCCGCTCCCTGCCAGCGGTGCTAGCGCAGCTGCGGGCGGCGGGCGTGGAACTGAAACTCGGTCTTAGCTACGCATAACCAGCTACTGACTGAGCTTGGCGTGCGGACATGGGAGGTCTGCGGCCCTCTTACTATTTCATGCTGCACCGTCGGTAGCGATTGTGTTGTCATGCTAGCTTGTACATGTGTATTTTTGCCACCGTGCCAGTGCATCAGCCATCAGCGCAGAGCATGCCCTGCTGCCTATTGTAACCAGAGACCGCACCTGCATGGTAACCTTTCTTTGCTGTTGCCATCTTGCTTGTTTTGAACACCTCTAGTTCATAAATGTGATGCCTTGGCATCTGGAGAGGGGTGGCCAGTGGGCGGGCGGCGGCAGTGGCCGGCTGTGACCTCCCTACCGTAACTGCCGCCTTGGCAGCTCCCACAGCATGGTTGCCTGCTTAGCGGCTGCATGGATGCATGGTGATGCACGACGGCAGCATTCAAGCCAGACCAGCCTCGCATCGAGCACGAGATGTGGGGCTGGTCAATCGGCCTCAAAGTGCAGGGTCGGCAGCCATGGTCGCCACCCGGGCCGCATCAGCGCTGCATGGCACTGATGGTTGCACCAAGCACTGCTCCAGCACGCTGATCTGCCACTGATTGCTATCAGCAATAGCAGCATCTGGCAAGCAGCACACAGGCCGCCACAGCCCGCAGGCTCCCTCCACGACTGCTGGACTCGTCCCTCCACCGCCTTGGCGAGCTGGGGTGCTGCAGGAAGGCAGCCAAAGCAGCCCCTGGCTGCTGGCTGCTCCGTGGTGGCTCAGCCAGCCCTTGAGCCTCCGCCTGACTCCCAGCTGCGCCTGCCCTGTGCCTGCAGCCCCAAACATGCCGTCCAAGGCCGATCAGTCCACCCAGGTAAGGCGGAGCGGCATGCCTGGCACAGTGCTGCAGTGAGCCACCCGCCGCGCCTAATGATGCCGCGTCAGCCGGGCGGCTCCTTGCTGCAGTCATCTAAGCCCCCTCCAAGCCATGCTTCACTGCCTGCGCTTCCACTGGACGTCATCGAGGCAATTGGGGCGCGGATGCAGCTGGTCGACAGGTGCGGTCCGGCTGCGCTGCCGTGCGGCAAGTGGTTGGTGCACTGGGTTCCACAATGACGTGGCGCAAGCAAACTGCCCCACTGCTGCCTCCACCCAGCAGGATCCGGCTAGCCAGCTGCTGCCGCGCACTGCGAGCAGTAACCCTTTTGAGTCGGCGATATTGGGGAAGCTTGCAGCTCTCTAGCTGCCACGCCTCGCTGGCGGCCTGGCTGGCAGCCCACAAGTCCGCCCTGCATTCGCTGTCCCTTGATCTGGAGAGCAAGCAGGAGGGCATGGCAGGGATGGCCTCTGGCCTGCTGCACAGCATTGCTGACGGCACTCTGGCAGAGCTGCACCTGCGTCGCGTGCCAGCCCGCACAGACCTGCGGCCCCTTGGCCGCCTGCAACTCACGCAGTTGCGCATGCTCTACTGCGACATTGACGCTTTGCCTGCTGAGCTGGCGGCCCTGCCGCTAGCTGACCTGGGCCTTAGCGGCTGCCCGCACTTAAACACAGACGCCGCCCTGGCGCCGCTGGCACACTGGGGCGCCTCCCTCACCTCGCTAATGCTGATGTACTGCGACTTGCCAGGCCGCCTCCCTGCGCCGCTGAGTGCGCTGAGCGCGCTTCGATCGCTGGTTGTGGATTTGGAGGCTGAGCGGGCCAGCAAGCTTCTTCATACATCGCTGCCCCCCGCTGCCGATGCCTTTGCCCCGCTGGCCTGCCTCTCGGCCCTGACCAGACTCGTGCTGTACGGCGGGGGGTGTCCTGTGCTGCCAGCCGAGCTGTCGACACTGCACGGTCTGAAGGTGCGCATGCCTGCTGCCTGCTCTGCCGGTCACTGCTGCACATGGACGAACGTCTGACCAGCTATTGTTTTGCCTGCAATGCCGAGCTTGGCGGCCTCAAGTTGCAGGGCCGCTTGGGCAGGCGGCGCTGGCTCTGCTGCCCACCTGTCTGCAAGACCTTTACCCTACTACATATGGATTTGCCGCTGCAAGCCAAGGAGCGACGGCGGCGTTCAGCCGGCTGACTGCACTCACTCGGCTGGACCTGTCCGATGCCGGGCTGCAGCTGTTCCCAGCTGCCCTATCAGCCTGCGGCGCTTTGCGCGAACTGCTGCTGGGCCAAGGCCAGTTTGCGGACCTGCCTGAGGCTGCCTTCCAGCCCCTGGCACGCCTGACAGCCCTCACCCGCTTGAGCCTGGCCCATGCACAGTTGGCCTCCGTGCCACCCGCCCTGGCTGCCCTCACCGCCCTGGTCGACCTTGACTTGGGCGGCAGCAAGGGGGCCCCTTTTGAAGGGCCGGGGGGAGAAATGCAGCACGCAGAGGTGGGCCACCTTTCGCGCCTGGCGTCTCTCACCCACTTGCAGGTGGGCCAGGGGTAGGGTAGTCGTGCTTGCCGCTCAGCTGGGTTGCTGCATGGGGCTTGGATTGTGCGCCCTCCACCTGGCCCATGGTGCACTGCCGCTTCACACGCCTCAACCCACCGCTGACTTGCTGCCTCTGCTCCTTGCAGCTATGGCGCACAGACACACAGCGCCTCCCTCCTCAGCTGTCTGCCCTGCAAAACCTCACCTCACTCGTGCTGGAGCGATGCAGTGCTATGGGCCAGGTGGGGACATAGTGCTACAGGCTTGGTGGGTCGTAAATGCTACAGCGGGGACTGGCAACCGGCAACCAGCTGTGGCAGCAAGTTGCAGAGACTCTCTGAGATGAAGCTGGTGCCTTAAGCAACAACATCCATCGTTACTAGCTCTGCATACATATGTGCACCTGCAGGGCTGTGACGCTGCCTTTGAGCCCCTGCGCCACATGACTGCCATGCGGAATCTGCACCTGGAGAGCATGGGGCTCCAGGCTGTGCCATCCCAGGTGCGCAGCGGCTCCTGCATGATTGGTATACCACTGGACTTGGCCAGGAGTGTGTCTGCATGAGTTGATCAGCCGGCTGGCCTCCCTCCCCACTTGGCTTGCAGGTCTCTGCCCTCTTGAGTCTACGCAGCCTGGATTTGAGCGACAACCCGCGGCTGGCCAGCGCCAGCGCCTCCACCTGGCACCCGCTGCTCCGCCTGCGACTCCTGCACACACTCGACCTGCCGCGCTGCGGCATCCACTCCCCGCCAGCGGTGCTGGCGCCGCTGCGGGCGGCGGGTTTGGAAGTGAAGGTCGGACCCGGGTCCCCATACCGAGCCACTGGCTGGGAGTTACATGCGGACATGGGAGGTCTGCAGCTCGCCTACTAGCTTTCCCAGGCTGCACGCTCGGAAGCGTTTGTGTCGTACTAAGTTAGTGTGCGTGTTTGCCACCTTGCCTGCGCATGCCCCCAGTTCAACAAGTTGTCCAGCACAGGGCATGCCCTTCTGCCTCTGAAATCAGACACGCCACCAGCCTGTTTTGCTCTAGCTCTCTGATCTTCCTGCATTCATCTCAAGCGTGTTTGTATAGCTTTCCTTAACATGTGAAATGCTTTGGCAGCTGGAGAGCGTTAGGCAGGTGGGCAAGCCGAAGTTGGCGGCGGCGGCAGCGGCAGGGCCCCAGCAGCGAGGCAGCAGCGGCGAGGGAAGCTGGCCCTTCTACTACCACAGACGTCTCCGTTGAGCCGCCGTGGCACCCGTGACATTGCCGTGGCCGCGCCAGCACGGCTGAATCTGGTGAAATGTGGGCCGCCGCTCTGGTCGCCGCCGCCGCGGCGCGGCGTGCATGCTGTGCAACACGGGGCGACGCAGCGGCCGGAAGCGCTGCCGGTCCGGTCCGGGCCTCTGAGGCGTGTACATAGCACCTGCAACCAGCAGCAAAACGCATTCTATTGCTCCTTTCCGCGCGCTTGGCTCCTCCGCCTCCTCCCGCGCCCCTTCTTCCGCGCTCCCTCGCACCTCCATCACCTCACACAACCATGCACCGCGTTGCAGGAGCAGCGCTGCTGCTGGCCAGCCTCGCTTCAGCACTCGCCGCCCCCGCCGCCGACTGGCCGTTTGCCCTCGCCGACGATGACATCTGCCCGGCTCTGCCTGCCGCCACCGTGCAGGCGTTTGTGGAGGGCACTGGTGAGTGATGCGAGGCCTTGGGGAAGGGKCAAGGCTTGCAACACGTTTTGCCTGCTGGGCGCCGCCGCCGCTGCGCCCACCCGCCGTCTGCGTCAAGCCCCCTGCCCCCTCCACCCATCCCACCTGGCCTTGCATTTCCCGCCCTGCCGCAGAGCCCCTGAACAAGGGCAGCTCCGCCAACATCGCATGCCACCTCAACCTTCTCCTCGAGCGCCATGACGCCGGCAACGCCACTGCCGAAGCCCTGCTGCGGGCCATGTACCGCGCATGGCGTGCCGTGCACAACCCGCAGCGCTGGCACGCCGCCGCCGCCTCCAAGGCCAACTGGCTGGCCAGCGTGCGCTACATCGCCAGCGTCAACACGCTGATGAGCAACAGGTGGTGGGCGGGCCTCAACTCGTACTCSGACCTGTCGGCCGARGAGTTTGCCGCCACYGTGCTCCAGACCTCGRCACAGGCGGGCGTGCAGCAGGCCGYCGCYGYCGCYRSCAGCAGCACTGCCAGCCCTGGTGCCCGCAAGCTGCTGATGCGCTACGTGCCTCCMAAGACAGACTATCCYGYCRSCATCAACTGGGTCACCGCCGGMMGGGTGAGTGTAGGGCGGGGTGCGAGGGCGGGGGCCGGTNGCNYWAGCATGCATGCGCCYTGGCCGTTCCTCTCCTGCTCCCGCAAACTCTCCTCATCTGTGCCTGTGCCCCTGCCCAACGACCCTCCCCTTCTCCCATCCCAACACGTGCACGCCATCAAGCAGGTGCTGCCCCAGGTGTCGTTCCAGGGCCAGTGCGCCTCCTCCTGGGCCTTTGCTGCCGCCGCCGCCCTCGAGTCCAAGCTCCTGATTGGCGCCGCCGCCAACACCACCGCCGCCCTGTCGGCTCGGCACATTATGGTGAGCCAGGGTGGTTGGTGGCGGGTGGAAGAGAAGGTGGGGCAGAGGATGGGAGGCATCAAACACTGCAATGCAATGCTGGCCTTCGAAAGCAGCATGCTGGGCTGCGTGCGGCGCCACGGCTGGCGCCAAGGCTGCCGCTCTCCTGCTCGCCTCCGAGGCGAGTCTCCAGCTGGCACGGTGCTCCACACTCTCCTAAACCCATCACCCTCCYCCCCTTCCTTACTCCCATCCCTGCAGGACTGCGCCGCCAGCATGAGCAACTACAGCGCCCCTGCATGCACAGGCGGCTCCCCCGCCGACGCCTTTGCATTTGCCGCCGCCACCGGTGTGGTAACTGAGGATGGTGAGTGCAGGAAGGGCAGCAAGCTTTCTGTGGCGACCGTGACTTGGCACTGCATTGGGTGTTRGAGCATGACAAGCCATGTCCATTCTTCTCCYGAATTCTATCCACCTACTGCTCATCTGTCCTCTCCSACACCCCCTCCCCCTCCCCCGCAGGCTACCCCTACCGCGGCCTGAACGGCAACTCTGCCGACGCGCCGGGCCGCGCCAACCAGTGCGACCGCGGCTTCCTGACCGGCCAGGCCGCCAAGCAGGGCACTGCCCAGATCACTGGCACCCCCGCCTTCACCTCTGTCRMYGCYTCCAAGCTGGGYCTGATCACCGCYCTGGCCGCYCAGCCGCTGGTGGCATCCATYGGAGTGGAYGCCTCGTTCCAGCACTACGCCGGCGGCATCTGGTCSTCYACKRRCTGYGACGGTGAGCCAGRRGMSGGKKGYAKGGGKKYYCANTRGSTGYYRYTNNTGGGTGGAAGCGCCAGMMTSCTGCTCNCMGCACTTGCTGTCTGGCGCCTGCTGCTTGCCGCCGCCCGTGGTGCCCSCTGCACTTCSCNCAACCTTGGCAACCTGCCTCMCCCCGTCTCCCCGCCCTGCCGTCCTCCCCGCAGTTGCCMCGCCCTCCCAGGTGCTGCTGGTKGTGGGCTACGACGTCACCCGCCCCGGCCAGGAGCACTTSCTCGCCAAGAACAGCCTGGGCGCCGCCTGGGGCGAGGGCGGCTTTGTGCGCATCGCMAWGAGCGACASCCCCGCCGGCAYCTGCGGCCTGCACCTGCGCGCCCTGCAGCCCGGCACCGTCACCGCCCTGGCTGCCGCCAAGCCCGGCAACGGCAACGGCAACGGCAAGTCGTAGCAGCGCACGGCTGCCAGCCTAACCCCAGCTGCAACATAGCTGATCTTATCCTAACTGACCTGCTTGCCCAGCTGCAATGCTGCCTGTTTGTTGTGTACCAGTTGTGCTTCCAGTATGTTGGCACCCTTGCCGCTCTGTAAATGCCAACTGCTCGCAAAGAGCGCCCGGCGGCAGCAAAGTTCTGGCCGGCGGCGGCAGCGTTCCCACCGCCCTACAGCGAGCCTGTCTCACACCTTCTTCCACCGTGGAAGTTCCATACACCCGCTTCCGATCTACGACGGCAGCTAGATCAGCCTCACCTCGAAGATGTCAGATTGTTGTGAGCGCATAATCAGACCGTGCTGCAACTGCCGCTGTTTGGGCGACAAGGCAGAGCGAACCAGGCGGTCGCCGCCGCGGCTGCTGGCGGCACCAGCCATGTCTGGCACCGGCCGACAATGCCGCAGCGCTACTGCTGTCCAAGTGCAATGCAACGCGCCATGCTGTTCGTTTCATGTTCATGCCATGGCATGTTGGGTNGTAAAACGGCCTAAGGATAGCATGGGTCGGCGTGGTCGCCGCCCGCTGCATGAGCGCTGCATTGGCGCCCTGAGCTTCACCTGCACCAATGGAGAGCGCGCACCAGCAGCACSAGCAGCGTGTGACAAGCAGCACACAGGCCTCCACAGCCCTCACGCTCCCTCCTCGACTGGCGGACTCGTCCCTGCACACCCAGTGAGCAAGGGGTGGCAGCAAGGCAACCCCAGGCTGGCTGCCCTCACCCCTGCCCCTTGTCGCCTCAGCTGAACGCAACCTGCCCCTGCTGCGCTGCGTGCAGCTCCCTAGCATGCCTGCCCG
This sequence comes from Chlorella ohadii, assembly GCA_025026875.1. Classification (NCBI taxonomy): domain Eukaryota; kingdom Viridiplantae; phylum Chlorophyta; class Trebouxiophyceae; order Chlorellales; family Chlorellaceae; genus Chlorella; species Chlorella ohadii. The sequence goes on from JADXDR010000098.1 coordinate 37,057, forward strand.
GCGTGCACAGCCGTCCAAGGCCGCCTCCACCGACCAGGCAAGGCCTCATTCACCCGCGCCGGCCGCCGCCGCACCCGCTCATGAGGATCAGCAGCCCAGCCACCTGCTGCAGGCTTCAGAGCCCTCCCCGAGCCTGTGGCTGGCTTCGCTTCCCCTGGACATCATTGAGGAGATTGGAGAGCCGCTGCAGCTGGCGGACAGGTGCCGTCTGGTGCTCATGCATGCTTGGGCGCAACGAAACGCCACCCGCATGCGTGCCAGGCTTGCGCACAGGCATGTTGCAGCAAACCCTGCCTCTGCTGCCGCCGCCCCAGCAGGATGCGGCTAACCAGTTGCTGCCGAGCTCTGCGCGCTGGGACACTCTCGAACCGGCGCCTGTGGGGCAGCCTGCAGCCCGACCTGTGCAACAAGCCGTCGGCCTGTTTCAACTCGCTGGCGGCCTGGCTGGCGGCTCACAAGTCTGGCCTGCATACCCTGTGGCTGGATGTGAACAACAGGCTGGAGCGGGCCGTAGCAGCAGCGGTCCCCGGCCTGCTGCGCAGCATGGCCGGCGGCACGCTGGCAGCGTTGCAGCTGTGCCGTGCGCCAGCCGGTGCAGGTCTGCAGGCGCTTGGCGAACTGCAGCTCACACGCCTGAATATGTCCGAGTGCGGCACTGAGGCGCTCCCTGATGAACTGGTGGCCCTGCCGCTAGCCCAGCTGGAACTCACCAACTGCGAACGGCTGGGACTCAAGGCAGACTCTGCCCTGGCGCCGCTGGCGCGCCTCGGCGCCTCCCTCACCTCACTCAAGCTGGTGCATTGCGGCTTGGCGGGCCGTGTGCCTGCGCCGCTGCGAGCGCTGAGCGCGCTGCGAACACTGGAGTTGGAGTTGGGTGCGAGCGCCAGCGGACCCAATCAACACTTTGCCCCGCCACCCGCTCCGGATGCCTTTGCTCCGCTGGCCTGCCTTACGGCCCTGACCAGCCTCAGGCTGAGCGGCTGGGACTTTCCTGTGTTGCCGGCTGAGCTGTCTGCACTGCACAGGCTGGAGGTGCGCCCGCCCGCTGCCTGCTCTGCCTGTCATGGATGCTGCATGTGGATGCTGAACTGCCCCTAATTTAGCAGTAGAATGCAAGGTGGCTAGCTGGGTTGCTCCATTGCCTGCGCCCCTGCAATTCTGAGCACGATTTGGGCCGCAACCTGCCATTGTAGCCGGCCGCCCGTGGCCCTTTGCCTTGCAGGCCGCCGATTTTGAGCGTTTGTTTGGCTTGAACGACGATGATTCCCGCACCTGGGCGCCCCTCAGCCACCTCACCGCCCTCACCTCCCTGGTGGTGGGCGCTGGGGTCGGCAGCCGCCTACCGGCGCAGCTCGCAGCATGCACAGCACTAGCGGAGCTGCGAGTTGGCTGGCATGTGGGTCGCGTTTGGAATGCCGCCATTGTTGCTTGGGCCCCCCTGAGGCACCTCGCAGCACTGACCAAGTACGACGGGCCTTTTGCGCCGGCAGCACTGCCCCTGCTGCCCGCCAGCCTGCGAGACCTGCGCCCCAGATGCAGTCTTCCTGTCACCAGCCAGGCAGAGTTGGCCGCGCTCAGCCGACTGACTGCCCTCACTCGGCTGGACCTGTCTGAGGCAATGCTGGCGCTGATTCCGACAAGCCTGTTGGGCTGCAGCGCTCTGCGTGAACTGCTGCTTGCACAAACTGGTTACGGTGTGGCCCATTGCCGGCGGCTGCCCGAGGCTGCCTTCCAGCCCCTGGCACACCTGACAGCGCTCACCCGCTTGAGCCTGGAAGGTCTGCAGCTGGCTGCTGTGCCGCCCGCCCTGGCCGCCGCCACTGCTCTGTTGGACCTCGAACTGAGCAGCAACGATTGGTGGCGTTTTTCGAGGGCAGCACGGCAACCGGAGCTGAGCTGCCTGTCGCGCCTCTCGTCACTCATCCACTTGCAGGTGGGTTGCTCATGGTCATGGCACAGCTGTTTGTTTTGTGTGAGGCTGGATGATGGACCCCTTCGTTTGTGTGAGGCTGGAGATTGTGCCTTTCCAGCTTGCACATGTGGGCCCGCTCCTGCCGATGCCTTGCCTCTGTTGAACCCGGCACTTTGGTCTTGCCTGCCCCAGCGATTGGTGCTTTCAAACAGGGGCACTCAGCGCCTTCCTCGCCAGCTGTCCACCCTGCACATCACGTGTCTCGTGCTGAGCCGCTGCGATGCTATGGGCCAGGTAAGGCTGGAAGCCCGCAGCCTGGGGATCTGGGTTCACACCACGTGTTGCGAACCCCAAGTTGGGGTGCCGCCCGCTCAGGCTGTGGGCATCTGGCAATGCCATCTGTTTCTGTCCTTGGTGCGCCTGCAGAGTGGCAGTGCTGCCTTTGAGACCTTGCGCCACATGACTGCCCTGCGGGAGCTGCACTTGGTCGACACAATGCTGCGGGCTGTGCCCTCCCCGGTGCGCGGCTGCTCAACAGGTTGGAGCCAAGGACTGCAACATTGCAGCTCTTGGATTGGCTGACCGGTGCCCTGCCGCCATCGCTTGCTGCATATTTTGTGTTGTACCTGTAGAATCAATGCACTGTGCCGCACAGGCCAACCATGGCTCGGCGCAAATTTCCTGCGTGCATGCACAGATCCTCTGTGTCTACCTGCCTCCCCGCTTGGCTTGCAGGTCTCCGCCCTCCTGAGTTTGCGCGTCTTGAATCTGACCTCCAATTCTGGGCTGGCCCGCGCGGGCTCCTCCACCTGGCACCCGCTGCTCCGCCTGCGCTTCCTGCAAACGCTCGACCTGTCGCGCTGCGGCATCCGCTTCAAGCCAGCAGTGCTGGCGCGGCTGCGGGCGGCGGGCGTGGAAGTGAGGATTAGCTAAGCCTCATCACAGACATGTGTGCGACCCTGTGAGGGTCCCAGCTGCCCTGCAGGTTTGACCTACGGTAGCGAATTGCATGCGCATCTTACTCTGTGNTTTGCCACTGTGCACAGCCGCAGCTGTCCTGCCTGTGCACCCGGAGACCCGAGCAAGCCTGTCTTCCAACAGCACGGCAGCTGCCGTGTGATTGTCCAGCGCGCCTGTTAATGCCTGCACAGCTTGTTTTCACTTGTGTTTGTGAATTGCCTTGGCAGCTGAAGAGCATGGGGCAGGTGGGCAAGCCAACGGCTGTGGCAAAAAGTGGCATGCATGCCTGCGTGGCGGCACAGGCAAGGGAGCTGTCCGACTTAGCTTGGCACAGACTGCTGCAATGCAAGCCATGACATGTGGGCCTCAGGGTAGCATTGGCAGCTGGGTCATCGAATTGCCGCTGGCCGCCGGCGGCCGCATGAGCGCTGCATGGGCGCCGCGGTTCACCTGCATCAACCGAGAGCTGCTCCACACTTGATCCCGCCATTGGTGCACTCAGCAGCACCAACAGCGTGTGACAAGCAGCACACAGGCCTCCAGAGCCCTCAGAATCCCTCCTCGGCTGGCTGACTCGCCCCTGCACCGCCCTGGTGAGCAGGGGGTGCTGCAGGAGGGCGCTCAAGCAGCCCCAGCCTGCTGGCTGCTCCCCCTGGTGGCTCACCCGCCCTCCTCTCGCCCAGCTCGCATCTGCCCCCTGCTGCAGCTCCCAACATGCCTCCCCGGCCTGCACAGCCGTTCAAGGCCGAACCCACCGACCAGGCAAGGCGTGGGCAGCATGCTTGTCGCTGCACCTGCTTGGGCGACGCCAACCGCAGTCGACGCCAGCTGCCGCCGCACTTCTCACGATCGACCAGCCGTCCGCCTGCCCGCAGGCTTCTGAGCCCTCCCAGAGCCTTTCGCTGGCTTCGCTTCCTCTGGACATCATTGAAGAGATTGGAGACCAGCTGAAGTTTACCGACAAGTGAGTGCAGCTGCATTGCCATGCTCAAGCTGCGGCTGGTTGCCGCTCGCCCATTCATGGGGCACTCAGCCGTACCTGCATATTGGACATGCTGCACCTGGCATGTTTCCCCCATGGCATGGCGCACCCTGCACACCAATGCACCACCCTCCGCCCACCATCACTCGTCGCAGGATCCGGCTGGCCAGCTGCTGCCGCGCGCTGCGCTCTCGCACCCTTACCAGCAGCAGCCTGTGGGGCTGGCTGTTCCCAACCCTGGATGGCAAGCCACCTGCTTCCTTTGACTCGCTGGCAGCCTGGCTGGCGGCTCACAAGGGCGGCCTACATAGACTGGTGCTGATGCCGGGCAGGAAGGATCAAGTTGCGGCTGCAGCGGTCCCTAACCTGCTGCACAGCATGGCTGGCGGCACGCTTGCCAAGCTGGAACTGAGCAACGTGCCAGCTGGCGCAGATGTGCGGGCCCTGGGCCAGCTGCAACTTACACGGCTGCGCATACTCAGCTGGGGCACCAAGGTTCTGCCCGCTGAGCTGGCGTCCCTGCCGCTAGCTGAGCTGGACCTTGGTGGCTGCTGGCACTCGAACACAGACGCAGCTCTGGCGCCGCTGGCGCACCTCGGCGCCTCCCTCACCTCGCTCAAGATGGAGCACTGCCGCTTGGCGGGCCGCATCCCTGCCCCGCTGCGCGCGCTGAGCGCGCTGCGTAAGCTGAGATTGGATGTGGGCGAGGACTGGGCCACCGTCCTGCAAGAGCCACCTCCTCCGACCGCGCCGGATGCCTTTGCCCCGCTGGCCTGCCTGTCCGCCCTGACCAGCCTCACTCTGGGCGGCCTGGGCTTCTGTGTGCTGCCGACTGAGCTTTCTGCACTGCCTGGGCTGAAGGTGCGCATGTGGCTGCCTGATCTGCGTGTCGCCTGTAGCTTTCTTGTGATTGCAGCTGCCCGGCACACCGCATGCAGGTATTGCCTGCGCCACCTGCCCGACAATGCACCCAGCCGACTGTGCCTGCCTTGCCACCGCATGCCCTCAGATGGCCGACTTTGACAAGATGCACAGCTTGAACAAGGATGATCCCCACACCTGGGCGCCTCTCAGCCACCTCACCGGCCTCACCTCCCTGGTGGTTGGCAGCGGCCTGGGCTGCTGCCTGCCGGCGCAGCTAGCGATGTGCACAGCATTACTAGAACTGGAGATTTGTGATGAATTGCGCTTTGGGGATGGAAACAGCGAGCCAACTTATGCTTGGGCCCCGCTGCGGCACCTCACAGCGCTCACCAAGTTCAAAGGGCCGTGCAGGCCGGCGGCGCTGGCTTTGCTGCCCACCAGCCTGCTGGACCTCTGCGCCACATGCAGCCTTGCTGCCGCCACCCAGGCGGAAATGGCTCCCATCAGCCGGTTGACTGCCCTCACTCGGCTCGACCTCTCAAGAGCCAAACTGCACCTGTTCCCAGCCGCCCTGTCCAAATGCGGCGCTTTGCGTGAGCTGCTGCTGCGCAATGCCCAATTTCTGGACCTGCCTGAGGCTGCCTTCCAGCCCCTGGCACACCTGACTGCGCTCAGCAGCTTGGACCTGCGCGAAGCACAGCTGGCCGCCGTGCCGCCGGCCCTGGCCGCCGCCACTGCTTTGGTTGACCTGTGTGGCAGCAAGGGGCCGCCTTCTGAAGGGCCGGCGGGAGAGGTCCAGCACCTCTCGCGCCTGTCATCACTCACCAAGCTACAGGTGCACAGGCTTGGGTTGCTTAGGCTTTAGGGCCGGCTGGCTTGCTGCATGAGGCTAAGAAAGTTCGCTCCTTCCACCTGCCCACGCAGGCCCACTGCAGCTGCGCCACGCCTCAGTTCGCCACTGCCCCAATGTCTCCCCTGCTCGCAGCGGCTCTCACTGTGGGGCACGGCCACCCGGAGCCTCCCTCCAGAGCTGTCCACCTTGCAAAACCTCGCCTCACTAGGGCTCGGCCAATGCCCTGCCATGGGTCAGGTGAGGTTGCAATGCTACACAGCCCGGCGGATCTGCAGAGATCAGACTAACGTCCCTCAGTTGCACTTACTCTGACAGAAGTTTTCCCAGCAGCATCCAACCGCTGCTTAGCTCTGCATACGCAATGCGTTTGCCTGCAGGGCG